>CM037794.1:37985005-38025001 GCA_021229015.1 Solen grandis
TAAATTTACAAAAGTAAATTCTTTGTATTCGTCAGTGTTCACGGAATGGTTTATGAAATTTTTTTTCAGCATTGACTGAGTAATTTTGATCTGATTTAACCCATGTTTCATGAAGAGGGGAAAGATAAAAGAACAAGGCACCACTGGGCAGTGCAAATCGCCGTCATTAGCGATGAACCCATTTTTTTAAAAATGCAGTAAGAAAAAATTTTATTAAAGATGGATAATTTTTGCTTTTAAGCCCAGGTGCATAACAAAATCAGGTTTTGACTTTGTATACTTTTGTAATTTTGTGAAAATATTTAATAAAGTAAAATTTTTAATATCATGTAAATTATTTTTAAAACAGAATTTGTTTAATAAAACAAAGAGAATTATTGTTATTATTAATTAGTAAATATGAAGTACATAAAAATTTGCACTTTTGTGAAAGAATTTGCGCTGTTTGCTGCACCGGGATTTGCTAAATAGAAATATTTTTAAAAAACGATAAATTGGGGTGATGTAAATGTAAAAAGTAATTTTTTAATCTGACATTAAATTTTTGAAAAAACAAGAAACAAATAAAAAGAGTTTTCCACTGAGGGTTTTTAAAATTTGGCCTTCCAAAAGTCATGTGGATGTGTTAACATTTGCTAAAATTCCTTCAAAAAAAAATAACAAAGGCAATAACCCTAAAAATAGGAAGCAAGAGTTATGTTTTTTGTGCACTGCACCTACCCTTTGGGGTCTACCCATATATGAAGTTTCAGTAATAGCTCTTGATTTTCCCAAATTATGTTCCGGACAAAGTAGGGACGCCGCCCGCCGCCCGTAGGGGTGACTATAATTAAAAAAGGCGTTAAAAATATTTCTATGTGAAAAAAAAGGGGTTTTTCTTTATTTTCCCCTTGGCCCTTTTTTTTTACCCCATAAAACCCCATTTAAAAATCATTGTTATTTCTACAAAAACATTCTCAACAATTTTTCAAAAAAAATTGGAAAAAAATGTGACCCCCTAAATGCACAATGTTTTTCTATATTTTCCAGTTAATTATTAATATGAACAATCGAATGCACATGCGGACACACGACATAAAACACTGAAGTGACAACTGTATTTAGCTCACCACAATTGCTTACCACATGTTTCGGTTTTTCTTGAAAGACAATTTTGCTTGCATTTTAAATTTTTCCCATTGACTGGTCTGCGAGGAATGGGTTTTGTTGTTTGTACAGCATTTTTTTGGGGTTAAATGGCGCTGAAAATGGGGGGGATAATAAATGCACTTTTCAATACAGCGCCCCTGTGGATAAAAAAGGGTTTATGAAACTCCCAAACAAGCGGGGAAATTACAAATTTTCCCATTTGTGTCATTGCGAAGAATTCATAAACAATTTAAAGGGACTGTCTTGCATACGCCGGATTAAAAATAAAAATGTTGCAAAATAAAAGGGGTTTTTGAAATTTAATTTTTTTACAAAAAAAATTTGGGTGTTTTTGAACTTCATATAAAAAAATATATGTCCCTTCTTGTTATAATATGTTTAAAATTGCTTTTGACTGAAAAAAAATTTTAAAGAAAAGGTTGGGGTGTTTTTTGGCAAAATGTAACCAAAAAAAAAAAATCTCACTTTTTAATCATCCAAACATAATATAATATATTTTAAATTTATAGCGGGAGTGTAATTAGATTTACTTTTTCGTATTAACTAGGGCACCCGGGAATAGTCAGTGGTCGGGCGCCCACTTAACATACTAGGGTCCGGGGGTTCGATCCCCATGGGGGAAAGAATTTTTTGATTTATTTCATTTCTGAAAAAAAAATTTATTTCTTTGGAAAATTCAAATTACACTGAAAAATAGTGAGACCGTCCTTTTAAATACAAAATAATTCATGAAAACTGGTTTTAAACGTGATATTTTTTTGTTTTACTCAAATACAAATTTTAAATTTTGTTGAAAATAATAAATTTATTAAAAAAAAAAAGTTTTTTGAAGCGTTTCAAAGGTGTTACATGAATAATGATTTTTAAAAAACATAGCAAATTTAAAAATAAATTTTGGTAAAATAGTCTCAAAAAAACACAGTCCAAATACCATGCAGTGAAAATCATTCAAAAGGTCATTAAAAAAAATTCACTCGTCGGAAAAACGTTTTGAAAAATATTTTGTTACCTTTTTTTTTTGCTAGTAGAAAATCAGTCGACTAAAATTTTTTCCAAAAGGGACTAGTTTGAAAGATTGAAAAAGGTTTTGGTGCAGATGAGACATTAATTGGACAAAGCAAAATCAAAAGCCAGCTGCATGTAGAGGTGCTTAAAAATTGATGCCTTGAGTTCCCAGTCGCTACATTAAGGGCATTAAAATTTTTCTCTATTTAAAACCATACTTTTCACAAATGCATTCTGTTTGCATGACTCTGCGTACCCATGTTTTAAATAATATATTGAAAATAAAGCACATCAAATGCAACAAAATTCTTTTTAAATAAATTTATAAAATGTGAAATTTAAAAGGTATTTTTGTTATAAAAACAACAACAAAATCCCCAGCCCAGCCAGCCCCCCAAATTTTATAAATTTAAAAAAGTAACAATCAATCTAAATAAGCTTGGGATACTTGAAAACGGTCAATTTTACGTTAATTTTTTTTGACCAAATAGACGGGTGTATTTCATTTCTGTCATGCAATAAGGAAAATTATAAAACAATAAGGCGGTTATCTTAAAAACCCATGTGATGAAATTGCTCAATGAAAATTTTTTTTTAAATAAAAAAAATTGGTCAAGCGTGGTTTTGCAATTTTATTTACTCGTTGTTAAGTCTTTAGACTCAAAAGGACACTGTTTTGGGTGTCTTGATTGGCACTGATAAGAACTGGTGTTTTTTTAACAACAGACGTCTGGGTGTCTTTTTAATTTGAAATCAATGGTTTAAGACGCCCTGGTACAATTCCTAAGGTCAATTTTGAGACCCCTGGTTAAATGTCAAGACATGTGCTGTACTAAAAATTTTACATCGGCAAAAATCCTATATTAACTGTAAATTATGTCGGTCCCACAATTTTTTTTGAAAAATCCCTTTCCCAAACCTATTTATTCAGCACAATAACAGTGTTCAATCAGCTTTGCTCATTAGGAGGCCATCGGGCCCATAGACCTTGACTTTGTGGCATTTAAAAAAAAAGGGGCCATCGGGTTTTTTATCACCGGTAAAATTTTTAGGGGTTCACCGTTGTAATATCAAAAAAATTTAAATTTCTTAATGAGACAAACGGAATTTCGCCCTGAAGATAGAGGTATATGCAAAAGAACCCTTCATTGTCATTCCTTTTAAAAAAAATGCAACCTTTTATGTAGAGCTCGTTTCGAGTCATTTAAGCGGGTTTGGTTTTTTTTGATCTAAGCAGTGGAAAGGGAACCTTGTTTGTTTGTGGTTGCGGGGAAAAGGGGAATTTCCCCAATGTGGTTTTTTCATTTTGAACGGCTTTTTTTCACCTTTTTTATCAAAAAAAAACCTAAAAATCTGTTTCATTTTTGGATTAAAGCGCCGAAAGCGCAAACAAGGGACGGGTTTCTAAAATACTTCCTACGTTATGTTGAATTGTGTACTAAATCGCGAAGACAGTTGACAAGTGCTCGCAATGGGCAAAAGAAAAAAATAAACCCCAAAATGACCCGGCAATTTACGCCATTTGAGATGTTTAAAATTTATCGGTGTATATGTAGCTATTACCTTTCAAAAGTAGATCTACATGTAGCCATGCCTTTTAGTTCGATTTTTTCTTGAAAATACCCGGATTTTCCCGATTGCTTATTTGAAAACGTTATTCGGGCCGTGTGCAAAAAAAAGTTCTCACACGCGGGAGAGTTAAAATGGCAGACGAGTTTTTTTGGTTTTCAGTGGGAAATCGGTTTTTGGCACTAAAACAAAAAAGACATTGTTTCTGCGGACAAGAAAACGGCAGAATACAAAGAAGGAGAAAATAAAAGCGAAATACGGGGAAAAAAAATTAAACGCTGTCATCAGCGAAATAAACGGTGAGTTAACCGGTACTTTCGTACCCATTTGTTTGGCCTAAACTCGTTCCATTAATTTTGGTCACTCGATAAATGAGTAGTATTTCGTTCAAATGTTTTCAAAATTTTTTGGGCACTATTTTTTTTTAGAAAAAGTTTAATATTGAACAAGTTAAAGTTAAAATTAGCATTTTAGTTCCCCTTACATACGTATACCTCGAGTCGTGGGTTTTTGCCAAATGTAAATGGTTTTTAAAATAAAATGTGTTCCTGAAAAGTTAAATTTTAAAGAAAAAAAGCATGGTTTATGTTAAACAATACTTTTTATGGTGATTGTGAAAATTTCAACCCGGATGTTTCATAAAACTTGTGATTCGGACCGATTAAAAATAGCTACAAAATTCTTGGGTGTGATCATTTTCCTTTAAAACCGGAAGGGGGCGAACTCTAAATTTTCTTTCTTTTTAAAAAACAAGGCCAATTGAGTTAAAACGTTTATAGGAATTTTTATTGATGGGGATTCTTAATTAGGTGTACAACTTTTCAATAATACCAAAATAACAGTCATTTTTTTTTTCCGATTATTTTATTTCCCTGTGGGAGAATGTACCATATAATTTTAATTTTTACCTGCACACATGTATTACAAAAAAGACGTCTGTAAAATTTTGCCCGTGCATTCGTCAGTGTTTTGCGCACTTCCTCCCTTGTGGAATTACATCCTTGGATATGCAAATGTAAAAAACCCAAACTCGGTGTTTTCCAGTTCCCATGTATGAACCCTTGTTTTTTAGGGGGGAGGTTTTAGTTTTGTTAGTATTATGTGTTTGAATGGATAGGGCTCACCCGCCAAAAGGGGTTAGTTTTTTTTTTTGATAAAAACAAACAAAAAAGTAAGAAAAATTTTTATTTTTCAATGTTCGTGACATGAAGTACCTGAAGAAGCATTAAAATTCCCCGAAGTATTCCTCGGGGGAAATCATGACAAGGCAGCTTCCACAAATGTGCACAAAGCCCCGGGTGGGTAAATATTTAGCGGTTCAAATTGTACCAACTATTATAACTCTCGGGCCCCTAGAAAAGTGTTTGCAGAGTATGTGCCTTTTTTTTTTAACTGCAACGAACACATTTGTTAAATTTAATTACGCTTAAAATGAACTTTAAGTCTTAAAATTTAAAATTTTTCTTTGGTTTCTGTCGTTTTTAGCAAAAAAAGTTTTTTTTTTTATATTGATGATTTGTGTTTCTTTTAAATCTTTTGCTAATTTGTTTTAATGCAAGACTTTAATTTACTCCATACACAAGTAAAACATGTTAAAAATTTGTGATAATCAACCATAATTGCGCATACCACACCTATGTACTAATTAAAAAAGAATCGTGCAGTTCAACATAAAAAAATTTAAAAGTGGCTACCTAGCTTACACATCTTCGGTATTTATTTTTTAATATAGTTAAATCGCCTTGCCATAAACGTGCATATTCCCTTATTTACGCTTCTCTTTTAAAACCAAAAGATGATTGCGATTGATGCACCCCAACCCCTTGTTTGCAAAAATGCTTTGCACAGGATTTTTTTTGCAAAACGTTTGATGTTGTGGTTTATTGTCCTTATTTCCGTAATTGACATTTACTTCTGTAAGGATTTTGCTTTGGGGCCACTGAACCTTCAGTCATTCTCTCTAAATTTTGCAGAGCTTTTTGCCCGTCAGAATGCTGCACAATCTTGCCCAGTGCGAGCCCTTCATGGCACCAAGGCCGTCTGCAGCATCTGCACCCCTTTAACATCAGCTCATTGACACCAAAACTGCTAGCCTTTTAGGGGACCAAGGCCGCTTTCACATCTGCACCCCCTTTAACATCAGCATATTTACACCCGCTCTGAGCCATTCATGGCACCAAGGGGGCCCTCTGCAGCACTGCACCCCCTTTAACTCGATCATTGACACCAGCTCGACCTCATGGCACCCAGCCGTCTGCGCACTGCACCACCTTTAACATCGTCATTGAACCAGCTCTGGCCCTCCCGGCACCCAGGCCGTCTGCAGCATCTGCACCCCCTTTAAAATCGGCATCATTGCCCCCAGCTGCTAAGCCGTTCATGGCACCACGGCCGTCTGCAGCTCTGCACCACCTTTAACACAGCAAAAGACTGACGTAGGACAACACACCAGACATTCCGATGGGTAAGTTCTCCCATTTTGCTGTCACATATTAAAGAGTTTTTTTTATGTGACAGCCCGGAAGGTAAATCATTTAGATATCAAACCCAAACTCCACATTTGGGCATGAAAAATTCATTAAGCTAAAAGCAAATATATCGAAATATTAATAAGAAATGATTAGATCTCATAAATAGTAATAAATTTTACCTTTTCAATGTGAATTAAGATTGAGACATGACAAAAAGGTCACCTCAGATTTACCTCTGAAGCCATGGATTGTTTTAAAACGATTTCCCGTATTATTTTCAATGAAACGCTTGTAATGAAAATTTTGAAATAACTTTGAGATATCTTCACCAAAAAAAAGATAAAAGACATAAGTGACATTTTGGTTTTCCAAAACCCCTTATAGATTTTTCATTTTTTTTCTCATGGTGACTTTTGGATTTCCCATTTCCAGCACTTCGGGGTCCGATGTCGGTCAAAAAAAAAAATTTTACGTCTCTGAAACCGCTGGACGATTTTGACCAAACAAACTCCCATCCAAAATTGTTGAAATGTTGGGTTGGTTGAATAATTATATCATGTTTTACAGATATGAAAGCGAGAGGCAACCGAAAAGACCCCCGAAGACAGATCAGATGAGTAAGTCAGATTTGTCATTTAATATTGGGCTTTTTACGCCCTACTGAGTTTTCTGTCTATCCAAACTTGTGACGCAACTCTCTTTTTTTATACCAGTGCTCAGAACTTACTTAAAATAGAATAGTCACTCAACAAACAAAATACTAAGGCATCTACCCCCTAACCAGGTAAGGTTTTCTCCCTTTAATAAAAAATTAAGTTTAAACTTCGCATCGCGCCAAAAAAACTAGTCTGAAAACCCGGGACTAGCAAAAAAAATTCATACAGTCAACCTTTAAATGCCACTAGTCTGAAAAAAAAAATGTGTTTTGGGACCCAAAAACCCCTTATTTTTTACCCAGTTACAAAATCAGTTTTCGAAAGGCATAGTCCAAAACATAGTTGTAAAAAGTTTTGGCGCAGACTGCTTTCGTTTTGTTTTTTAAACCTGCTAGCAGTAAGCGAGACTCACCCCTTAGTAGGTTGGTGTGCCCCGATTTTCGTGTCTGCTTTGCTTTTTCTACAAAATTTGAATATCTGATTTATTTACCAAATCAGCACAATGTGTTGAAAGAAAAGTCCAAACCATTGTAAAATAAATAGAATTTAATAGTACATGTTATGATAAAAATATAAAAACATGGTATAATGTTTCTTCCTGTTTCTCAATTTCCCCGTGCAATTTGAATTAATATTTGTTTCTTGCAGGGTTAAAAAAAGACGTCGAAGTCTGAGGCGCAAAAAAAGGCGACTTGAAAACAGGTCGCCACCCTGGGAAGGCGCCCAGGACAAGGTACTAAGGGCGACGAGGAAGATGAGAAATTGAAGCTTTTAGACTTTTAAAGATCCACAAGCTGTGTTCACAACCCTTGCAAAATCATTTTTCAGTGAACACGAACTCTTTAACGTTCAAAAACTGGTAAACGAACAAGCAAATGTAATGGGGACCCTCGTCCCCCCATTGGACATTGCAAAAAAACCAAATGCTGGGAAGCCTTGTCATGAAGAAAATTTTCATTCAGAGAATTTTTTTAAAAAATTTGAAAAACTTGCAAAAAACTTCCCGGGAAAAAAAACCCAAACCAAAAAAGTAAATAATGATGCAAACATTTTAAAAAAAGCTATAAAATGGTGTTTTGCTTATGTTTAGAACACTAATTTTGGGGGAACTGTCATATAATTTTTTTATATTGTGTCTGGTATTTGTTTTTATAGCCATTAAATTTTAAAAAAAACCTTAATTTTTTAAATATTTTATGTATGGTAGGTTCCTCCCCATGGGTGTAATGAAACTGTTAGTTTTAAAAAAAATTTCTGTTCTAAATTAAGATTTCAATAGCCCGGGGAAAAAAAATACTATACCAGGCATAGGGCTTGGGTTCAAGATCGACGTTTATCGCTTTCAATATTTGCTGTAACACAACGAAAATTATCTTTGACAAATATTTTTTATTTTCCCCTCAAAAAATTTACGTTTAAAAAATGCCAATCTTTGCGGTAAAAAGGGGCCTTTTAAAAAAGAGAAGGGTAATCCCCAAATTTTTTTTGCCCCAATTTATCAAGTGTTTCCCTTTTAGTGCAACTGAAACTAAAAGGGAACCCCTTAATGAAATGGGCGAACAAAAATGGAGATGTCACCCTTTCTTATTTAGAGGGCCATATACCCAAAAAAAGTGTCATTTTTTTTTAAAACGAATTTTGGGGGGCAAATATAAAATTTTTTTCCAAATAAACTATTTGTTTGTGTTCAGCAGACTTTTGAACCCATAAACGTATTTTTGAACCCCAGTATGTACTCAGGTATAAAAAATCAATAACAATCAAAATTATATTACATTTTTAAGAGAATTGGGGGTTTTTTCTGAAACCAAAATTTTTAGAAAACAGTAAACTTAAATGGACAAAGTAAAACCCTTTTTTGGAAATAATGACATACTAACATACTGTATGACCTTAATAATCCTATTGAGGAAAATATCATTAGGGCCGTGGTTTTTCAGTTTCATTTACCAGTTTACTCCAGTAGTAAAATGTTGTTGATTTTAATTTTTTTCAGTGTTATTTTGTCAGTGTTTATATTAAGAGTCGTATGTCAGTTCAAGTGACAGCCCTTCGGCTTGTTGAACCTGATAATTAACAAAAAAAATTTTAAGACATTAAAAGTCACTGTCTAAAAGGTACTTGTATTTTTCTTTTAAATTAAAAAAAAAGTAAGTTTTTTGAGCATCTGTAGATACACCCCTTCCAGCTAAGGCACTTGTTTTTACTACTGAGAATAAGCAATGGGTTGGGTTTTTTTCATGAATCTTCTGAATGTTTTTACAAAAAATTCTTTATCTTGAGAAAAAAATATCATAAGTATTCAAGAATTTTTCGTGAAGTGAAAAAGAGACAATAACTTAAAGAAATTATTTATGAAATTTCATGAAATATTTTTTCATGAAATTACTTTATGAATCTTATGAAGTTTTACAAAGCTATTTCATGAGGTATTTATGAACAAATCCAAATAGTTATTTCTAAGTGTCATGCACTTCTCTTAGAAGTTTCATGAAGTTAATTTTTATGCATTTTCATGCATTTGTCTCTGTTATTCATTTCTTTTCCCGAAGTCTTTATAAAATACTTCATGAATAGCATGAATATTCATGCAAAATTCATGAAATATTTTTAAAATTTTGCTGGGTAAATAAAGAATTCCCCACTGAGAAGTGTTTTTGGGTTATTTTCACCCAAAAAATCAACCCACATGGGTGATTGGTGAAAGAGTCATTTTTTTCTTTACATCCTAAAAATTTTAACAACTGGACACAGATGGTTTTTTGGGGGATTATGTAAATGGGTTGTTATCCATGAAACAAGGGCACCAGGTGCCAGGCTTATTTTTCGACTACAGTGTAAAATTTTTTGAATCTTATTGTTAAAACTACGGCTGATTTAAAATGTTTTGGGACAAAAATGTTTTTCTTACCTAAATTGCTAAAAAGATTAAGTCCCGAAAAACTTATAAAATGACAGCCCCCAGTATATACATGTAATGAAATCTTTTAAAAAAGTATTCTATTTCATAATGATGAAAAGCGTCATTTATTTTTTCCCTTAATAGACGAAGGGGGAACATTTGAGAAATGTCAAGAAAATTAGGGTACATAAAATAAAATTTTTTTCTTAACGAAATTATTTTTGAACAGAAAACAAATGATTTACAACTATCAAAAAAAAAAGAGGGTTCAAACCCAAAAGAATGTTGATAGTAAATTTAAAATTAACTCGTTCTTTTTACTTTCTTTTTTTATTTTTTTTTTTGCTTTGAATTGTTATGATGTTCAAAAATTTTGGAAAAGAAAATAGGAAAAAAAAAAAAAATAAGGGGGGTAAATTTGGGACAAGGAAGATAAGGTTCCTATTGTCTCAATTTAGATATAAGTTTAAAGGCAAAAAATTTTGTATAATTTTTAAGTATATAGTAAATTGGCAAAATTTGTTATAAATAAAAATAAAGAGAGTTTTTTGAAAATTGGTCAGATAGGTTTGGTTCTTGATTACTTCCCCCAAACTCGATTTATTTTAATTATTTAAAAATCTATTTATATTAAAAGGGTTTAATTCCTTTGTATTGTTTAGGTTTAGCTTCCGACAAAAAAAAAAAAAAATAAAAAAAAGAAAAAAAAAGAGAATTTTAAAAAAAAAAGAAAAAGGGGAGTTAGGGTTTCTTAAAGCAGCACTACTTCTACTTGCTACCATATTTTTCGCTTTTCAAGCCCTTACCTTGTGTTTTGTATATGATTTTTTCCTAACAAAAATTTATATATATATTTAATTAATGAAGTTGAAGACAGTACCTTGTTATTTTTCGTTATACTAAAAAGTTTTTATTGGACAAAATTTTCATTTAAAAAATCAAATAATTGGGGGTATTAAAAAAATATAACCATATATTTTTCATTAAATTAAAAGGTTATGGTTTGCTCCGAAAAAAAATTGAAAAAAAAAAATTTAGAGGGAGTTTAAAAAAAAAATTGGGCAGGTCGTAGGTAATGCTGGTTACACAGTCAAAGGGGAAGGGTAATCCCATTTGTACATCCGTACATTCCCCGGGTTTATTCTTAGTTATTTGGGATTCTTTTATCGGACGAAACGCCGATCTGAAAAATAAATTTCGGAAAGGATACTAAGATTTAAACATTTCATTTTTAGATAGAAAAAAGGGCAATTCTTACAAAAATTTTCATAGAGAAAAGTGAAATCTCATCAATAAATTAAAAGGTTAAATTTTTTAATCAGTTATGCGTTTAGTGACACCCCTATTTTAAGTGGACTTTTCCCCGATTCCAAGATTTTTTTGGGTTATTTTTGTTTGTTTGTCCCACCGACATATTTCAGTATTTGGAGACGATGTCTACTTGAGGAGATATAGTGTGCCACACTCAGTTTTACGCCGGAATGTGGAGTGATCCCCCACCAAGTCAATTTCCTAAACCGGGGCCAACCAGCCCTGCATCAGCTTTTTGCGAGCACCAAGAAAGGGGAGCTTACCAGTCCCATTTTAAAAACGACTTTGGTAAGCGCGGGGGATGTTCGCCACGCCCCCTCTCGCCCCTAGGGGGCACTCTAACCACGGGGTACTGGGGCGGTTCTCCAGGAGGCCGGGGTGACCCTAATCAACAAGGAAACCCCCCGGGGAGACCATTCAGGGGGTGAAATTACAGACTCAGAGAAGGGGGGTACGCACTGGACAGATCCACAGAATTTCAATTCGTTTTCTTTTTGCACCTTTAACTAAATTTTTTAAATGGTAGGGAACAGAATCTCATCATTTGATCACAAGGTCGTCCCTTTGTACAAAGTTGCTACATTATATTCTGTAAACGGTTCTGTCGGTTGATTTTAAATTTTAACACGTGGTATAAAAACATCTTAACGAAGAATAATGCAAAAATACCAATTTAAAATTTTAACAACTTACATTTCCCGGTTTGTTTTTTTCTGTTCGGATAACTTAAAATATCCCGACAACTTAATAACGAGAAAACATTTTAAAGATGTAACATTTAAACATTTCGCGTTTTCGCCTTCTGAAAATTTTAATATAGGTTATTTGGATATAGACGATCGAACCGGATTGAATAAAATGTAGCAAAATTGTAAAAAAAAAGAAAAAACAATCTACATATCTTTGATTCAATAAAAGGGGGTTTAGTGCCAGTGTGTTTAACATGCCGTCTATTGTTCATTATGAAAAGGTCCCGGGTAAGGTGAATACTATTTGAAAATTCTTTTAATTACCCATGAATTGTTTTTAAGTTTTAAATTTGGTTGCCGTAAAAAAATTTCCCCAATATTCTCAAATCACGGATTTTTATTTATGCATGCATTATTCTGTTTACAAAAAATTCTAACCAAAAAAACACAGTAATAAACTTATGAATTTTAGTTTGAAGGGCGTTATTGCGTGACTTAAACACCAAGGCCGAAGGTCAGGGGTCCGGTCACAATCTCAAATTTTTCCAAAATTGTGACCTTTAAAAAAATATCAGATGCTGGCAACTGTATCGTCGCATTTTTTAAAAATTTATGGAAAGGAGAACTGAGAGAAAACACAAATGCAAAAATCCCAAAAAAAAAGCACCCCCCCCAAGAAAAAAATATAGCAACAACAACGATGGGTGTTATGAATTACATACAAAAGTTATTTGTATTTTTTATTATATAATTTTTCAGAAACACATGCTTTAACATTTGTATATTTGGGTGGAAAAGTAACTGAAAACAGAGTGAATGCATAAATAAAAAAAACCGAATAGTTAAAACAAACATAAAATCACTAGAATGGGCAGGGTCCTTTATCAAAATATTTTCCCCTGAGACATTTCTACAGACTTATAGACAAAGGAAGCCCCGAAGCGAATGTATGCTACTTTTGTCTGGAGGAAAATGTCTTAAAGTTTTTATTCGACTTACAAGTCAAAAAGGTTAAAACATTTAAGGGTTTCCGCTATGCTCCCCCACTTAACCTTACAAGGGAACCCAAAGGAACATTATGAAAATTTAGGAAACCATGGTTATTTCCGTGAAAGGCCATGCGGCCCAAAAAGTACGGAATTTTTAAAACAGGGCCCTTTAAAAATTTGAAAGCTTTTGCCTCTGTCAAATAAATCGATCAATTTTTTACAACATTAAAAAAATTTAAAAAAAGGTGTTAAGACCACGACAGATTTGGATTTTAAAGTTCTGATGGCCACAATTTTTAAGTGACTTTAAAGTAATTTTTGACAATCAATCAGAGGCCGATGCAACTTGTGTAACCACATCGCTTCGTAAAATGTTGGGCTTTGTACTGTTCACTTCTAACCAAAATTTTGAGTTGAGAATGTACAGTAATTGGACAATATAATAGGTTTGTTAGCGCGGGAAACGGAACAATATCATAAATTCCCGAGTTAAAAAGTACGGGAATCGTAAAATTTTTTCGCTTGGCATCCCAAAAACCCAAATTAAAATTGAGGAAGAAATAAAGAACTTGTAAACAGCAATTTTGCAAATCTTCAGCTTAAAATGACATCACATACCAGGGTATTCCCACCCCTGGTTCGGGGGTAGTGGGGTAAAATATTTTTTAATTTCGGGTTTGAATGGGAGGGTGTTGTTGTCGTTGAGAAATGCACCGTGCCCTGGGAAAATGAACAGGTTTCCTTAATATACATAAGAATACAATCACGATGTTGTGTAAAAATTTTTTTGTGATTTTTTCAAAAATTGAAAACGTGTTTAACACAAATGATAGTCGTTTCTAAATTAATGGGGCATAAAAGTTTATCACAAAAAAATTGAAACCCTTTGATCGAATTAATTAATATTTTTTAACATCAGAACGAAAAAAAAAAATATAAAATGTTTGTTTAAAAAAAGTGTATATAAGTTATCCCAAAAAAAAGAAGACATCAAAAAAATTGAGAGCCAAAAAAAACTAAAAATTCCTTTTATGCAAAAGGATGAAAAAAATTTTTATCACGTTACGTAAAAATGATTATAAAATAAAAGTTTTGGACGACATGAAATATGTAAATATAAAAAAAATAAAACCCTACAAACCCCTTTTTCCCTTTTATTTTCTATAACAATCATTTAATAGTCTCCCACAACTAAATAGGTTTTAAAAATGTAACAAATTTCATTGCAAGCCCCCCCTTTTTTTAACGAACAAAAATCACTTTTTTTTTCTTCATTTGCGCCTCGTCCATTACAATGTGATTTGTTTTCTTTAAAAAATTTGACATTTTGAAAAAAATTTTTGTCATGGCGTTTTATTCCTAAAAAAGTCTTAAGTAAGTATTGTTCAATTTTGGCCTGAAAAATTCATGTATTTTAGAACATCCGAGCGCCTCGTTTTTTACAATAGGTCCTTAACCGTGACGTTCCCCTTTACCCCGCGCAAGGTTTGGCTACAAAACAGGATTAGAGTAGGTCAAGGTTTTCCCGGTGCTCGGACCAGCTAAAAAAAAGAGAGAGAAAAAAAAAAGGGGATTGAATAAGGGGTTTTGTGGTTTAGTGCATAAATATTTGCTGATATGTTTTCGAAATAAATTTAATATACACGCAATATAATTATTAAAATTAAATCATCATCAAAAACTTATCACATTTTTAATTAAACCCCCATCACGGTCGTGTATGATACGATTTTATGTTCAAAGTGATTATTGTATTATTTATTCGTTATTATTCTATTAATTAATTCGTGATTATTTTTTTCATCTATAGCGGTTTTTTGTTTTTATGAAAAAGATCATCGTTTTTTCAAAGAAAACACTAAATGGATGAATAAATCAATGCTACCCCAAATGTTCCGGTAAAAGAGCATTTTCTATGTCTTTTTTTTGAAAAGTAAAAAAAATCAAAAACAAAGATTGCAGTTTTGTATATTTTAAAAAAAATTTTTAATTTTTATATATTTCTAAAAAACATTTAAATGTTGCTTATATGTAAAAAAGCAATGGTTTCTATCAGCTTTTTTTGTTGAATAATTTGAGATGTTTATATCAGCCTGTGAACAAATTTATGCCCTTATAACTGTTGTAAATTTGGAAAAAAAAAAAAAAAAAAAAAAAAACCGTCTCTTAGAAGGCCACAACGCTCCATGTTAGGGAAGGAGCTGAAGTTTAAAAAATTGTCAGGGGTAACCGCCCGTACGAATCGCCGTGCAACACGATCGTGCTGGACCTCTAAACCCGTATCCGGGGTGTCCGTACTTTTTTGGTCATTAGGCCATCCCGGCCCATAACGACCTGTAAAACAATGAACATGGTTACAACTATATTACACACTTTGAGGCATTTTCCCCCCTTTTTTTCCCCATTTGAAAATGGATCAGTAATCGCACAAAAGTGGTATGAATTGTGATCCCGGTTGGGGCAATATGTCCTAGGTACCTCATGCCCTTACGTTTTGGGAATCTAATTATGTACTTTTGTGCGAAACGTTTCGGGATGGCCACCGTCTAGGTGGCGTCCTGTCGCAGTTTATGCAAGTCTGTGAGCAGGTGTTTTGAAAAAATTTTGCTTCAGCATATCCCCAAAGCGCAGTGCGCTTTTTCGTTCAGGCAAACTGCGGGATGCGCACACAAAACAAGCGCCTGTCATGTCCCAGAGGGACGCCCTAAAGACTTGGGGTTCATGCAAAAGGGATACGTGAGGTTAAGATGTCGGGCTGTTATTCAAGCAATGTCGAATTATAATTCCCCAAAATGTGTACAGTATACAATAAGGGGGTGGATTTAGTTTTTAAATTTTTGTTTGGGGGGTTTTTGCTTGGGGTCAAGAGACTTGAATTTTTTTATTAAATTGATGCTCGAGGAGGGTTAGATTTAAGGTTGTTTGAAACTTTGTTTTATTGTGTTGAGACTAGATAGACCCATGTTTTTTGTTTTTGTTAACAAATAAATTTAAACAACATTTTAAAATTTTTTAATCAAGGTTTTTTTGTACATAAAATCATGGGAAGGAAAGCCCAAGGGACAATTTTTTATCACTAGTATTTTTAAATATATACTTTAACCGCTCGGGGGTTTCGCTTACACTCATATTTGATTGAGCACAAAGAGGGGCAACTCTGATAGAAAACAGGGGAAACAGTTATTACCTTTTTCCAAAAATGAGGTCAAAATTTTTCGAGTGCAGTGGATGAAAAAATTAAAAACCCCCCTTTTTTTAAATTTTTTTTAATTTTTTTTAATATTTTTTTTTCTGTTGCTAATTTATCCCCTTACAAATTGATACAGCGGGCTGCACCGAAAATCTTTCATCCGGGGGCGGGGGGGTCGGAATGTTTACAGGAATCGTTCTGGGGACGCTCGTATTGTTGGGGTATCGACCCCGAGAGGTGTGCTCGCCTGCAATGTACGTGAAACAGGTCAGAGAAAAAGACAATGTATTGTATTTTTCATATGTGCGAAAAACATTAAAAAATTTAAGGGTAAGACTCGAGTCATCATTTGGGCGCCTCGGGGCGGGGGGCGTTTGGGTTTGATCCCCCGGGCGCAAAAACCTATTCGTGAAAAAAAAAAGGTTTAAGTTTTAGCTCCCTTTTTTTGGCGCTCAGCTATAAAGGTAGTTGCGGACTGGGTTGGCCCGGGGCAGGAAGTGATTGGGGGTATATCATACCACTGTCTACGCTTATAGCAGTGTGGCAGCACTATATGTCCAAGTAGACATGTCACCAAAATGACTGAAAAAAACTGTGGGGGGTTTAAAACCCAAAACAAACAAAAATAAATTGAACAGCAAAGTCATAAGACCCCCTCTTTAAACGTAATTACGGTATACATTTAGATCTAGTTGTAGATCCCTGATTAAGTGGTAGCTTTTTTAAGCGATCGATCCGATTTAAAGGGCAATTTTCAATCGATCAATTTAGTGGTCAATCTGTTTGGTGGTAAACGTACGGCGATCAATTTGTAATTAGCTGTTAATCTGTTTTAAGTGACCAGTCTGAATGAAGCGATCAATCTGTATTTTGCAGTTAACCTTTATTGAGCAGTCAATCTGTTTTGAGCGGTCAGCTCTATGATAAAAATGGTCAATACCATACACACAATACATCTAACTTCCTAAGAGGATCTTTTTCTCGTTTCATTTGAATACCGCTTGCGACAGTTACCTGGACATATGTCCCTGTTACCTTTTACTATATTCAGACGAACGGACCTACGGATGGAATACATAGTTTTTAAGGCGCACAGATACATACAAGCCAGATATGAGACGCATATTTCTTACAGGCATGCAGAGGGGTGATTATAAAAAAAAAATTTTAAAAAAAAAAAAAAAAAATGAGAAAAAAATCTTATGTTTGGCGCAAAAGGTCTTATGTCCTTGTCCGCCCAATTCAAAGGCACGGCGACAATTTGGGAAAGGGGGTGGGAATTTGGAAAGTCGGGCTTTTTTTAATCCTGGGGGCGCTCCGAACCAGCGTTTGGCCTGGAAAAGTCCTTGAACCAGAACAGCCACGGCGAAGCGCGAGAGCCGATTGTCAGGCGCCCCACCACTGGTCGCTGGCCACATTGGTGACTGGGGGATCAAGACCCGCATTGATTGGCGGAGCAATAGGGGTTGATGTTTCAATACATTCAATACAAACTTTGCTTGGGGATCGGCCCGATTAGGGAGAAACTTTATGTTGGACGATTTTTTTTTCAGGCAATAAATTTGCCAAAAGCATTTAAAAAAGATCGCTGTTATACTGAAGAAAATAAATGCCCCCAGAACCGTCTAAACGTGTTCCCCCTGTCAAAAAAAGTCAAAAAGGGTTTAACGCATGTGAAAAAATATTCAAACAATAACCTCATTAAAGAAGATAAAAGAGTTACGCACGAGACTTGTTTTAGCATTACGTTCGAGAAAAAAACTCTTAAAAGTGACCCTTTTAATTACTTTTTAAAATTTCTTTTTGTTTTATTTATTTTTTTTTTGCATTTTGCGCCATATATTTTTCATTTACATGCGCAGAAGCAAAGCAGTTTTGATTTTACGTAACATTCGAAGTATACAAAAAAAAGTTATCATCTATTTTTTTAAAAGTAATTTGGGAAAACCTAAATATATCGTCCTTTAAAAAAAATCATCTTTGTCTTTTTAAATTGTATTTGTTTTGATTTTCATACTCGAATTTTTAAAAAACCCGCATTTGTACTTAAAATTTAATTTTGACAATTATATTTCATCAATATATCTATTTTTTAACGTCACCCCAAAATTGTTAAAATGTCACTGCAATCGTTTTTAATTGATACGGGCATTCGACAAAACCCCTAAAAAGATAAAGTTTATAGCTATGTGTACACAATTGCTATCTTCTTTTATGAGAGAACGTTTCGATGATTTCCTTTTAAAGCTGTGCTGTCTGATATTACCCCATCACAAAAATTTTTCCCCCTTGTGGAAATGTGCATCCCCCTGGCATCAATTCATTAGTGTTGAATGTGGAGTTGACTCAGTGACATTTACGAGTAAAACGAAAAACCCAAGCATTTGCAATAACAACGACAACAACAACTGGAATTTATGTATAATTATATATTTATATATTAAAAATGCATTTACGTCAAAAATGTCGGTCTTGATTACTTATTTTTGAGTTTACCGTCGCTTCGACAGTATTTCAGTCATTAGCGCGTCCACTAATAACAGGTGGGGGAAGACCCCAATGCCGGAGGATCCGGAAGAAACCACCGACCTACCACAAGCCAGCTGGAGGGCTTCCTCACATGAAAATCCAAAACCCTGCCAGATTTGAACTCACGGGTTTTGAGGCTAAGTGAGTGTTAAAGTCAGCGACTTTACCCCTCGGCCACGGAGGGCTCAAAACCCGTTGTAAAAGACCCCGTATAAGGAAATGAAGAAGTGGTTTTGATAGGTGGCTCTTAATCAGCCGGACAATTTTTCCCTTTTCTATTTTTATTTTTTTTGGGAAAAAAATAAAGGCATTCTTTAGCAGTTACACAAAAGTGGTTATTATTTGAAGTGAATTTAGCAAAGTTTTTACAGTACTGTATTTACAAAAGGGGAAAAAATTCCGCATTACCCGGGGACATATTTTAGAAAAAAATCAGAATAATGTATATAAATGACCTTTTAAAATTATTAGTCCTATATAGAACAAGTAAAACAAGGAATTTAAAAGTATGAATTTTGAAAATAAAATAAAGCATTTTAATAAAATACACGAAAATTCTGGAGGGATAAAATGGCCTAACATTCCCAGTAAAAAACGCCAAACATTCAAAGCAACGCTCAGGGGCGTTGTCTCGTTGAGAACGACATGCGGCATTTTTTTGTTTACCTGGAAAATTTCGGCTGCCTGCTAATATTGTGCGAATTTTCTCATTTATGTATATTTTCATTATTGATTAGTGAAATTTTTTGAAAATATTAAATTTATAAATTCAAAACTTAAACCCCGAATTGTGGAAAAAAATTTTAAAAAAATTTTTTTTTAAAGGGCGATTTCTGTCTTACCCGGGAAAAGAAATTAAATAAAAAAAATTTTCTCAATACCAAAATATTTTTTTAATCAGTTGAACACTCTGAACTTTCCCCACAAAAAGATTTTAAAGATAAAAAACTATCAGGAAAACTTCATTTTCACATTGTTTATTACAATTAATAAAATAAATAATAAATTACGCTGTTTTTTCAAGGTACCCCTATCTGTGAAACTGCCATATTAAATGAACTTTTGCACGTACATTAACGAAATTACGTAGATGTCTTTCTCAGTGAATGACGTTAACGACTATTTATTAATATCCCGCAATTTCCGACGTTTTTTATTATATAATTGTCAAATCGAGGGACGAAAAGTTATGTGTGTTACAAATTACACGTCAAAAATCGTTTTATCATGAAATAAATTTAGCTTTATTTTAAAATAAATGGATATATTGCTTTTTTCTGTGACTTTTTACTTTGAGCACATCTTAAATTATTTATTGTGTGGTAAAATATAAAATATTAGTTAATATATTGAAGAATAAACACCAGTTACTGTAACCGCCCGGCTGTATAACAAAAAAGACTCAACACCGTGCGTAACGTCATACGGTGTTGATGGAGAGTAAAGTAACGGAGAATGTAAACATCAATGTACTAAAGCAGACCGTCTCTTATATGGAGACGGCGGAACAGACTATATATAAAATAACATTATATTTATCGAAGGAACTGCAATTCAGTCAGGATACTTATGTTTGAACAGCTTGTTCCGTGGGTACTGGAATATCTATCAATAAAAGTCGTTGAAATACCCACTCGGCACCTTCTTACGTCATCATTCTTAAGTTAGTCAAAAGTAAGGTTAGACGGACACGCTTTAAAAAAATTGATGCACATCAATCTATGAACGTTGTATATGTTGTAAATACTTGTCTAATTAGACAAATAGTATTGTACATTCTCATCATCATCCAATTAACTTCTGACTCTTTGGAAGAATCACCACAAACAAGCAATGTACATTATAATGTAGAATCAAACGCTTCATTACTTACGTCACTTGGTTCCGCGAAGCCGATGACGTAGCCGTGGTGGGCGGAGAGCGTGCTGAGGTTCTCCTGGATGGCCGTGACCACCTCGGATAGATCGGACGGACGGAACCGCATCATCACCAGGTAGCCTTTGTTGGTCTACAACAGTGGACACCATCCAGCACAGATAGTCAAGTGCGACCTCTGTCTGCTTTTTATCCGTTATTTTAGTTACCATAGCAACACTTGTCCAAAGATATATTCAGACAATCTAGCTGTTTTACTACAGGTTTTTGTAATGAGTGGTTTTTGTTTATATGAAAAAAATATTGAAGGCGCATTGGCCACAATGCAATATCAATTTCAAAATTTCACTTGTTTGGATTTCTTTTTCATGAATAATGTTCGAAAAATACTTTACCTCAATGATGTAAAAAGCATGCTGACGAAAATCTTTAATACTTCAAAACGTTTAATAGAATATTTAAATATTTCATAATGTCAATCGAATATGTAGCTTCAATTCAATTATAATTTTAGATGACCAGTACAGATTTTTGAGATATTTTATTAAAGTAAACAAAAAAAAAAAAAGACATAATGCTTTGTGAAGAAGATCATTGAGTTTTGAGATAAAAAAGAAAGTGAAAGAAGACTGATGTCAATATATAGGTGAAAAAGAAATGAAAAGTTAAATAATCAGGACAATCTTGATGCAATATCGATAACAACACATGTATCGGTTCTATAGAGGAACCGGAGATGAGATAGAAATTCAATCTTATAAAGTTCTCATGAAATTTGAAACCAATTCCATTTTCTATAAAGTATTCTATCATAAATGATAAAGGCTGTACATGATTATTTAAGATTACTAAACGTAGTTTGTTTTGTAGTACGAATGAAAAGAAATTTCTAAACAATAATAAAAATAATCAGTGCAAATAAGTTTAAGTAAACATTGAGAAAATACTGAAAATAACAACACAGGATAAGTTTGTTTTGTAGTACGAATGAAAAGAAATTTTTAAACAATTTAAATAAAAAAGAACTAAACAAGTGCTTTTTGTACATGTATTTAAATGTAACCTGCCTCCATCATTTTTTCTAAGCTATCGTCCTTTCGCGGGGGAATCTCTTAACAGACGTTAGTAGTTCTGTTATTCTCACGTTGTAGTTATTTGCTCTTCCGGCAGGAGGTACAACCTTGTTGAGAAATGAAATAAAGTGCCACCTGTGTTAGTAAAGAAAACTATGTAGTGCGCCATTACGGAATTAAGTCTGTCTCGTTGACGTCCACTTAGACAGAGGTACCAGAAGATTTTCGATTTCTCCTCGATTTCGGTGACGCAATGTCAGGATTTTCTTTTTGTTCTTCCGCACAAAAAATAGTTCGCTCTATCATCAAAGCTTGAGAGGAAGAGATTTGAAGTGCAAAGGTGGGATGTTTGTAAAAGGGATATTGAAGTAAAGGAAATTAAAATGGTGTGGAATGATTACAGATTCATGTATGATTTTTTTAAAATAGGTCCAAGGTGAAAAGGGGAAGTGGAGTAAGTGCCAGTATATCAAATAAAGAAATAAGTGGAAGCTTTACCCAAAGAATAAAGTTTACACTAAAAGTTGACACACTATAGATTTGAAGAGTACCAAGGTTCAGGACCAAAACCTTTTTTAGACCTCATTTTGTGCAGATTCCCGTGTAAAACTAAGGTGAAAAAGACAGTGTGAAACAAATGAAGTCCAGAACATAATCAAAGAGATTACATAAAATATTTTACTGCGATTAGCTAAAATCAAAACTACAAAGTAGAATCCACACTTATAAATATCTAAAATTATTATCAAAATTTGGAGACATTATACACTTTGTTTCTGTATACAGAATGGTCTGGACTTACATTTAAAAGTGTGAAATCATACGCCCGGATGTTCCTTAGACAGTGGACGTCACGGCATACACATTTACAAAACAGTTTACCAATATACACTGAAAGACAGCTGCTTCAGAAGAAAAAGTAGATTCATTAGCACTATAGAATTTTCAGTTATGTTACTTCATCAGAGTCAAACAATTAAAGTTGAGATGTACCTAATAAGTAAATGATACATGGTAGTTGATGTTCCATTGTACAGTAATGTTGAAAATATTTCATAAAATGTTTTCATTTCTATTTATTTGTTTGATTGGGTTTTAATTTATTTCCGATCTGGTATAATTTCACACTTTAAAAAGGAAATAAAAGAGTTCAATATATTTAACGGTCTCGTCACCATGGGAACCGTCACTTACGTCATAGGAACCTCCTCTGTCATCATCGTGCTGTCACGAAATAATATAACTAATAATGAAAGGGACTAAGTTATTTATAAAGCGATTACAGATTAAACAAAAGATGACAACAAGTCAGATGAAAATAAATATATATCAAACGAAAAAGAAACGCAGGGTAATGAAGTAGTCACACTCATATCATATAAAACCTCGTATGATAGACCCCATCTCATTCTAAAGCATTTATTTGTTTGAAAATAAAATCTTTATCAAAATAATTTAAACTGTATTACCGTCGAATACTTCCTACTTAAAACTGACACTAAAGTTTACCCTGCGTTTCTTTTTCCTTTGAGTATAATATTCAAATGTTTATCTTCGTCTCAACAATAGAAAAAAATAATGATGATAGAAAAAATAATAAGATAATACATCGATGATAATAAAAGTGATATTTGCAGATCTCCTTCATGAAAGGAAGGAAGGGCATCTTGTTACTATCAACAAGCAGCATCCATATCGGACTGGAAAAGTTTAGAATGATTTCTTATGTACATTTTAGTATACAGTACACTCATCAGCACAGAGTCTAAATGTTATACTATAGGTAAATACGCTGTCAATAATCTGAAGGACGGAACGGACCGGAAACAGGACATTGCACTGGGGACCCAAGGGGCTACAGACTTCAGTTTTGCAGATACATTGCACTGTATATCTGTTACAGTACTTTAAATATTTGTGTGGAGCTTGTCAAATGCCTCGGTAGAAACCATGATAACGGTGACTACCCGGATGTTGTCAATGGGGTAAAAAGAATTCAATAGCATTTATTAAGGATGAACTTACCTAAAACCATGTTTTGTGTCATAAATAAAGGGTCATTATATTACTTGCTAGTACATGCTCTAAATGTTTACACAATAATATCAGAGATTTGAATCGCCTAGATCTAATGAGATTTGAATTATCTAGATCTAATGTAGCTTCGTGACAATATAACAAACATTCCACGCGGTTGTATTTTGTCTTACGCTTTAATGTCAAAATGGGTTTTAATTTATAACTGCATGCTGTAAGACGTAGTTATTTAGCCGTTTTATTTGATATCTGCATGTATGATAACTCAGATGTTAAAATTAATAAGATTGTCTCATTTTCGCTCTTGTTTCCCTCTTCATACACAGTACCATCGTCGAATACCCTCGGCTGACTTATTCCGTTACACTACATGACATAATGCCGTGGGCAAATAAGCAAGCAAACCCTCGTAATACGGTAGTTATTGATTAAATTATCGACCAATGAAAACGCGCCTTATAAATGCAATACTCTTCAGCGAGGACGTTTGAAAGTCATGTAAACAATTAAAAATGGTTGCACCCGGCAGCTGTTCAAACGGCCTCTATGACTGGATTAAAAAAACAAACAAAAAAAACAACAAAAAAACACGTGATGCGACTAATGAATGGCGTAAGTTGACACACCCGTAAAACAACAAAGTCCAGCAGTAAAATCCCGCCGTATTCAACACTGTACAGTCAGAATGTATTTTGCCTACGGCTTGAAAAGTAGTGTCACTTATTCAATAACTTTCCATGTATTCTATCTGATCCTGGGTTTTTATACGGATTGAGATTGGCCATTCGCATTGAGAAATGCAGTAAAACTAGCAATGTCCACAAGATGACATACAAGAGTGATAGTGACGTCACAGGATTGAACAAACAATATCCTGCCTCCAAGGCGGACGCGGAAGCCACTTTACTTCCAGGTATTTTCAGTCCTCCACTCCTTTATTATGACAAAAACTACTCGCAAAAAATGCATGGAAAATTATGTCACGACCGGGCACCAATCTTTTGTGTCCCAACCGCATTCCAGGTCAGAGGGTTCCCATCTCTATTTCTTTACATGCTTAATGTTACGCCCCCCCCCCCCCCCAACTACCTTTTAAAGAAAGAAAGAAAAAAAATGTTTAAATGTTAAGAAAATACAAAAATATAAATAATTTCATATATTTTTATTTATGACTGATTTATTTGCCTAAATAAAAAAATGACTGTTCGTTGGGTTAAACGTCCCGTCGACAATATTTCAGTCATTTAGAGACTATATCTACTTAAAACAGAAATATTGCTGCCACACTTCAGTATCACGCCGTAGACATCCGATATGGTACCACACCTACAAAATTGAAGCCACTGGTAACTTGTTAAAGAAGTATAGAAGATCGAACCTATTACCTGGTACTGAGACTGTGAGTAGAGCGGCGGTTGGTAGGACTGTTGTTCGTGTTGATGATGATACGGCTGGGCCTGGAAGTGCGGGTCTTCCGACTGCCGGTGGTAGCGGTCCTATATAACAGGTTATAAATATTTAACTTGACTTGACTATTTGAGTTCACCGTCGCTTCGACAGTATTTCAGTCATATAGCGACATCCAGCTAATTACAGATGGAGAGACCCCGAATGCACGGAGACATCCGGGTAAAACCACCGACCTACCGTAAGCCAGCTGGATCTAAATATTTATTGTCTCTGACAAGAGTTGTTATGTTATGTACATCTTTATTTAAAGGCCCATTGCATTTCATAATCATTTAATGTTCACGAAAATATAAAATAATATTGACATAACATAGACAAACACAAATGGTATTTAATTTGCAAATATCTGCTGTAATATAACAAAGCATTGAAAAGTTGATATTTTCTACGTCATCAGTTTATACACTCGTGATTAGTTAACGGAGACACACGGAATGTCTGTGGAAAGCCGACAACGATATTCAGAAAATGCTAATTAGTTATTTTTGTAAACAACTGAATGACAAACAGGGCAAACACTAACTATACAGCTTCTGATTAGACTCTCTTTTGTTTGCTTATACAGTATTGCAACTAAGATATTACTTAATCTACACGGAATATCAATTGTTTCAAGTGCGATTTAGAATTCAGTGAATAAACATTTATAAAGTTATAAATGTGTGCATATATATATTCTGGAGGCAATAGGTTAAAAGAAAATGGACATTTTGTGACATAAATAACATTAAATGATGTTCAACATTCTAAAGCTTGTATTTAAATTCGCGGAAGAATAAAACATTTGTTCCTTTCGTTTAAACTTATTTATTTTACGTCGATTGAGAAACAAGTTCTCACAACTTATACTAATCCCTTTCGAAGGTTCCTGGGTTGGACCAGTACTTCGCGACTGGGAAGGTCATGAATAATTCTTGCCTCCAACGGGGTTCGAATTATTCATGACCTTCCCAGGCGCAAAGTACTGGTCCAACCCAGGAACCGTGTTATTAATATCCAAGGAAACTCCTCTAAATTAGCTCATGCAGGTTGGACCTCATGTTTTAAACATGAATTTGCCTTCGAAACCTAATACCAAATGAAAACAAGGATGTTTTATATTTCAAAAAGTAAAAACGTCTGATCCCAGATAAGTAATCTTTAAAGTGGGCAAATTCCGTCAAAAATCCATTTATTTTTCTCAATTAACATTATCAAACACAAAAACAGAACAATATTTTCTAAGAAACACAAATATCGGCCGGTAAAAAAAGGCAGATTTAAGCGTTATTTCGTATACGTATTGAATTACAGCGTTTCAATTTTTTTTAGAACATAATGGTATGACGATGAATGTTGATTCTATAAATGAAATGACACTTACGTCATATCTGTAGTCAAAACGGCGTTCCTGATATCCCTACAAAATATAACGGCCGTGTGATATGAGTTAAAGCAGTTCGGAAGATATGTAACATTTAAAAGGATTATCTATGTTCTGCCTTTGTTTATTTTATCAAAATTATAACTATTATCGAGGAAAATAATAATTACGATAAAGTAATGAATGTTCTTTGATTAAGGGCGTATTTCACATAACAGCTTTTTACTATATAGACAAAGAAGAAGGCGAAACTAGCGAACATTTTTTTTTAAATCTTGGCCCTGATTATAGAGAATCAACTAGAAACAAATTATTGGCTAAGAAATAGGAGTTTCCACGCTTCTTTTTGAGTTATTCTGCCCTGAATGTGAGTTTTTTGCTCTTTTCTGTCATTTCCAGGAGAAGATAAACTCAAAATCAAGCCTATTGATACCTTATTTATTTTCACATTTATTTATTTATTGTTTGTTTGTTGTTTCTCCTCTAGTCATATGCAAAGTTTAAAAACATTCCATTCAATTGATATCTCACAGTGTTTCAGCAAATAGGCATACTGCGTTTTTCTTTTGAAAAAAAAAAAAAAGAAAAAAGAAAAGAATATATCTATATAATCCCGTTTTTTGACTAAAAGTATAAAATGTGTTTTCACAGAATTCCTACAACTTTTACACAGTGACAGGGGAAAGTAGTACCAAACGTCAAGTTGATTTTAAATGAGGTGTTGCTAGCCAATAATATTGACGTATCCCCTTGAAAATGACAGAAAAAAGCTAAAAACTCACTTCACGGGAAGATAACTCAAAAGTAGCATGGAGACCCCCATTTTTTACCCCATTATTTTATTCTAGTGTGATTCTCTATAATCATACACAGTTTAAATAAATCTATTCGCTTGTTTTGATTTTTCCCTTTTTTATCTTTATAGTAAAAAGACTGCTATTGTGAAATACACCCTTTAAAATAAAAAAAGAGCAGCAGTAACAACAACGAACAAACTAAACGACTTTACATTAATAACTTTCTGTTTCTAGATATATAACAAAGTAAAGAATGACTGAAATTCGAAAACAAATATTAAAAAAATCAGATTTAAAACACCATTTTTTGTTAAATTAATAATTATTATGAAGTAAGCGAATTGTCCGAGGGTTTTAATAATGTCAAGTCTGATGAAAAAAAAACCTGTATAGCCGTTTGAAATTAGGTAGCCTGCAGAGCAACAGTTCAACAGCGTCATAAATTAGCTAATGGAGGGATGAATGGACGGATAGATAGATAGATAGATAGATAGATATCCAAATTTGTATATATTGACAAAATTTGTATTTTAAAAATCCATAAGCTCTCAAATAACAGTTAAATTTGGTATGTAAATAAGTCCCCCCTCGCTAAAGAATTATGTAAAGGAAATACAGTAAACATAAAAGTTCATTCCGTCTGTAAACGTTATAAGCCATTTAAAACCCAGGGATCGTATAATCATTTGAAAGAATACCATTCACCAATGCTCAGAAAAATCTGTGTTTACAAATGGATTTACATACCATTAATACTAATACCTCACAAGATTAATTGTCAATATGATTGTGCAGGTATAAGAACGTTACTCAATTAAAATTCATGAGACCAAAATCAACTCTGTTTGTTTTATTTAACATTCTCCTTTATGAACGATGGCGTCTTGTCCCCAAGTTCGTACAGAAAAAAAAAAAAAAAGAAAAAAAAAAAAAGGTTTGTGTCATGCCTTTTTCCTTAGGTTTTATTTATGTACCCGTATTTCTTTACCCAGTTATTTATTTTTTCCAGTTACTGAACGAGGGCGTCTGGTTCCCATGTTAATAAAGAAAAGAAAACGGCGGTAGAATACTGTGTGTCATGCTCATTCCCTTACGATTTATTTTTTTCTGTTTTTTTTTACTTCATGTTATTGAACCATTGAATATAATTCTACCTTAAAATGGCGTCCTATAAATGTTTAAACTATGGATTACACATAGAACAAATGAGGATTTAAAGCGTCTATACAATTTATAAAGGTTTGTGGGCACAAATAATTAAAACTTAGTTTAAAGTAATTCCCCTATCAACCTTTGCCTGTCGTTGGTGTGTGTCACTTCTAGGCACGTGTTTTTAAATCAATGCGAGATGTCATCCTCGTATCCAGTTCTCGCCAATATAAGGACGTCTTTAAGTAAAAATGATTGATGTATAAGACATAATATACGCCCTCCCTATGTAACTTTGACCTTGAAGGAAACTTTAAAACCCTTCTATAAATTATGTATATCACCCAATTTAAAAAGAAAGTGTTCAATTTGTTTTCTATAATTGTTATCGATTTTTCCCCTGATAGCCGATATATAAGTTACTAAAATGTAAAAAAGTGAATATCTCCCCTGCCAGGTGGTAGATTTTGGCTAGATCGATGACAAATACACACGAGATACAGTGTGCGAAAATAGAAATGATATGTTTGCTAGGATAACCAAGTGTTTACGGGGTTGCAGAGCGGACAGGAAACGTTTCAATGTGACATTTAAAAATTGGGAAAAAAAAAAGGTTTTTAAAGAAATGAGTAGAAATTAAATGAGAAGGGAAATTTTAAAGCGAAAGTACAACATCACCTGTTTGAAAGGCCGGTAACTTTCAAAAACCTGTCTACTAAGTTACAGCGTTTCAAATACAAAAGAGCATTAAAAAATAAAAAAGTAGAAGGGGAAATTTTTTTTTTGAAAGTTTTTTATTTTTTTAACGGTGGCAAAAAAGTTTGATTTAAATTCTGCAATTTACCCCAAACAAATGGTTATTACTTTTGTAATTTTAATCTTTCCTGAATTTGGAAATAAAACCTCCCCTTAACAAAAAAATACCAAATTGAGTTTCCTTTTCCAATTAAATCTTCGCATTACCCAAATTTTTAAAGTTTGAAAAAACCTGCCCGTAGTAAGAAACGATTGATGTTCTGCAAAGAAAAAATCCCCCAAAAGGGGCCCCCCGGGGGGCCCCCCCGGGGGAAAGAAAATAAGGTTGTATCCTATTTTTTGGTACAACGGATAACGAGGAATTTCAAAATTTTTTTTTGAAAACCCTTCTCTAAAACATGCAAATGAAATTTAAATTTCAGAAGCCATTTAATAACTTTTAAAAAGTTGAAACTTGGTGTTTTTGATTAAAAAATTTTCTTTCGATTGAAATGTTTTCATTTTAAGTATTCTTTTTAAATTTTTATGTACGTACTTCATAAAAAGGAAAAGATTTAGTGCATCATCAAGCATGCTTTTCCGCCATTTTTGCAAAATCTATGTCACTTCCGGTTTAAAAAAAAGGGTTGATTATACCCTTGGGGTTCCCTGAAAGGCTTGTTTTACGTACCCGTAATAATGTCATTATTTATTTTTTTTCCCTGTAAAAACAAAGTCGTAAAATTTGGTGTCTAAAACCCCAAATGTAGTATTAACCCCCGTATCCCTTTTTAAAACGTTATGATTCTGACGATAAAATCTGTACTTTCCTAGAAAAAAACTCCGCGTGGCAGCATGTAATTTCACGAAAAAAGTTAATTGAGTTTTTTTGCATTAAATTTTGCCGTCTTTTCGTAGCAAACATAGTCCCTATGATTAATTTTTTAAAAAAAGGGGAAACGAAAAAAACCCGATAAAAAAAGGCGCTATTTTTTATTATACTTTTTCGTCAAGTCAAATGAAAAATATTGAAATTTGTATTCCCTTTTAAACATAATTGTTTTTTGTCCACCAAAGTTGGTAATGTATGTTATTTTTTTAATTTTAATAGTCTAATATGTTTTTCGAAAAAAACAGAAACCCCTTAAAGTCTTTCAAAAAATGCGATTGTAAAGGGGGGGATGCAAAAATCCGTTGTTTGAAGATGGGCCCCCGAAAAATTTTCCCCTTAGAGTCATTTAGGAATAAGACGTAACCTAATTAAAGGGAAGTTCATAAAATGAAACCCCCTAAAAAACCTCGCAAAAATGAAAGTTGAAAAAAATTTTAAACTTATTTGTTTAATCTTTTAAAATGTTAATATCGAATTGTACGGCGCTTCCCAAAGGTCACCCTTTCCCATATTGCGACCCCCCTGATACCTTATTCGCCCCTGATACCTATATTGCACCCATGATCAAAAAATGCGTTCCTTGATCACTAATTGCGAACCCGGGTTTTTCCTATTTGCGGCCCCTGTCACCTTTTTGCGTCCCCTGACCCAAAGGTTCCCTTTTCACCAAAAGCGTTCCCTTGTCCCCAAACTGCGTCCCCCTTTTATCACCTATTTCGGCCCCCTGATCACCTTTTTGCGTCCCCCCTGATCACATTTGTTCATCCATGATACCTTATTGGTCACCCTGATCACCTTTTTTGGACCCATGATCCCCTTTTCGTGGTGCTAATACGTTTAAAAAAAATACGAGGGAATCGATAGAAAACGGAGATATCGATAGGATTAGATCTGCGATATCGATGGCATAGAGGTTGATTTCCCCTTTCGATTCGTTACGATGCGTGCGATGCGTTCTTTGTCTGTCCTACGTTACGAATTCGATCTCGATATACTTAGGATTCGTACGGGTAAGTGGGTATAAAGGGCATTTTTTAAAAGTTAACAACTAGTTTTTACAATAAGTTAAAAATATGAAATATCAAAAAGTTTTAACAATTTTTCCAAAACCGTGTTTTCATCTGAAAAAAGGGGAAAAAAAACAAAACGGGAAAAAAGGAAAGGGGACAAAAAATTGGGTTTTCCTCTAAAATGTGGATTTTTTTCCTAAAAAAACCAAAAGAGTGTAATAAAAAAATTTTGTTTTTTTTTTAAGAGGACTCATAAAAAATGTATTAATATGCTTTGTTATTATGTGTTTTGTTTTTAATACATTAAAAAAAAAATGTACCAAATCTAAAATCTTCGCGTATTTTTGTTTTTAAAAAAATTTCGGGCATTTTCTAACTTTGCTTTTTAAAACCCCTCAAAATAAATGTAATAAAAAATTTTTGGGTGTTCAAATATAAAAGAACGCGGGGTGGGGGAAATAGCCCGTATTTTTTCTTTTAGAATTTCGTATTATTTTAAAATAGGTAACTTATGGGTTAGTTTAAATTAAAAATGTTTTATATACTTTAAAAACCCGAAGCCGGAAAAACTTTTTTTTTTAAAAAGCCCCAGCCCCAAGAATTTTTGTTGGAAATTGCCTTGGAAAATTAAAAAAAATTAAATCATGTACTTAAATGGTCGAAAAGCTTCTTTGTCGAAAAAAGCCATGAGTGAAGGGCCCCCTTTAACCCGGGGTTTTGGGAAATGTCTCGCCCCCATGGTTAAGTTTAAAATGTTTTTTCGTTAATCGAGTAAAGAATAAAAAAAAATTCCAAACGGTTTATCTCATTTTATAACCGTTCTCACTGTAAAAGTTATTTCCATTTCCAGATTTTCCAGATTGTAAAATGCATTTAAATTAAGGATGTTTAAAAATTGTTTTTTAAGTAGGGAAATATATCATGTGTTTGGCTTTCAAATTTTGAAAATTTTATCCAGGTTTTTACCAAAAATTTTTTGTTTAAAAATTTTTTAAATGAAAGTATTTAATATTTCATTAAAATTTAGTATAAATTTAATTTTGGAAAAAATTTACCCCGCACTAATTCATGTGTTTTCCGCTAAATAGATTCATCTCTTTCTCTTTTCTCTTCCCCCCTATATTTTTATAATGGTCTTTTAAGTTTTGAGGGGGTTTTGAGACACTTTTAATTTTCGAGATTTTGATTTGTAGACCAACGGTTTAATGGAAGAAAAATTAAAAAAAAAAGTCCATTTAAAATCTGTGTATTTTTATCGCCTTTTAAAAAATAAAAAAATTTTAAAAGAATACCATTGTTTTGCTTTTGTGATTTAAAAATAAGTCCGAAAATCACACAATGGGCCCGCCCTCACTTAAAATGTATTTTTGATACATGTATCATCATTTTCATCATTCATCGTGTACATTTTAAAAAATTTTTTTTTTTTCTTTCGAAATTATTCTGGCCTCTACCTAGATTGGAAAATTTTATTTTATTATTTTCTTGTTTGGTGGTTTTAAAAAAAAGATTTAAAAAAATTTTCTAAAATTGTAATCTTTTTGTCCGGAAAAAAACATTCACCTGGTAATGCAAAAGTCTTCTCCTCTGGGGGTGGTATTCCGGCAGCGACGAGACATAAAGGGACATTGGTCAAAAAAAAACTGTGGCCTGCTGATAAGAATTATGGCAGCCCCGGTTTTGCGAAAAAACACTTTTTTTCCCTTAATTTTAAAAAAAAATTGGGAAGAAAAAATGTTCTAATTTTATCTCATTTTTTAAAAGTAAAATTGAAAGGATCTTTAGCGAACTGTAAAATATGGAAACAAGTATTTTTTTTTTAAAATTTTTTGTCAGTGAACCCCGTGTTATCACGGAAAAAATACATCAATTATTTTTTAAAAAATTTCCATTCCATGTGGTTTTTGTTTATTTTTTTTGTTATGGTTGCAATAATTCCTGGTTTTTATATTAAAATTGAATAGCAAAAAGCATATGAAAAGTGGCCCCCTTTTTCATTTTTTTTTTGTTTTTTTTTCCCCTATAAAGAGACTGTTGTTGATAAAATTTTGTTGGGGTTTACCCTGCTAATTTGCAAAACAAAAAAAGCTCTTCAAAATTCTGCCCCGGGGTTCCCACCATTACTGAAAATTTTCCTGTTTTGAATATACTTGGGCCTTTTTTTCTAAAGCAATACCATGCATTTGCCCCACATATACTTACTATTAGGATTTACGCGTATCGGAAAAAAAGCCCCCGGTTTTTGGGTTTTTCAGTCCCACCACCAAATTTTGATTTCTCCTACTGATGAAAAGGGGGAAAAAAGAAACATAATTTGCATCTTCATCCAATTTTTTTTGGAAAGTGTTGTGCCGCGCGGGGGTGGAATAAAAGGAGTAGAGAAACCAAATAAAATAGGAAAAAATTTAAATAAATAAGCTTTTTCGTAAATTACTTATCTTTTTTTCCGAATTTTTAAAAATAAAAAAAAGGGGGTTTCGAGTAAATACAGCCAAAAAAAATGCCCCGGGAAATAAATAATTACACAAAAACAGTTGGACGACTTGCTAAGTTGGTAAGTTTTAATTTGTTGTTTTGGACGGGGTTAAAAAGAAAAAATTATAAAAAATTTTTTAAAATTATTCCCTTTAACTGATTAGCAGAAGCTATTTAAAAAGGGATTTACGTCTCTGATTGTATTTTCACACGGATCAAATTATATAAATGCATGGCGTCTGCCCTAAATCCGTGGGGCCAAAAACTGTAAAAAATTAAAAAATAAAAAAAAATAAATTTTCAATTGGAAATAGAAAAAAAAATCGCATAAAGTGATTTTAAGATCCACCTTAAAACTTAACAAAAAATTAAAAATTTAAAAACGAAAAAATTATTTCTGAATTGAGGGTCCCTAACTTAAAAAAGTCCCAAACCCTGGGGGGTTCAAACGATTAGTTATGCGTTTTTTATTTTTTACCCTATACGGTTCCTTGATCGATGGATCAACCCCCTTTATTAGCCTAAACGTTGAAGCGTAGTTTTTGATTCCATACTTCGATCGATGAGTAAATTACGTTACGATACGATGGTCGAAGTTAACGCTATTTTTGACAACTGATACTTGCACCCGTAACTTTCGTTTCCCCTTTTCACCTATATTGCGTACCCTGGTTACCTTTTTCGTTACCCATGTACTAAAAGGTTTCCCTTCACCTAATGCGAACCAAAGGTTACCTATATTCGACACCCCCGCAACCCCTTTGCGTCACCCCTGGTTCCGTATTCGACTCCATGATCACCCTTTTTGCGTCACCCCCCGGTTACCTTATTTCGCACCCTGATCACCTATTCGGACAAATGTCACCTATATTGCGTCACCCTATTTTTATTTCGACACCCTGTCCCCAAACTGCGCTCCCTGATCACCAATTCGTCCCCAAATCACCTTTATTGCGCCCCCTATCCCTTAAATTTCGTACCCAGTACCTTATTGGTTCCCCTGTCATCTATATTGCGCTTCCCTAAAACCATTGCGGTACCCATGACCCTATATTGCAAAAACCCATGTCCCATATTGCTCCCCTTGGGTCCCTTTTATTGCGATCCCTATGATCCCTTATTGCTCCCCTATGATCCCATTTGCTCCCCCTTTCACCTAATTTTCGGCCCCTTATCCCTATATTGCATCCCCTTTGATCATATATTGCGTCCCTATGATCACCTAAAATTGAAAACCCTATGTCCCTATTTGCCCACCCAGATCACCTTATTGCTCCCCCTAGATACTTTTTCGATCACCCTTTATACCCATTTGCGGTCACCTAGATCCCCTATATTGCCCCACCTGATCACCCATATTTCCCCACCTATGATCACCTTATTGCGGCCCCTATGATCACCTTATTGCTCCCCTATGATCACCTAATTGCGACCCCTTGTCACCTTATTGCCCCCCTTGCCCTATTTTCCCCCTAGATACCTTTATTGCGTCACCTAGTCACCTATTTTGCGATACCTTGCCCCTTTTGCGCCACCTCTGATCACCTTATTGCCCCCCTTGTCACCAAATTTTGCGATCCCCTATGATCACCTATTTTGGCCACCTTGACCCCTATTTGGGGCCACCCTGTCCCTTATTGCGATCATAGACCCATATTGCGCCCCTTGTCCCTTTTGGCCACCTCTGATCCCCTATATTGGGCCCCTATGATACCTATTTGGATCCCCTATGATCCCTTATTGCGCCCTTGTCCCCATATTGCGGCCACCTTGTCCCTTTTTGCGATCCCATTCACTTTTTTGCGATCCCTATGTCCCCTATATTGTCCCCTATGATCCCTTATTGCTCCCCCAGACCCTATATTGCGTCCCTTTGTCCCTTTTTTGGCCCCTATGATAATTATTGCTCCCCTATGATACCTTTTTGCCCCCAAAGTCACCTATATTGCTCCCCCTTGTCCCTTATTGCGTCACTTGTACTAATTCGATCCCCATGCCCCCTATTTGCTCCACCTTGTACCTTTTGCCCCCCCTATGCCCTATTTTCCCCACCTTGATCCCCTTTTTTGCCCCCTATGATCACTATTTGCGACCCTATGTCACCTTTTGCCCACCTTGTCACCTATTTTGCGATCCCTATTCACCTATATTGCTCCACCTATGACCCTATATTGCGATCACCTTGATCACCTATATTGGGCCACCTATGATCACCTAATTGCCCACTATGATCACCTATATTGCTCCACCTTGATCACCTATATTGCGTCCCCTATGCCCCTATATTGCTCCACCTATGTCACCTTTTGCGGCCCCCTTATCACCTAATTGCGACCCCCTATGATCACCTTATTGCTCCCCTATGATCCTATATTGCGCCCCCTTGATCCCTATTTTTGCTCCACCTATGATACCAAATTTTGGGGCCCCACCTCTGACACCTATATTGCGGCCACCTATAACCAATTTGAAGCACCCTTATTTCATTTTTTTTTGGGGGTTCCCCTAAATAGACCAACAATATGGTTTCACGGTCCTATTGAGACACCTATAATGAACACTATGTTTTTTCAAAAATTTAAGTGTGGGGGGTCGGGCAAAAAACTAAACATCTTTAACCAGCCTTTCGTTGCGCAGCAACAAAGATAGTAAAAATAAAAAATCGAGTTATCCCCCACTTTAAATGCCTTAAGCCTGTGGGAACAAAGTCTGTCATCGATTGATAACACATACATTTACCAAACCCTCGTTAAATTCTATAACCGCCCACAAATTATTTTCATATAGAAGTAGGTTTGTTACTTTTATAACAAATGAAGATTTGGGCGCCCTTTTAAACCCTTTTACCATATAACGCCGACCAATCTCGGATCGAACCCTGGTTGCATTGTAAAAACCCCAATGCGATGTCTATACACTTCCGGTTACCCTACTTTTGATCAAAAAAAGAACTAATTGGTTGTTATTGAATTAAGTGCAAAACTGATATTTTCCCGTAGCTCTATACACAATGGTCTTTTAATAAAGAAACGAGTATTGCGCAATGTTAGACGGTCGAATAGCGTCGTGCAAATTAAAGATGATTTAATAGTTAAAATAATGTAATATAATGATTTAAGCGAATCGTGTTTTCAGACCCAAAACTGACATAGGCAAGAGAATATCAAAAAACGGAAAAGCGGGCGCTATAGCGCAGCACAGCGCCGAAGACTTACGTGCGCTTTTTCGCTATATTTTGGTTTAGGGGACTGTTTATACATGGGGTGGGGGAAAATGGGGGAGTAGCAGGGATTGTACTCCCTATGGTGAGGGTTGCATCTGTTTCCCAGACAAGTAAAAAGAAACCATAACATTTTTTGGAAAATACTTCGACGTTGTCTTTTTTTTTTTTTTGCCCTTTAACCATTTAGTCGATATTTTTGTGGTTTTTATTTTTAAAGTTGAAAACCTCGAAATAATTCATAAAACAACGAAATGGCCATATCACCAGTATAAATGACATTTTTCATTTTCATTTGAATATATGTATCTTTTTTAGAAACATTTTTAAGCATAGAATACGTTTGGGGGTCTAAAAAAAGAATCGATTTTTTTAAAATTATCTTTTTTTTGAAACATAAATTTACTGATTTGTGGGTCTAAAAAAGCATCATTTGTATTGTTCTGATTAACATTTGTGCAAATATTTTACAAGAATCTTTTTTTTTTTACCGCAACTATTGTAACTTTTTAATGATTTTAATTTGTTTTTAAGCTATGATCAAAATTTTTTTCCTAAGTGTTTTTAAAGTTTATTGGCATTAGTCAATATTTCCCCCAAAAATTCCATTTTAGGGCAGACAGTAAAGTTTACTTACATCAATGCGGCTCGTACGATTTGAAACTGGAAAAAAGCGGGATTGTTCAAAGTATACCAACAGGGGCAGTTAGTTTAATTAAGAAAGCTTCATTAAAAAAAAAGTTAAATTTAACGAAATAATTATCATTCAATTGTTTTAAAATACAGTTTTATTGTGAGTCGTCGTCCCCGGGGTATATCAATCTCTGACAACTGCGTCTGGGAGTGATCTTTCGCTCAGTGGTTAGAGCATTGGGGAACACGCCCGGGGGACCCGGGGTTTGATTCAGGGCCGGGCCGTGTTTTTTACAGCATAGCACACGATACTAATCGTCGCTTCGACATTATTTCTTATATTACACCTTCCAATAATTTCCCCCTTTTGTCTGTATGTTTTGTTTTTTTGTGTATGAGTATGTATGTATGTAGTATTTTTAGTATGAATTTTTTACTTTCATTGCTCATTTTTAAAGGGTTCCTTTGCCTCGCCTGAAAATAATACCAAACAAGCCCTTATATTTTTATACATGCACCTTTTTGTCACAAGGAAACTAGACAATTTTCAACCTTTTTGCTCTCCTTTTTTCACGTCATCCACTTTGAAATTACAGTCGTTAATTTCACTTATACTTGATTTATTTCAAAAAGTTTTTTAAAACCCAAAAATTGGTCGATATTTTGATGACTTTTTTTTTAAAGAAGTTTGGTTTTTCGTCAAGGTCCACGACCCCTAATACTGGTTTTGCAGAAATTTTTCCCCCCTTTAAAATATGAGAAAAAATTTCGGAAAAAACTTTGTTAATTTTTCGTTGATAATTTCACATTGTTATTAAAATACCGAATGTTTGGGCAAGCGCTATACCGAGACCCCAAAATCACAGAATATTCTATCTGTTAAAAATTTAAAACTTTTTACTTTTTTTGTATGGATCTTTGACCTACCCTGCGCGACATATGTGGTCCCTTTTATGAGCATGCTTTAAAGATAATTCAAATAAAAATGGCGAGTTGTCTGTTTCTGTATTTTTCTTTTTACTTTAGGTTTAACCAGATTTTTTTCAAAAGTAACAGGGTGACAAAATGCAAACAGCTCACTGCTTATTCTACTCACGACAACGACTATCTCTTTCTACTTCTACTGCTACGAAAACGACTATCTCTTTCTACTTCTACTGCTACGAAAACGACATCCTTTCTACTTCTACTGCTACGACAACGACTATCTTTTCTTCTTCACTGCACGACAACGACTATCTCTTTCTACTTCTACGTACAACGACTTCTTTTTTTATTTCTATGCTACGACAACGATATCTCTTTCTTTTCTACGCTACACAAGACTATTTTTTCTACTTTATACACGACAACGACTACTTTTTTACTTTACTGCTACACAACGACTATCTTTTTCTACTTCTACTGCCGACAACACTATCTTTTTCTACTTCAAATGCTACAAAAACACTTCTTTTCTACTTCTACGCTACGCAACGACTATCTTTTTCTACTTCTCTGCTACGATAACGCTTTTCTCTTTCTACTTCTACTGCTCGACAAGACTATCTCTTTCTACTTTTTTATGCTACGATAACGACTTTCTTTCTACTTCTACTGCTACACAACGACATTTTTTATTTACTACTGCAACACACGTTTATCTCTTTTCCTGTAATTGCTGTTACTACTATGCAACACGACGTTTATCTCTTTTCCTGTAATCTGCTTTTAAAATTTATACTGCTGCTTCAAAGACGCTTATCTTCTTTCCTGTAATCTATTGCTACTACTACTGCTGCTTCAAAGACGACTATCTTCTTTCCTGTAATCTACTGCTACTACTGCTGCTACGACGACGACTATCTCTTTTCCTGTAATCGACTCCATTCCACTACTATACTACTACTGCTACAACACCGATACCATTGACCTTAATCTTCTACTACTACCACTTCTACCACGACGACTACCTCTTTACTACTACTACTACGACTTTTTCTTTTCATTTACTTCTTCTACTGCTACTTCTACGACCTCTACTAATACTTCTACGACGATGACTATCTACTTTCCTGTAATCAACTTCTACTATCTCTGCTACTATTGCTTCAAAATCGACTATTTCTTTTCCTGTAATATACTACTACTAATACCTCTACTACTACTTCTAAAGCTACGACGACGACAATTTCTTTTCCTGTCAGCTACTACGACTACTGCTTCGACGACGGAGAAAAAACTATTAATTTGAAAAAAAGTAAATTCAATAAACGTATAAAAAAAAAAAAAAACAAATTAAATAACTATTTTTACATTTGCAAATCATTTAAACTGGGGAAAAAAAGACTTATTAAATGGATTTATCTTAACTTTGCTATACACTGATTTATTAGTCGTCTAAAAAAAGTTCCCCTTTAATCTTTTAAAAAATACCCGGTGATTATTCCCGATTTCATTAGATTATGATAAAGCGAAAGATTTATAATACAAAACATTTTTGGGGGAACTTACTGTAATTGACATTGTATATGTTTTACTTGGGTTTAAAGCAATAAAAAAAACTCTTATCGCAAAGTTTTGTATTTGCTCATTATCATTCAGACAATTCAACTCTGATGAACTGAATTTTAATTGGCAGTTTCTGAGAGACCCCGGATAGATTTATTTACCTAGACCGGAATAAAAAGATTTTTTGGACCCAAAGAAACCGTAAACCCTTTAATCGTCTTTAAATTTTTATCTCCTAAGAAGTCGACATTGTTCTTTTATATACTGTATTTAAAATATTTTAAAAACACGAGTGTCTGTTTGTGAATCCAAAACCC
>CM037794.1:38025101-38075101 GCA_021229015.1 Solen grandis
TTGCTCATACAAAATTGTAGCTCACATACTACCCAACCTACACAACAAAGAAAAGATATGGTATCAAATACAATATAAAATTCATTCCGTCATAAATATGTACATGTATATTCATGATGTTAAGATTTGATAAATGCTATTATTAAGAGTTTGTTCTTAAAATGACGCCATGCTTTCTAAATCATACGAGGGCATTAACATTATATTAAGTCATATATAAATAAAATGTTTACTCTAATTTTAAAATTTTCTATATTAAAGACGTAGATCTGAATTTCCGGCGCACATCAGTTATGATATGTTTGAATAAATAACGTATATTTAAAATATCTGACGTTGACGTCCTCTGCTCATATGATAACGTCATCTCAGAATATTGCAATTTAATAACGTTAGAACGAATGAAAACGGACAAACGGAAACACTTGATAAAGAATAGTAAAGTTATAATGGCGACGTCAGAAGAACGTTCGGCGCAGCGAAAAGTTATCCAGTTTTATGCGGACCTCGGGATGACACCTTTAAAGACTATGTGTACAACAAATGCACCGAACAGAACAGTTTAGCAACGTATCGCGAGTACTTGTTTACAAATGGCATGTTCGGAAGCAAGAAATCTGCAGTAAAAAAGTCGAAGAAAAAAAACAGGTAGTTTGATCTTCATCAATGAAGAAGCATGCGATCTGGTGAGAGATTTTGTCACTGCTTATAGCAGACCGGGAGATTTCATCGTCAACCGCCTTGTGCAAATCTTCTGTTTAAATAATTCCAACAGATAAACTAAATATTTTATGATAAAGCGGCACCGTATGTGCGTGGAATGTCACGGAGTGGGAGGGTACTTTGATAAAGATGCGTAATGTAGGTATGACGTCATCCTAGACGTTTGACGTGCGCTGCGATTCACGTAGTTATCCTTTTGTTATTTGTTGATATATTTCTATGAAATATGTAAAAATGTCTGAATTATATGTGTAAATAACACACTTTAATCTTTAATTCGTACCTATTTATTTTAAGTTTCTGTGTCTTATCACAGACTTTTTTGACAGCTCTCGTACAAAAGGATAGTGTTTAGCCTAGAGACATTCCTTACATGTGTGTTAAAATACAACAAGATGTGAGTTTAAACTCTTGCTGTGTGCACCTATGCAAGTGTAATCCCAATAGGCGATCATGATCGAATTTCACCAACAATTCTTAGCGTTATGTACATATAGTACATATAGTAATGTGACGTAATTTTTCAGAGATGCCATCGCCAATAGACAAAATTGATTGATCCTTGTTTCTAAACCTTTTTTTTTATTGAAAATGTTTAGCAAATAAAGATATTCATTTAATAAAGAAGTACCATTTTCACTCATCCTTCTTTTTATGATTTTTTTTAAACCTCTTGTTTAATCTACCGATAATACTCAGCAAGCATACGGTGACTAATTTATGTAAACCAGCATCTGTGTTTGCTATAGTGTCAAACTCCGCCGCAGTAGTTACCTCCCCTTACAGTTGAGATAACCACTGCCTTCACAAGTAGATTTCGGCTGATATAGGCCGGATTTACTATTTCACTTTTGACATCAGTTTTGAATTTTTTTTATATCAGTTTCGTCATATACCATAAAAATAACATTCGTGATTATTAGAAAAGTAAAAAATAAAATCAATTAATATTAATTTATAAAATTATGAATGTTGGCCACATGATTTCAACTATCATCACGTGACTTGTTTGGTGGCAGTGGTTAAAGTAGCGTAGCTTGACGTAACCGGTGCGCGGAGTTTGCTATAGTGTATGCTTGATTATGAATACACTTCTCAACAATACTATGTACGGAAGTCATTTAGCGCCATAGCTGTTATTAATATGATAGTAAATTTTATACTTACTAATTGTAATAGAGCACGTCCATTTAATCTTTGTATAGGGTTTTACACCCAAAATTGGCCATATACCTCCAAAATTGTAGGGACTCTCTAGCTTAAAGGACACAAAGTTAAGGAAACTTGCTATTGTACCCCCAGTTACAAAACTCGGAGGGCACCCTATAATAAAATGGACACTTTGAGTGTGATAGTGGTTCTTGTTCTCATTTGGATCATCATATATATTTACAAACCTATCTGTGCTGTGATGAAGAACACAGAACTTCATTGCAACTGTTGTTTATAGATTTTGTCTCTATATGGATACCATACTCATGACGGCTCATTTTTAGTTCATTGTCGAGTTCTCAAGACGCCATTTTGGAAATAATATTTTTTACTGTTGTTGGATTTTGACAGTTATTCTTAAAATTTGTTTTCAATTACCATTGACAATTTATTACATTTGAAGGGAAGATATTGATGCATTTGATGATATATTTGATATAAAAGTAAGGTATCGTTGTGTTTATTTTTCTTGCAATAACTTCTTATGCTTTCTAGAACTGGATACTCCAGGATACTTAATGGTGCATTTCATCATTAAAACCCTTTCATTTTTAACCTAGTTTAAGAATTTAAGTTTTACTTAGTGCTAAGTATTGTTGGTGGAATTCGAGCCATATCATGTTCTGAAAACGTCATTTCTGCATCAGTATCTTAATAGAGTGTATGCAGAAAAAAGGAAAAATCAACTGTTGTGTCTAACCACTGACGTAACGCCATGTGCCATTTTGGCGTTATTTAAATGTATGACGTCGTATCCTGTACAATTCAACGTGATTTACTGCTTAGCAATAATACCTTTATGTTATAGCTACAAGTGTCAACAATAATTGTGAAAGAGAGAAAAATGAAAAAAGAAAACATGGACGATCACTGACACACACTAGAAATAACATGTTAAATGTTTACCTCTCTTATTCTTATATACATATTTTCCTCAAGAGCTGTTAAACTGGTTTCATTGTTCGTGACGTTCATGCCTGAAAGACATCATGATAGCATCTGTTACAGAAAAGTCACAAACATATAGTGTTATTTTAATAATTGTCTCATTGTTTCATAACAAAACATGATTGTTACATGTATTAATGTGAAATATACATACACACACACTTAATAATATATGAGAAACGAGCAGGAATAGAATTTGATAAAAAGTTTCATGTTGGTGTCTTATTGTATAAGATTAAGCTTAATGTCACTCAATATCTTTTAACAGATTAGACTGAAAAGGTCAAACTTATGTAGTCTATACATGTACTTTACACATGAATGTATTTTAGACCGGTCCAAATCATCGAGTGGTAGGATCATCCGCCCTGTAATCACATTAACCGTGACCAATCCACATCAACGAAAAAACCGAAATTGTTAAAATGGAATTTGTAAAAGTGGATCGACTGACACTCAGCATAAATGTATAACAAGGTTTGCCAGGTGTCAGGATGATGTGTTCGTGGGATCATGTCATTTTATGGAGTAATATGACGAGTCAAAGGACTTAATGCTACCAAAGAGGTGTTAAATGCTATTGACATACCACTGACTGAGCCGTCTTGATATCTTTCGCACTGCCACTCTGGATAAACTTTTGCTGTCAAAATTGGAAACAAGTAGGCAGAAGACATGCCTTGAAGCACAGGCAGCCTGAAACACGAAGGCTTAAAAAGAGTCTTTAATGTTTTCATTATTTAGTAGTAAAAATACAAATGTTTGAGGGAATTTATGTAAATATCTTGCAGTAGAGAACATCAAAGTCTATCATTATTGGGGAATATCTACTCATTCACAAACGATATTACAAACAGACTCATGTACTTTTATTTGGTAAACCGTGGTACATTAATCTAACCTAGCAACTGGACAATATTTATAATCAGTTAAATAAAAGAAAGTACCTATCATAAATTCCTCCACATATACTTGCAATTAGCACATATCCAGACTATTTGTTCAATCTGGAGAAAAGGACCATTCATTTCTGTTATTTCGTGAATATAAACTCCTGTTTTTTTTTTACATATTCAAACGATTAAATGTTCAATAAACATTCTTATCACATGAACGAACGAGCTGAATGCAGAATAGCATTTTATTCAATGTCATATCAACACATGATTTAAATCATGAATTTGTCAACAGGCATGTAAGAAGAAATCAAATATTGCAAGACTAAAACAAACGATAGCCATACTAAAAAACTAGCATACTGAGTGAACGGTGCCGTAAGGGAAAAAATATTTTTTCACTGTGTAATATTCGAGCTGAAGGCAAGAATTTATTATACAGTGGCGAAAAAACAAAACAAAACAAAAAACTCTTCTCCCCCAAGAAATGGTACAAACTGAACCAAACTGAACATATAATGTAACTGTTTTATTGCATAACTTTAAATATGTGGTTTAAGTTTTTTTTTCCTTTGCAAAACCCCGTGTGGAGCCTCTCCTGGTTAAAAAGATGTTCTTCCACATGCATTTGATTACGACAACTTCATATTGTTATCAAGCTCTTAAAACACACTGGATACTATCTTAAAGTAAGGTCATTAATGACTATCAAATGCAGAATGCTGTTCTGTTTGTTTGTTGAATAAATTGGTTTAAACGTCCCATCGACAATATTTCTGTCATTTGGATACTTAAATATAGAATGCCGCAGATTATATCTTAATAGTTACCAATTCATACTGTAACTTTAATACTTGTGCACACAATTTCTAGGAAGATTAATGTTCCTATATGTTTGGACTAACCTGGCATCACATACAAAAATGTTAAAGTGACACTTGTATGGATCTATATAAAGACAAATCTCAAGTATAAGATAAAGTCTATTATAAGAAATTTCTACAGAAAACCGTAGCGGGCGGAGGCTTCAGGTTTCTTGAGAAATGTCATAATACGAGTAGATTCTCCCCGGCTTGGAAATTAACCTAAATTTGTGAGACACTCAGTAAGTTTTTTTTTTTCTTCAGTTGAAGGAAAATCATTATTTTTGTGCAATAGGAATAAATTATTACGGAAATTTCATAACTTTAGCGAACAAATTCTATGGGAGAATAACTTTTTTTAAACGAGAAAGCATATTAACAAATCATTCTTTTTACATATGTAAGCATCTTAAAATGTATCCTCTTTTTTTTGACAAAGTGCCTGCAAAAGAATACGGGTACACAGGCAGCGACAGTAAAAGAAATTGAGAGAGCGCAGTGAAGAATTGACTTCAAGGGGCTAAGGACCGAATCACTGGGAAGAAAACCAATTTATGCAGGCCCAGTTTTAGAAAATAAATTAAAATTCACGTATGCAAATATCACAGTAGGGTACAGCATGTTATGGCTAACATATTGGTAGATGTATATATGCACAAGTTAGACTGTCACTGCTTAAGTCTTTGTTTAAAGCACGAATATTGGATTTTTCAAAAGTTTTTAAGACTGTTTATCGTATTAAGAGTTATTATTAAAGTTATACAAGTGTTTAGACTATAAAAAGACAAGCTTTGACATAAATGAGATACCCTTAATCATTTATAATGGTGAATGCCAAACATATGAATATTCATTTTAATGTCTTACTGAGATTTGATGTATATGACAAACATTGAAACAAACTAATTGAAGAGCTTCATCTGGGTTTGCACTGTTTGCAAAGATGTTAGTGACTCTCTTCCCGTATTAGTATTATTAACATAATTAGTGCACATGTATTGAATAGAACTTAAATTTGTGAATATTTACTAATAAAACTTCCGTTCCATTGTTTCATTTTGAATTTGTTATTTTTTGTCCAACGAGTATGTAAAACACAATAAGTTCATGTCATAGTTTGTCACTATATGTATAATATACATAGATCTAATTATTATTATATGTAAATTATATGTATATGACTTGTTCTGTACATTTACTTCATTCCCTCTATCTCTCAATATATATGTAGTTTTATATCCTCATGGTATCTGACATCTGATAAATCAGATGTCGATGGGATATCGAACTTTATGTAGGCTATATATTATCCATATCGATCGATATAGCATACACTTTGAAAAAAAAATCTATCGCCTGGATATCCTATCAATATCATATCCCATCAATATTATATCCTATCAATATCATATCCCATCAATATAATATCCCATCAATATATTGGGAAGACATCAGTGCTATATTGGCCCGATAACCTTTGCTGACTGGGTTCAGAGAAAAACATGTGCGGTCATGCAATAATTATTAGTCATACAGGCCTGTGTTAATATACTATTGAAAAAGATATTAAGAATTAAAAAGTGGGTACTTTTTGGCTGAGCATATATCAGTAGATCTAAATGTTGGTAAGGTCAATGACATACTTACTCAACACATAGATCTAATCATCAACTTTAACATTAACAGTGAGTTCATAAATGAAAGATCTTATGATAGACCTGTTTTCGACAGTGAATTTGTTTGATATGATGAATTAAGCGTATAATATATTGAACTTAATTGAGAAAACATAACAGATGGGCTTGTCACACCTAGCTGATTTTGTTCGCCAGAGTCCCAATGAAGAATATTAGTAATATTAGGCATTAGACACAATGACTTTCTTTTAGATAAGTGTGCATAAGATGTCGGACATCTTGGTATGTTGCAAGTGCAGAAAGTATGGGCAGACCAAGGTTAGTAGAAAACACGGGATGAAATGTTACGAAACACATAGTATTTTATTACGTCATTAATGACATCATAATTTTCTTTCAATTTAACATTTCATTGACGTAATCATTTTGAAACTATGGTTTACAGTAGTAAATGTATGTTATAGTTACATAGGTACAATACTGAATCGTGTAAGCAATTTATACTTATACTTTTATGATTATAACGAATATTGTATGAAAATATATATACTGTATATATGCAGTCTGATTTACTTCTAGAGTCCACCTACAGTACAAGGGAGAAACGAGGCTTACTTTTACACGAGTACTGGGGCCTTAGGAAAAAAACACCCTTTGTTTTCAAGATTTTCCTTAAAATTACATAGATTTCCCTTAGTTATTAAGGATTTTCTTTAGTTTTAAATATAAAACACCTTCATAGATTTATTCAAATTAAGGATTTTTTTCCTTAAAAACTAAGGAGCTTTATGAATACTGCCCGTGGCCCCTCGTTTTCGAAAATAAAAATGGTACTTAAGTATGATTTTCATGCTTATACTCAAACTATGCCAGTTAGTTTTAATGGGAATTTGAAAATGATACTCAAATTAGGGTCTGAGATCGTAATTCAGTATTTTCGAAAGCACAGGGCCAGGTGCTACTTGATACATTATATCATCTAACCCCGATGAACGTTATACATAGGGAGAGAGAGATTTAGATTTAGCCATTTAAACAAAACTAGAAGTAGACGTTTAAAATAACTGGACGTGAAGCGTGAACAAATCGGGCAGTCAATGCAACCTAATGGTCCTAGCTTTTTGTTAAAAAAGTAAACTTTCACAAAATGTCAAGACATTTTAGTCATCAGTACAGCTATTTCCTTTTTAGAAGTTTAGAGATGAATTTAGTGATTGAAACGACGGAATCCTACATGATCTATTCATAGTATTAGATCTAGCACATTAATTGTACATTTAAGGATGATTCATGCGTAAAGGCAGGAAACGAGCAGGTGTAAATTTCAGCCGTCAGCAGTAAGATAGAACGGTGACTGATAACTGGACAAAAATTGAAGCTATATGTGTGACTGCAATGGCTCCCATGTTATGACAAAGAGATAGAAAGAAAAAAAAAACATATCAAAGTAGGTAATGACAACTAACAAATATGAGACAAAACTTAAATTTTTCACAAACAGACTATAATACTGAGAATCGTGACATAAGTCTTGACACGCTATGTATCAGTTGATATTTAACCAGGGCAGAGAGGTATGCACTCAGATTATTCTTATGTGAATGCCCCCAGGATTGTAACGAATCACCCACCACTCTTGTAAAATCAGTCAACATATTTTGCTCAGTATCTGTCAGACATTTTCCTAAAGCAGATCCGCGATCCCAGTTGACAAATGAACGCTTAAATTACAAGTGCGCATTTCTTACGGGTACGCCAAAAAACAAGCAATCGAAAATGGGCATAAACTAAAGGTCAGTTAAGCTCCGTCAACAAGGAAATCGAAAACTCCTGCTTTGACTGTGATTAAAGGGAGTTGTCTGGTATGAACTGCCTCGAACCTTATTCCAATTCCATGTAGATTGGCAAATTTAGGGAAAGGGCCGTGCACCGAATGTTGATAGATTCCTTTGCCGTACTTGATGCTGTATCAAATAGTCTGACTTTATGTAACAATAATCCCCGATTGTAGGGTTAATTGGTAAAGAAATCAAATGTAAATTAGTTTTAATCAATTAACTGTTTCAAACTGTTGCTTGTGTTATCAAACTATGAAACTGCCTCTCAATGATTTCACCTTAGTATTCCGTATACATAAATTTAAAAATAAAAATCGTTAAAAGGTAAAGTTTGTATCAACAAGTCATGGTTTCCCCCTTGTAACCTGGTAAGTTCCAGATTTGCTAAACATCATGGCTTGGAATGTCTGCTACCTTATTCCTAGAATCGTGTTTCCAATGGTGCACACGCCATTCATAAGCAAAGCCATGCAGCATATCTCTGCACGGATAGGATGGTTATTAGGAGCACACACTGCATCAGCTATTACGTTCGAAAGCGCTATTTGAGAAGCAAGCATCAAAAGAATGTTCTGAAAAAAAATATAAAAAGAAGTCATAAGAGTCGTATACATCTATACATTTGATTAAAAAAACTGTTACACATGATCAAATGAATGGTAAGCGTATATTTTCCCGTATAATTTAATATATCCATTGTTTTCTTTTTCAAAGTAACTTTAGATATGATGGAACAATTAGAATAGCATGAAAAAGATATGATGATGTTTAATTTTATATTATGTTTGCAATTTTGTTCACTTGAATTCGTAAGAAATATATGACCTCGATATTCTTATCTGTAAACAAAGCAAATAGACCACAAATGATGATGGTGATTATGAATTTAATAATAGTGATTACTGGGTAAAAAGCAACGAAACCATACAACAGATTATACTGATGATGATGATCATTTGACATAAAGCAAATAAACCATACAATGATTAAGAATAATCTTTTAAGATGAAATTAAGATAAATGATTATTCTGGGGGAAACATATACCATACAATAGATATATAAGGGGTCTAAAAGCAAAGGATTCATGCAAAAGGTTGTGAGGATGTGACAAAGCCAATAAAACCATACAATAGACGATGATGATGAAGATGAGACAAGAAGCATTGGAACTATACAATAAATGATGATGATGGGACTTAAAGGAAAAAAAACAAAAAAAACAACAACAAAAAAACAATAAATAGACGATAGTGATGATGATGGAACTAATTCAAAGAAACAATCAAGTACAATGATGATAAGCAAAGAAACCACAAATAGATCATAATAATGATCATCATCATGGGACTTAAAGACGATTTCTAGATTTTCTTCCCTCCCATAGATTTTTTTCATTTTTTTATATTTTGTTGAAATAAGTTTGAGAAATTCAAAAATGCAAAGAAAAAAGGGGGTCACCGAACTCGTTTTTGAGATATAGCTAGGTGTAGATGTCATTTCTGGAACTGATTCAGCATCAAATACAGTAAATACTGATATGTACTAAATGTTGGATAAAAAGACAAAACATAACTGAGTGCATTTTTTTTCACCTATAAAATTTAATATGATATTTATTTCATTGATATAAATGCTGATACAGTGTCTGTGATGGTATCTAGAATCAAAACTACATTTTATAGTGGCGGGCTAGTGTGAAAAATAGTCCCACAATTTCAACGAAATACAACAACTTTTCACACTAAATATTCAATTTCAAAAAACTGTTCCATAGAAATTTCCCAAATTTATATATATCGTAGAATAATATCTACTGAAGACATACATATGTAAAACACAATGGATCACCGAGTTAGTTTCTTCACAAAATTACATTATGTGAACCACGACATTTGATAAAATATTCAAAAAAGTTGTCATCAGTAACCATCATAATATAACTGGTATTGTTTTCTTATTTACAGTATTTTATCAATAATAGTTAAAAATCATTTTTTAAAAAGATATACTAGATCTGTAAATACCAAAGGATCACAAAATGAGATGCTCTTTGTGTCCTTGACCTTGTTCTTAAAGCTCAACCCGTGACAATTGGAAAAATGTCAATTTTTGCAAATTTTGACACATTATAGTTACTATCTTTAGGAATGCCACATGCAAACTTAAACCATGATATTTATTTATTAATTATTTCTATGAAGAATTTTTAATATTTAGAGCCATTTTCTAAAATTTCATAAATACAGCATAAATTTGGATGTGTGCTGCTTTAAAAATACACATTCTTTGGTTTCAAACTATAAACTACTTCGGTACATTCAGATAACTTAATGATAATTAAACATGATATATCATTATTGCATACAGTGGATTTTGAAAATGTGCTTTACACAGAAATATTAAAAATATGACTTGACTTGACTATTTGAATTTACCGTCGTTGCGACAGTATTTCAGTCATATAGCGACGTCCAGCTAATTACAGGTGGAGGAAGACCACGAATGCACGGAGGCATTCAGGTAGAACCATGCCACTGGCGTTTAAACTTGACGACTGACATCCAACATTAACTTTCTTCGTTCTTTCAACGGTCGATTTCTTTGCAAACTTACTGCGAAGACGAAAAAATTGTGACATTTTGCAGTTTGGATTTACGGATTTGTGTTTTGATTTTCTGTGCAACAACCTCCTATTAGGAGAGTCGATTATCTCTCTTGTGCGCATTTTGGTTGCACATAACTAAATCCCGAAATCGTTTTTAAAGCAGCATATAAACCATACAATAGTTGATGATGATGGTACGAGAAACCATTTAAGAGATTATTGCAATGATGATTATGGTTCAAACAGCAAAGAAAATATTGAAAACACTCATCCTTAAGAAATGACACAGTCACATACCTGCAATCCAACTGATATGATGACGGGCAATGGCGGTATATCAGACACCGTGTAGACTAAGGACCCTCTTCCAGGGGACAGTGGCGCTGCTGATGTCTTCGGAAGAAGCTCTAGGGTGGTGTCACGTTTGTAGTCGCCATCAACGTCAGGTACGATGGAATCCCAGCCATTGTTAAATTTTAAACCATCATCAGAATTGCACATTTCAGAGTTATGCTTGCTCCATCTGTCGTTTTCCCTACTGAGTAAGTTGATTTTATTTGAAAATCCAAATGTCCGTATCTCGTGTGTAGTAAACATATATTAAGAAGTATCGAATTGCAATGACTTACTTTATAACATCAACTTTTGTAATGAAGTACTTCGGCGACTTTAGTATCTCAATAATGTGACTTTAATACCTAAATTAAAATAATAGACGAACCTCATTTAAGGCAGAGGAACCCTAATGGGCTCGGCAAATGTCGGCAAGATCGCTCAACTTCCGATGTTCTTCGTCATAATACGCCATGATTCGGAATGTGATTTTGTTTCATTAAGAAGTTTCATTCATGGTATCAAACGTTATAATTTTGATTGGAATTCATCTATTAAAATGCAAAAATATCGTTCTTAAAAAAAAAAAAAAAAAAAGAAAAAAAAAGAGAAAAAAAAAAAAAAAAAAAAAAAAAAAAACACGGCTCCGAATTCCCCGACATCCGGTGACGTCATTTTTGGAATTCCCCTAGATCTGTCAAAATGCATAATAATGAGGGTATCTCGAAAAGTTCTCCATAAAAAGCAAATTTTAAAAAGCAAAAGGTATCTTTATCATATATAAGAGTTCCACTACCTTAAACGATAACGATTTTGGATGTCGCTTTAAACGTTTTATAGAGTTAAATATCATTTGATGAAACATTTAACATTTATCTCCTCTAAGAAAGAAGATTAAAGCGCTCAATGCGCTGAGGGACGGCAGCCGGATTAACAAGAAAAAGCTGTGATTCTTAATTATTGATACAATAGAGGCAAAAGCCACATGACCAAAAAACCCACACACTCTCTGCAACTATAGTCGGTAGTAAGACAATCGATTACGCACTATGTTTGTTGCAAAACAATCCGGAACTAGGGTCATGAACCTGACTGTATGAACTTCAGAAGTAGGTCATTCCCCTGGGATCCGATTTTTTAAAACTCTCTACTGTTACTTAAGTGAAGAACTTGACAAGGTACTTGATGTTTTAGATACTTGAATGTTTGTTTCTATTTCAAAGTTAAGATATGCTCGGGAAAAGAAAACATAACTCGCTTTCATGAAAAATTTAAACGCGTGAACTACTTTAAGTTACTTACAGACATTCGAAGCGCTACTTTTTTCTTTGTACAGGAGTAGATCTTCAAGTATGTAAAATGGGTTGCTGTTCTGATTTATAAGTGTCACGGATATATTGTTCACGCTTAAAATGGATGTTTAAAAAGCAAAAATAACACGTTTACAAACAACTGCACATGAATAGCGGTTACGGGTATAAATAAAAATCAGCGCAACATATTTCATTCGTATTCGTAAGTCCAGAATCGCATTGCGTGGATCCTCACTAAGCGCGGAGAGGTAAAGTTAAGCTTGTCAGGAAAATATGCAAGTTAGCAAGGTCAGCGATACCTGATAAGCGTTTCTAGCCACTGAAGACGGCAGCAAGTTTGCCGTCTCAAAAAAATACCCATACGTCCGTTTTTTTATTACAGTTGTCTTTAACAATTATGAATAACATTGTTTTGTGCGGTGATAATATTTGGCACTTCCAAATAGTCCGTTTTTATGAAAAAAGCCAATTTGATTTATTTTGGGACCACAGACTTAAACCGCCAACATAGACAGAAATACTAAATCGCTAGCAGTAAATATATACAATACTTTAATACATTGTTTACAATTGTATGTAGGGGAAGGACCGATTCTAAGTTGTAAGAACTTGTGGCCCAACCCCATTTCACATATATTGAAATAAAATTTAAACTATTAAACTACAACCATTCATTACAAATAATAAAGGAGCACAATGTCGTCTTTTTCTAGATGTACGATTACATTCCATATCCATTTTAAATTCGCTGCTTAGACCTGTGCTGATATTTGTAAACGTTTTGGTTGCATTTAAACGCGACTCGAACTCGGGTTATTTTCCGTTAAATGAATTACAAATTTATTTGTTAATATATTAAATTATTTATATTTCCCCGTTTTTGACGGGAGTAACTTTTTTTTTTTCATACATGTACATAATAAAATACTTTCAATGTCACTGAGGGAAATCAAATAATGTTCACTTAAAATCAATAATAAAGATACAAAGTACATTATAGTATTTCGTTTGTACAGTGAAATAGTGATTCGAATATCATACCTACTATGAAATATAGGTAGCCCTTACAAAATCTCAGTATTTTCCATAAAACTACAAAAAATCATTTTTCTCTTGGTTGTCCGAGTCTTGCGATTTCAAAAGAAATTATATTCCTCCTGGTTCAGGTATCATTGCAATTTTATTGCAAATATACAGAGTAAAAGAATGTATGATATACTAACCAATATATTTTATATACTGCGTTCAATGTATGTATCCTTTCCCCAAGTGATCTTTACACGAGGTGATATCGACTGCAAAATAAATCTTAAACAGATGTATAAATCAACCCATGCGGTAACATTTGTGTGTGTGTATATATAATATTTGATTTGTATTTTGATGGTCGAGAAATCAAGCGTGTTGTATAAGTAGTATATGATTGCAAACTATAAAGAAAGGAGTTCATTAATACTTGAAAGGACAAGTAATATCTGCTGTAATTTACATGTTTTGTTAGGTATACAAAAAATACGTTCATAAATGAAATATATATATATATATATATATATATTATATATAATATATATTTATATATAATATATATATTATATATATATATATATTAACTTCAGTTGTACAAATTAACTATATGTGCTATATGAGCTTGGAGTTTACTGGGTGGACAGTACTACGCGCCTGTTATGTTATCAGCACTCATGCACCTAACGGGTTTCGAGCCCACAAAATTCGGGTCCTCAGTCGGGTATGTTACCGCGTAAATTGTGACACATAGGAACCATTCTTATAGCAAGTGTCACAATGTGGCAGACAGCTAAGCAAGAAGTTTGAAAAACTAAAGAAGAGTCCAAAACGGCAATAATCTCTCACCTGATTACTGACCATGCCTTATCCATGATAGAACTTGACCGAGATATCATCAACACAAGCATATCTGACAAGTTTGACAAAGATTTGACTAAAAATGTGACCCCCTGTAGTGTAAACTTAGATTTGACCTAGTGACCTACTTTTTGACTCCGCCCAAACCATGATTTAACACGACCGAGATATTATCAAGACAAACATTCTGATCAAGTTTGAGAAAGATTCGGCTAATAATATGGTCCCTAGAGTGTAAAGAGGATTATTCAAGATTTGACCTAGTGACCTACCTTTTTTTACCCCATCCCAACCATAACTGAACCTGACCAATATATTATCAAGACAAACATTCTGAGAAATTTTGAGAAAGATTGAGCAAAAATGCGGTCTGTAGAGTATAAACCAGATTTAATAAAGATTTGACCTACTTTTTGACCCCATCCCACCAATGATCAAACTCGACTGAGACATTTTCAAGACATGCAGTCTGAGCAAGTCTAAGGAAGATTTGATCAAAATTGTGGCTTTTAAAGTGTAAACACTAATATTTTTGACATTTTTACACAATCAAAGGGCCATAACTCCTGACCTGATGGGATAATGTCAGTCATAATCATTATTGTTATAAATTTTGAAGATCATTGTTAAAAAAATAAAGACGCTAGAGTGTAAACAAAGTGAAAACTGGCTTTTTTATATTATAAGCGTGTAACTCCTGACCTAAGGGGCCGATCTCAGCCATAATAAAAATCAATCGAGAGATTACGGTCATAAAACATTGTCAATAAAATTTGAAGACGTTGCTCTAAAATAAAAAAACTGAAATATGGCATTTATTTTATACTCGTAGTAATAAAGGGCATAAGATAATCTTTTATTACAGTGACTTGTGTACGTGAATAATAACTTGATCATATACAAAGAAATACACCCGGCCCAACTCCTGACCTAAATTGCCGATATCGTCATAATCGAAATCGATCGAAAGATTACGTCATAAACATTGTCAAAAAGTTTATAGATGATTGTTTCAAAAAATGAAGACGCTAGTGAAAGTGAAATCTGGCATTGTTTTTATATTAAAGGGATATATAACTCCTGACATAATTAGCCGATCTCAGCCATAATCGAGCTCGATCAAGATATAATGGTAATAACATTCTCATAAAGATTGAATATGATTAGTTAAGAAATGAACGTGCTAGAGTGTAAACACTAAAATTGTTGACGGACGACGAAAATTCAAGTATTACAAAAGCTAACCATGAGCTTTGCTAAGGTGAGCTAAAAAGATATTGACGCCGGAGAAAATCAATTAATTTTCACCAATACTTTATTTTATGTAAATTAATATGCAACTTAAACATACATTGTATTTTTATTCGCAAAATGACGTCATATTTTCAGATGACGTCAGCAAAATATATAAGCATGTTTTCGTGATTTTTTATTTAAGTAAGTGCATTTTTTTCTATTTTGAAGAGACACGACCTTTCTAGCATCATACTTTTAAAAATCTAAAAAAAAAAAATACGGTGTGCTAAGGCGTTACTATGGTTATACAATCAAACACATATTTTTACGCATACGATTTTACATTTACCGATAATATACCATTATGACACCAAAATAAATTTACCATTATTTGAAAGAATAAACAGAAAATATACTAATATTGATTCAACCATAGATCAATTTTATATGAAACATCACTCCCTCGCTTTGGACACAGGTGTTTGAATCAATAATAATATTGACTTGGAACACTTAAGAGGGTCACAATAGCAAGATGAAACAACTTGCTTCAAACACATATTTCGTCAAGATAAATTCCATACCCGAAACAATACAGAAAGGATTTGCCTTAAACAATTACTTTACAGGCTACACAGCTAGTATGTCAACATGCTCCAAACTAGATCTAACCCAGTAGGAACACGGTTTCAGGAATGAATGTTATGTAACAATCTGCTCAGAACGGCATGATAAAACAAGAGTGTCATGTGGCCCTAGATCACTCACCAGTGTTCATAAAGCTTATTTAAAACCATTCAAATTGGACACCCCAGCATCAAGCAGATCCAAATTTCAGATACAAAAATTTTGAAGTAAGTCATCATCTGGATGCCTCATGGGATCAACTTTAATTAAGGAATAATGGCAGAAATACATTAGGTGACATAACATGTCAAAAGAAATCACATTCTACCATTTAGGTTTCACCGAAGAATTTTGAATGTTTTTCATCGAAAATACAAGGAAAACTAGCTGATCCCTTGGGTCATAATTTTTCAGGGATGAACTTTTATTTGAGTAATTATTGTAGACAATCATGATGAGGTCATTTGTGCCACAGGAATTAAATTAGGTTTCAAGGATAAGAAATTTGAAATCTTGTACGGGTACATGTGTACGTGGAATATATAAGGAAACTAAACCGACCCCTAGGGGCTCATTTTTCACGGGATCAAGTTTATTTTAGCAATTGTAGCAAACGTCATGAGGTGACCATACATGCAAAAGAAATTAAATTCTAACCACTGGTTTCATACAAGAAATAAAGAAATTTTCTTCAGACACTTTTGTCTCTATCTGATTTTGTGAGTATGCAAGACTGCAATCTTGCAGTAATTCAATACGTAAATTTGTACTTCATCTTCGTCACATATCTTACTATATCATCGTTTGGTCCTAAAACTATTATTTAATGTTACAAAGGCTACTGATGAGTTAAAAGAATGGAATTGGACAGCTTATCGCCCAGAGGTCTACTTTCTTTTGTCTGAAGATTTCTTCTTAAGTCACCTGTTATGACGTCATTTTAAAGGCAAAATCCTATTTTTCAAGATTTTGTCTCTTGGCATCATACATTTTTGTGTCAATTTTAATGAAATTGAAACTGCAGCAATAAAAGAGTATCTTTTTATTACATTCATCATTTTCAATTTTCATTGACGTCATATGACGTCACTTTGACGTCACCTTCAAAAGTTGTTCGCACTCTAGAGCCTTTAATTTTTAGCCCATTATTTTGATATTTTCACAGAAGATGTATTTTAGGTTGTAGATGTGCACCTTGGCATTCAAATTTCCAGATTCGAAAATATTAAGATTTCATGGCAATACCAACTTTGGTCCAAAAATTAAATTTTAATGTTACAAAGCCCCCTGATGCGTTAGAAGTATGAAACTTGGACAGCAATCGACATAGAAGTTTACATTCTATTTTTCGAATGATTTTCTATTAAGTCACGTGGTTATGACGTCATCAAAAAGACAAAAAGCATTTCTTTTAAAGATTTCTCTCGCTTTGGTATCAGAATTTTGAGAATCTTATTTAATTTTTAGAATTGTAGAGTTAAAACTGAAGTGATGCATTCTGCAAGAAATGTTTGTTTTTTGTCAGTGTTCATGCTACTAACAAGAATTACTTTAAAAATTAAAAAATCGCCAATTAGACCTGAACTTAAAATTTTCAAAAATGTCGAAACTTAGTACATTCATAGGTCTTGAAAATTTCAAAGTGATTAATGTAACTCATCAAACATGGCGTTATTCTGTTTGTGGAACCTACTTGAAATGTGAAAACAAACCTGTTGGATTCTCGAAGATATTTTTTTTCGAATTAATAGAAGTTAGGGAACTGTCCTTGCAAAAAAATAAAATTTTTCTTTACCACTTGATTTTGACGTGTTGAAATATAAAAACCATTCATTTCAAAAGTATTCGCGCTCCAACGTCATGATATTGAGCCAATCTTAAGTATACCTTAATAAATTTATGTTGTTACCTTTTATACAACATTGATTTGTAAGCAAAAATTATTTAAAAAAATTGGATAATTTACGTTAGTAAGTAATATTGCCGTACCTTAAATGAAAATCTGGAAATCTATTAATTTAAGAAAGAATGAAAGCGTCATTGGTTTGGTTAGCAAAATCCGATTGTTCTTTTGCAGGAATTGTGCCTGCGTTGAACAGTGAATTGTGATAGTTTTTGAGTAAAGGTCCATTTACGATGAATTAGAATTTTAACTAAAGCAGAAAACCATACGGATATTTTATTGATTTGTTTTCACGGCTTACCGCAAACCTGAAAAAAGACAAATACATGTAATTCTACTATCGTTTTTTTTTATGTTTTCTAAAGGTTTAACGTTTTTTTTTCTAAATCGTAAAATAAGCAAATATATGAAGCAAATGAAATTTGAAAGTTTCAAGCGTTTATAACGTAAATTAATAAAAAAATTTTTTTTTCATGATTTTGCTTACACCTCTACCTTTTGTTTCCATCTATTTTTGCAAATGTAAAATCAGTAAATTTTAAAAGGTTGAAAGTCATGGATCTCAAAGTATTTTTTTTTTTTTAACAATTTCAATTATGTGGATCAAATGCGATGATCATTTGTTAAGTCATATGCTTATGAAGAAATAGATATTAAATAAAAAAATTAAACAAAGGGCCTGTGGCCCTGAACGCTCACCTGAGTACCATTGCTTAATGAGTCAAGGTTTTTAAAACAGAAAAGGATTTTATATAACTTAATCTAAAACATTTACCCCTGCATTACAACCAAATCCTAAGCAATGGGCCAATGGTTTCAAAAGAGGGGCGCAGGGTCATTTTCCCGTAGGGCCAAGACTTTGAAATCTTTGAAGAACCATTAGATCTACTAATACCAAAAATCTTATCTAGGCCTTATTGATTCTGAAGAAATTTTTTAAGATTTCCTATTTAATTATGTAAAACAAGTGACCCCTGGTGTAAGTCATTTATCACTATTGGGTTGATTTGTACAATCTTGGTATGGCCCAAAGATGATGAAATACCAAAATATCTAAGCTCTAGCCTTATGGATTCATAGAAAAAAGATTTTTAAGATTTTCTTATAACTCTGTGAAAACAAGTACCCCTGGGTGCGGGGTCATTTTCACCTAGGGGGTTGATTTGTACATTTGGTAGTGGCCCATAAAGATGCTTCATACAAAATCAAGCTTAGGGCCTTATGATTCATGGAAGAAGATTTTTTAAGTTTTCCTATATAACTCTATGTAAAAACAAGTGACCCTGGTTGCGGGTCATTTATCCCATAGGGCTATGATTTGTAAATCTGGTGTGGCCCATAAATGATGCTAATACCAAATATTTAGCTCTGCTTTTGGTTCATAGAAGAAGATTTTTTTTAAATTTTTCCTTATAACCTATGTAAAACAAGTGACCCCTGGTGGGGGTCTTTATCACCATAGGGCTAGATTTTACATCTTGGTAGTGTCCCATAAGGATTCTTCATACCAATATTAAGCCTAGGCCTTTTGCTTCATGGAAGAAGATTTTTTAAGATTTTCCTATATAACCTAGAAAACAAGTGACCCCTGGTGCGGGGTCATTTATACCTAGGGGGTAGATTTGTACAATTCTTGGTAGTGGCCCATAAATGTGCTACATACCAAATATCTAAGCTCTAGGGCCTTTTGGATTCATAGAAGAAGCTTTTTAGATTTTTCTATATAACTCTATTAAAAAAAAAGTGACCCCTGGTTGCGGGTCATTTACACCTAGGGCTATGATTTGTACATCTTGGTAGTGGCCCATAAGATGATGCTAAAACCAAAAATCAAAGGTTACCTTGTGGTTTCGGAAAGAAGATTTTTCAAGTTTTTCTATATTTGCCTTGTGAAATCAAGTGACCCCGGGGCGGGGCAATTTTGACCCCAGTACATAATTTGTACAATCCTGGTGAGAGTATAAGATCATGCTACATACCCAAAAATCAAAAGGCTAGGCCTTGTGGGTTTCAGAAGAAATTTTTTAAATTTTCATTTTTTAAAAACTTTTTTTTAGCCCTTTCCAATTAGCGATGGACCAGAACCATTTATACAAATTTAGTAGAGCTTCATAAGGAAATTCCGCAAAAATATTTTTCAAATTGGCCAAGCCGTTTAGGGGGAAAGTTTTTTTGAAGCAATTGTTGACGCCGCGCACGGACGACGCACGACCACGCACGCAGCACGGACGAGGAGACGGAGCCGGACAAAAGGCGATAGAAAAGCCACCTTGACACGTTTGCTCATGTGAGCTAAAAAAAACAAACATTTAAAATTGATTGAATAACAAAAGAAAAAATTTCTTGAGGATGGTGTTCAATTTTTCCTGTTTTTTTTTGTTTTTTTTTTGTTTGTTTGTTTTTTTTTGTTGTTGTTTTTCTGATGTAGAAAGGCTGCGTAACAAAATAAACCCAAATTTTTATGCTTTTTTAAATATTTCTTAAAAAGGGAAAAAAATGAAAAAAAAAAAAAAAAAGAAAAAAGTTTAAAAAGCTTTTTTTTAAACAAAAGGATATATTTATGATATGTGATTTAGTATTAAATTTTACATTATTATGCACATTTTTCCATTTTTTGTATTAACTTTTAAAATCAATCTTTAAAATTTTAAAGCAAATTTGAAAGCCGTTTCTTTTTGTATTTTAAAAAACGACCTAGTTTTTAATATTTTTTTATTATTCGAATAAAGCCTTTGTTTGCCTTTACACCCACATTTTTTTAACTTACTTTTTTATTTTGTCATTTTTTCTCCCTGATTTTTTTTAGAAGGTGTTTAAAAAATCATGTCATTATATATTACCTTTTGTTAGATTAATAACACATTTTTACTACTTTTTTTTAATTTAAAATCGACTTTGGGACAAGTCCAAAGGAAAGCGATGTTCCAGACTTTTCTAAAAAATTGGGGGAAAATAACTTTCAAAAGTATCTAGCTTAGGGCGGGTTTTAGCGACACAGGGCCATTTTGGGTCCTCTGTATACATGTATATCACGTAACTTTTGGCATCTTACCGTCATTCGCCCTTTTCTATTCAAAAAAATTTCATAAAAGGGCCATTTTGATATTTTGATTTCATCCAAAGGTGTTCATTTTTTTTATATTTATTTCATGATGAAAAAAAATATTAAAAATTTAAAAAAAAAACAAGCGATGAAAACCATGTAGCCAAAGGGGATGGGGCAGTTTTATAAAATGAAATATGGTAAAATAATTTTTTTAAAAAGCGTGGCCAGTTATGATTATATCATAGGAAAAAAAAATGAGGTCAAGGAGGGGGAATCCCTTTAAAATGGTTCTTTTGCTTTTTTAAATTCACTCTGAAGTGTTGATCAAAAATTCCCAAGTTTTTTGGGGCCGAATTTTCCCACCTCGTATATGTTAAAAAAAGGTTTTGAACAAGGAAGCCCATTTAAAAAAAATGAAATAAAATAATAATAAGAGGTGGGGTTAATAACTAAAAACCAGAAGGAAAATCTTGATTCTTTTTGCGTTGAAGGTCCCCAATCAAAGGCTTCCCTTGATTCTGTTTTTTTTGAAGGTCACAATCAGAAGGTTAAATTTTTTTTTGTTTGTTGTTAAAGGGTCACCAATCAGAAGTCAAATTTGATTCTGTTTGCTGTTAAAGGTCCCCAAATCGAAGGTCAAATTTGATTCTGTTTGCTATTGAAGTCACCAATAAATAAAAATCTTATTCTTTTTGCTGTTGGGTCACAAATAGAAGATCAAATCTTGATTCTGTTTGCTGTTAAAGGTCACCAATCAAAAGATCAAACGATTTGTCTGCTGTTAAAAGGTCCAATCGAAGACAAATCTTGAATGTTTTTATTTTTGGGGTCATGCACCAGGGTGATGGCTCTTATAAAAAAGCTATTTTTCTGCATTCATTTTTTACTTAATGTATAATTCGGGACATTTCCAAAAACTTATACCCAATTAAACCCCGGCTAAAAATATAAAAAGTGATTTCTGTGTATTTTACGGTTCTTCTCCACTACATGGGAGTATGGCTGGTCGGTTTTGACTAATTTCTGTTTCCGGCCACGATTAAACTTAATCAAAGAAATATAAAAAAACTTAATTTTTAATTTTTATGATTTGCAAAATGGTTTTTCGGGGACGTCATAGTGTTGATGAAATTTACGCATGCCTTAAGGGAAATTTTTGTTGGTCACTTGTTTATGAACAAATTTATTTGTAAAAGAAATATATTAAAAAATCATAAATTGGATATATTTAATTTTAAAAAAGAAATTGCCGTACCTTAACAGCGCTAAAAGTCCAACAATTTCAAGTGATTAGTCATCAAAAATGACTTATTATTTTTTCGTAAAAGGGCTAATTCTGGAAAACTATTAATTTTAAGAAAAAATGAAACGGTCATTGGGTTGGGTTTGGGAAGATCCCCATTATTCCCCTGCAGGGAAAAAGTGCCCGTGTTGAATAGAAAATTGTGATCGTTTCTGAGTAAAAAGATTTTGCATTAAAGGGGAAATTTGGGAGGATTATACTAAGCCTGAAAAAACCCATACGGATAACTTTTGCATTTGCCTACGGTTCCCCCAAAACCTGAAAAAAATGACAAAAAATGAATAACCTACATTTTTTTTTGTTTTCTAAAGGTTAAACGATTACTTTTATAAAATCTGTAAAAAAAATATACAAGCAAAAGCAAATGATTATTGAAAGTTTTAAGGGGTTTACAACGTTATTACATAGAAATAAAAATTATTTTTTGATTTTTTCTTACACTTTTTCTTTTTTTCCATTTTTTTTGCAAATGTAAAACTCAAATAATTTTTAAAAAATGAAATCTGGATTTTAACGTTGTTTTTTTCTTTTTACATTTCGTTTAGGAACAAATTGCAATGAAATTTGTTAAGTCTTTTTACAAGAAAGGTATAAAATAAAAAAAAAAAAACTTTAAAAACGATTTAATAAAAGTAAAAAAAATTCTTGCGGATAGTATTTCTTAATTTTTTTCCCGTTTTTTTGTTGTTTTTTTTTTTTTTTTTTGGGGGGGGGGGGGGGTTTTGCATGGAAGTAAAACAGTTTTCGTAAAAAAAGATCCTATTTATGATCAAATTTTAAAATTTGTCAGGAAAAGAAATGTCGTTTTATTAAACGAAATTTCGTTAGAAAGTTTAAAAAATAGTTTTTAAATTATTAACATATTATTAGTGAACTTCCCCTGCGAAAAAGGCTTCTTGAAATCAAGAATATTTCCTCCAAAGAATTATTCAGAAGTCTTCTTGTTTTTCTTCTTTTTAGGGTACTTCATGAATTTTATTATGAGTAGTAGATGGCCATTCATGAAGGTTTTATGCTAGTGAAAATCCGTGAAAATTCATGAAGCCCCATGAGAGTAAATCAAGAATTTTTCATGTACAATTACATGGTTTTAAAAATTTAATGAAATGCACATTATATCAATATTTAAAACTATTCAAGGATATGTAAACAAATCTTGTTTATTCAGACAAAATTATGATAAATACTACATGTAAAATACAAAGAAATACAGTCCAATTGTCTTAAGCAGCCACCCCAAGGGCGGCCCAAAATTGGTGTTAAGACAAGTTGGCTGCTTAAGACAAAATTCAAAACAATAGCAGTAGCTCACTGCTAACCAACAATACAAATCTTTGAAATGTTGAAGGTTAGTGTTTATTTTTCAACTTAATTAGTTCGGGGCTTTTACTTCAATAAAGCATGACCAAGCCTGTTAGGTGTGCGAACAAGTGGCCGGGGCATTTTCTGTGTCAAAAATATAAGTAGAATCAAAAAACTCCACTGGAAGGCCGTAAGTTATTTAGTAATTTAAAGGTCAAGCTGCTTGGCTTTTCATAGGGTGGAGCCAGAATCATCACTTATTTTCATTTTCAACACAGCATACACTACATTGGTATGAAACAAGCAAAAAAATTGTACAAGTCCAATTGATCTTCTGAATCAAACACGCATGGCGTCCCTTTTCCCTCATTCGGAATATGCGGAGTGTTTTTGGTCCCGTTCAATAAACTCTTTCCCTTTCTTGTTGTGCATTTTCTCAACATTAGTGTGTTCAGGATACAAAAGAAATACGTTGAATGGGCTTAACAAACCAAGAACTGAACAATTGTTTTCCACGTTGTAACCTTCGTTTAGAATGTATTACTTTTCACCTCAACTGAGACCGAAAATTAAAAGAGAGTCTTGTTTCCGCAAGCTTGTTTTGCAAAATCCCCCAGTCCCAGGACAGATGCAAAAGCATTGCATTGATCCTCAAATGCAAAACAATCCAGCACCATGGACTAGTTTTTCACATTAAAGGCAAGTGAACACAAGCTTTTGGGAACATTCAGACCCGGATCGCCCTATACAATCAGAAAACTGTAAGTAAAATTTCTCAGCAAATATTAGCCCCTTGAATACTAGTTTCATGATTGATCTCCAAGCAAAAAAAAAAAGCTTCTGGCAGCAATCCAAAATGTTGTAAATATTTGACAGGAAGAATCCATTTAAGCAAGTATTGCATAATACAGAAAAAAATGTTTGTGTTTGTTGCCTTAAATGTGCATAGTGCTTTTCAAGGGCTCCGGAAGCGTTCAATAAAGTAGGAGGTTCTACTTTCAAGTCTTTCAGATATCTGTTTAAGTGTTTTCCCAAAATATGGCAACCACTTTCTGTTGGTGGAACCACTTGCCATTTAAAGTTTTAACAATGCAAGTAAACACAGGATGTAATCCCCAAACTCCATCTACCAAATAAAAATATTTAAAAAAGAAGGCCCGAAAGACCTTTGAAACCCTTTATTCTTCTTTTTTGATGCTGAAGCCATATCTTTAGAACATTTTCATTGACTACTTGGAAATCGTTCCTCAGGAGATCTATATGGTAACATTGCGTGGCCACGGCCCTTGTTTCACAACAAACCTGGCCCTCAATGTAATTAAATGCTCCCATTAAAATAATGTCGTTCAGACTGTGCCTTTGCTGGCAAGTCCATGTAACACTAATCAGTCAAAAAACTCTTTGGTTTGCCATCAACTTCAATTTTTCAGGCCACTTTGTGTCAGCATTTTATTTCTCGATAAAAAACATTCAAATACAATTTTAAAAGGAGGTTTGCTTTTCCTGCCACAATCCACAAGTAATAAATTTCCCTTGAAAATCTCATTGATGAAATAAAGTTCATTGAGGAAAGGAGAATGGCCACAACTCTACTTTTAAGACGAATACAAGTTCACACCATCTGTTTAAGAAACATTGGATGTAAGTGCATGTGAATTCCCCCCCTTCCGGCATTTTGTTGTTCACCATGAAATATCTGTCAAATCTCTGGAGTCAACACTTGGTTCACGTGGTTTGGTTTTTGATAAAATCGTCCCAATTCCTGGGAAAAAGGTCAATTAATAATAGAGGAAAAAAATAGCCGCCACGGATGCCAACGTCGTCTGTTATTTCCAAATCGTAAAGGGGCTACTTCTGTCAAAAAAAAGCCTCCAGGTAATGCCTTTGGTTATTTTTAGTCCTTGTGATATGAAATAAGATGTGAATTTCTAAGATAGCTGTGTATGTCAAATTATGGTCAAGGTTAAGTTTTCCGCCTACGCCAACAACACGGACGACGCCAACAACGCCCAAAACAAGCCGACGCGACATAGTGTGACACAATACCTCGGACTTTTTTTTCCGAAAAACAGCGAGCTAAAAAAGCACGCCCGGATGCCAACGCCGTCTGTTATTTCCAAGTCCGTAAAGGGGCATAATTCTATCAAAAAGCCTCACAGAGTTATGGCCCTTGGTCGATTGTAGCCCCCTTTTGATGTTGAAAAGCATGTGAAGTTTCTTAAAAAAAATCTGTAGAGTATTGAAGTTATGGCCAAGGTTAAAGTTTTTACGCCACGCCAACGACGCACACCGACAACGCCAACGTCGACACCAGGGGATCGCAATACCTTTTACTTTTTTTCTCCGAAAAACAGACGGCTAAAAAACAACCATCTTGGGTTGATTTATATTCCAAGCCATATTTTTGGTATTTATTATTTTAATAACATTGAAATTCTTTTTAATGTTGACCTTTATGTATCATGGACTGAGTAATTTATGAAACAAAAAAAAAAATGGAATACAATTGTCAAATTAATGATGTACTTTGCACTTTGTTATGTAAAAGCTTTAATACAAACACCTTATTTAAATTAATGCAAACCTGTTGCTTGCAGAAGGCCTTTGTAGTTCCTTAACATTGGCAATCAGAACGAGTGTTTGAATGGAACAATCTTCTGTTTTCACATGCAGGGTTGATCTATCTTCTCTGCTGCCACACATGCTCAGTAGTTCTTTTCTTTATGAAATTTCAGGTACACAAGAAAGTAAATTACCATATAATAAAATAGGGCTACTTTTGTGTTCTGGTAACACCTCTTGTAATGTTTCCAAAATTGCCTTGCAACCACTAGCAGTGACTTTCTGCTTCTTAAAACAAGAAAGTAATTTTAATGCATTAATTTCATCTGTTTTTGATTTGACATTTGACCCTTCAGTAACTGAACTGTCATCTTCTGATAAAAAATTACTAGACTCTGAATTGATACTCGAAGATCATACTGTAGAATCACTATCAGAAGCAGATATCTTCTAAATCTTCGCCATTTGAGTTTGAGGGTGATTCCAGTTCCACATGGTCTCCAATAAGAACATCCTTTCAGCTGCTGATGAACAGCCTGAAACAAATGACTGACATATTGAATAATTGACATATTGAATAATTTACACAATACTGCAAATATTTTATTTGAATATATATTATATTCTTTGATATTCTGTCAGATGTTCACGGGAATAGTTTATGAAATTTCTTTTCAGCTATTGACTGAGTAATATTTGATCTGGACTTAACCATGTTTCATGAAGAGTGGGTAAGACTAAAGAACAAGAGCACCACATGGCGGTGCAAAATACGCCCGTCTATTGAGCAGACTTAACCCATTTTATTTAAAAATGCAGTAAAGATAAATGTTATTAAAGATGGATAAGGTTTGCATTATAGCCCAGAGTGCAGTAAACATAATCAGTGCTTTGACTTTGTATACATTTGTAAGTTTGTGAAAATGATATTAATAATAGTAATAATTATAAATATCATGTAAATTATTATTACAACAGAATTGTTATAATAACAACAAAGAGAATTATTGTTATTATTAATTAGTAAATATGAAAGTAGTAATAATAATTGCACTGTTGTGCAATGAACTTTGGCGCTGTTGTGACTGCACTCTGGGTATTTGCTAAATAGAAATATTGTATAAAACGATAAATTGGGGTGATGTAAATGTACAAAGTAATATTTTAATCCTGACATTGAAATTTTGAGAAAACAAGAAAACAAGAGGCCCATGATGGCCCTAAATCGCTCACCTGAGATAAATAGGTTGACCCAAGGAACATCTGTACCAATTTATTTTAAAATCTGGCCAGTAGTTTTGAAGAAGATGATTTTTAAAGTTTTCATATTTTTTTCTTTTTGTTGCCATGGCAACCAGAGTTCTATATGGATCAAGTTTATTTTAAGAACTTTTGTGAAGGTTGACCCAAGGATCATTCCTGCCAAATTTAATCAAATTCTTCCAGTGGTTTCAGAGGAAATGTTATTAAATTTTCCCTATAATATAAGGCAAATAAGCCCCGCCCCTGGCGGCCATGTTTTTTACGGATCGGAATAATTTTAGCAACTTTGGTAGAGGTTGACCCAAGGAACATCTGTACCAATTTATTTTAAAATCTGGCCAATAGTTTTGAAGAAGATGATTTTTAAAGTTTTCATTTTTTTTTCTTTTTGTTGCCATGGCAACCAGAGTTCTACATGGATCAAGTTTATTTTAGCAACTTTTGTGAAGGTTGACCCAAGGATCATCCCTGTCAAGTTTAATCAAATTCTGTCCAGTGGTTTCAGAGGAGATGTTGTTTAAAGGTTTCTCTATATACATATAAGGCAAATAAGCCCCGCCCCTGGCGGCCATGTTTTTTACGGATCGGAATAATTTAAGCAACTTTGGTAGAGGTTGACCCAAGGAACATCTGTACCAATTTATTTTAAAATCTGGCCAATAGTTTTGAAGAAGATGATTTTTAAAGTTTTCATTTTTTTTCTTTTTGTTGCCATGGCAACCAGAGTTCTACATGGATCAAGTTTATTTTAGCAACTTTTGTGAAGGTCGACCCAAGGATCATTCCTGCCAAATTTAATCAAATTCGGTCCAGTGGTTTCAGAGGAGATGTTGTTTAAAGTTTTCCCTATATACATATAAGGCAAATAAGCCCCGCCCCTGGCGGCCATGGTTTTTTACGGATCGGAAATTTTTTTTAGCAACTTTGGTAGAGGTTACCCAAGGAAATCCAAATTATTTTGAAATCTTGCCAGTGTTTTGAAGGAGATGATTTTTAAATTTTTGTAACCATGGCAACCAGAGTTCTTTATGGATCAACTTTATTTTAGCAACTTTTGTAGAGCCTCACCCAAGGAACATTCCTGCCAAGTTTCATTAAATTCTGTCCAGCGGTTTCAGAGGAGATGTCGTTTAAAGCAAATTGTTGACGACGGACGACGCACGACGACGGACGCCGGACGAAAGGCGATCACAAAAGCTCACCTTGAGCACTTTGTGCTCAGGTGAGCTAAAAAGGAAAAAGAGATGTTTCCACTGACGGTTTGAACTCAGGACCTTCCAAAAGTCATGTGGATGTGTTAACCACTAGACTAAAAATTCCTTGACAAGAAAAAATAACAAAGGGCAATAACTCTGAAAATATGGAAGCAATAGTTATGTTTTTTGTGCACTGCACTTCTACCCATTTAGGTCTATCCATATATGAAGTTTCATGTTAATAGCTCTTGTAGTTTCCGAGTTATGTTCCGGACAAAGTACTGGATGCCGCCCGCCCGCCCGATATGGGTGATCATATAATTCAATGGGCGTATAATTCTTCAACGGGCGTATAAAAATATCTTCTATGTGTTCAAAAGGGTTTTCTATTATTTGACCTTGTGACCTAGTTTTTTTTACCCCATACAACCCAGTTTCAAAATCATCTGGAATTTCATAGCAGCAAACATTCTCACCAAGTTTCATAAAAATTGGAAAAGAAATGTGACCTCTAAAGTGTTCACAATGTTTTTCTATGATTTTCCAGGTATACTTATTAATACGAAACAATCTGAATGCACATGCGGACACACAGACATGAAAAACACTGAAGTGACAACTGTATTTAGCTCACCACAATATGCTTACCATCATGATTACTGGTTTCATTGAAAGACAAGTGTTGCTTGCACTTTAATGCTTTCCATCTGTACGTGGTACTGCGAGGAACTGGGGTGTTGGTGTGTTTGTACAGCATTCTGTTGGGCTTCAATGGCGCTGAAAATGTGGGGGATAATGAATGACACTTTTACAATACATGCGACTCCTGTGGATAAACAAAGGTTGATGAGAACTCCCAAACAAGGCGTGAAACTTACAAATTTTCCCATTTGTGTCATTGTCGAAGAATTCATCAGCAATTTAAGGGGACTGTCTTGCATATCGCCAGGATTAAAAAATAAAAATGTCGCAAAATAGAGCAGTGTTTTGTAATTTATTATTTTACACCAAAATATTGGTGTTCTGAACTTCATATAAAAAATATATTCGTATTAACATATGACAGCCGGAATAGCTCAGTGGTCAGAGCGTCCACTTAACATACTAGAGGTCCTGGGTTCGATCCCCATGTGAGGAAAGAACTTTTTGATTTATTTCATTTCTGATTTACATTATAGTTCTGCTTTGGAAAATTCAAATTACACTGACAAATATGTGAGACCGTCCATTTAATAGCTAAATAATTCATGAAGAACTGTGTTTTAAACAGTGATACTTTTTTGTTTTAACATCATAAATACTAATTTAATTTAGTTGAAAATAATAAATTTATTAATAAATAAAAGTTTTTGAAGCGATTCAAGTGGATGTTACATAGTAATAATGAATATTAAACATAGCAGAATTATAAATAAATTTCTTGTAAAATAGTCTGCACCAAAAACACTAGTCCATGCTAGTGAAAAATCATTCAGACTGGTCAGTTAAAAAAATTCACTCGTCGGAAAAACGTGTTTGAAAAATATTTTGTTACCTTATTTTTTGCTTTTAGAAAATCAGTCTGACTAGTATATTTTCCAAAGGGACTAGTTTGAAAGATTAGTAAAAGGTTTTGGTGCAGACTGAGACATTAATTGTGTACAAAGCAAACATACAAAAGCCATGCTGCATGTAGAGGTGCTTAAGAATTGATGCCTTCGAGTTCACCAGTCGCCTACATTCAAGGCATTCAAATTTTCGTCTATTTCCAACATACTTTTCCACAAATGCATTCTGTTTGCATGACTCTGCTGTATCCATGATTTAATAATATATCTGAAAATATAAGTACATATCAAATGACACACAAAATTCATTTTTAATAAATTTATAAAATGTGAAATTTTAAGGTACTTTGTTATATAGCTACTCTAACAATCAAAATCACCAGCCCAGCCAGACCCCAAATGTTATCAATGTTATAAAGTCAATCAATCAATCTATAATAAGCGTCTGGATACTCTGATGAAAACGGTCAATTTTACAGTTAACTTTTATTTGATCCAAAAAGACATGGGTGCTATTTCTAGTTCTGCCATGCAATATAGGTAAATTATAAAACAATCAAGGCTGTTCATCTTACAACCATGTGATGAAATTGCTCAATGAAAATAATTTTTTTAATAGGAAAGATTGAGTCAAGCGTCTGAGCTTTGCAATTGTTATTTACTCAGCTGATTAAAGTGCTCTTATGACATCACGCTGACACTGTCATTGGTGCTCTTGATTGGCAACTGATAAGAACTGGTGTATTTTATAACAACAGACTGTCTGAGGTGTTTATTAATTTGAAATCAATGGTTTTAAGACGCCCTGGCTACAATTCCTAAGTGTCAATTTGACCTCTGGTCAAATGAGAGCCCTGCTTAAATGTCAATACATGTGCATGTACTAACAAAACATCGAGCAACAACTATCACTATATTTACTGCTAAATTATGTCGAGTACCACAATTATTTTGTAAATACCTTCCAAACCTATTTATTCAGCACAATAGTGAGTGAGTGAATAAGGTAACAGATAATTCTTGTTTTTGATTCAACCATTATCATTTTAAACACGCAATACTTGGACTTTACGATAACATCCGAAGCTACTCCAAATAATCTGCAATGGCTACAGACAACTATTAAAAGATCGAAAATACCAGTTTTGTTTTCGGCAAATACGAATAAAAATATGCATTGGCAGAAGGGGAAAATCAAGTTTGTGTGTTGAAAAAAATATAATTGATAAAATTTGATCGGTGTATAGCTGATAGCCACTTACCTTTCGCAAGTAGATCTACATGTAGCCCATGCCTTCTTAGTTCGATATTTTCTTGAAAATAGCCGAGATGTTCCGATTGCTTATTTGCAAACGTTGCTATTCGGGCCGTGTGCAAAAATAAATTCTCACACGCGGGAGAGTTAAAAATGGCAGACAGCATGTTTTTTTTGGTTCAGTGGGAAGATCGGTTTATGAGCATCATCAAACAGAAAGACATTGTTTCTGCGGACAAGAAAACGGCAGAATACAAAGAAGGAGAACTAGTCAAAGCGAAATACAGGGGAAAAGAATTCAACGCTGTCATCAGCGAAATAAACGGTGAGTTAACCGGTACTTTCGTACCCTCATTTGATTTGGCCTAAACTCTGTTCCATTAATTTTGGTCACTCGATAAATGAGTAGTACTTCGTTCATAATGTGTTCAAAATTTTAGGCATCGTATTTTTTTTAGCAAAGTTTAATATTGAACCAAGTTAAAAGTTAAAATTAGCATGTTAGTTGCACTAAACATACGCTATATCCTTGAGTCGTGGGTTTTCTGCCAAATGTAATAATGGTTTATTTAAATAAATATGTGTTCCTGATGAAGGTCTAATTTTAAAAATAAAAGCAGGGTTATGTTAAACAATACTTTTTATGGCGATTGTGAAAATTTCAACCACGGATGTTTCACAAAACTTGTGATTCGAACCGATACAAATAGCTACTAAATTCTCTAGGTGTGATGCGATTTTCCATTAACCGGAAGTGGCTGAACTCTCAATGTACTTTCGTTTTAAAAACAAGGTCAATTGAGTTATAAAACGTTTATTATGAATGTTTATATAATGTACATATCTTAATTAGGTGTACAACTGTTCAGTAATACCAAAATAACAAAAAGTCATATTTTTTTTCGATTATTTATTTCCCTGTGGGAGCATGTAGCCATATAACTTTAATATTCAACTCTGACACACATGTATTGTATTACAAAAGAAGACGTCTGTAAAATGTTGCCCCGTGCATTCGCCAGTGTAGTTGCGCACATTACCTCCCTTGTGGATATTACATCCCTTGGATATGCAAATGTACAAAACCAACTCGGTGTCTTTCACAGTTCACCATGTATGAAGCCTTGTTTATTAGAGGAGGTTGATTGTATGGTCTATGTATTCATGTGTTCTGAATGGATAGGCTCACCCGCCATAAGGGTTGAGTATTCTTTTTTATGTTGATAAATAACAAAGAAAACAGTAAGCAAAATATTTATTTTTCAAATGTTACAGCTGACAAGAAGTACCTGAAGAAGCAGTTAAAACTTTCTCCGAAGTATCTCCGAAGTATTCCTACATGGAAATCATGACAAGGCAGCTTCCACAAACTGTGCACAAAGTACCAGGTAGGTAAATATTCTGAGCAGTGTTCAATGCTACCAACTATTATGAACTCATCAGGCCCTAGAAAAGTGTTTGCAGAGTATGTGCACGGTTCATTATATGCATGCAACGAACACGTTTGTTAACATTTAATTACGCTTATAAATGAACGTTAAGTCTTAAAATTTACAATTTACATGGTTTCTGCCTGTTTTTAGCAAATAAAGTTTTTTTTTATATTGATGATTTGTGTTTCTTTTAAATCATTTTGCTACATTTGCTTAATGCAAGACTTTAATTTACCCCTATATCACAAGGTAAAACATGTTAGAAATTGTGACAATCAACCATAATTGCAGCATACGACACCTAGTGTACTAATTGAAAACAGAATCATGCAGTTCACACATAAAAATTCAAACGTGGCTACACTATGCTTACACATCTTCGGTATATTATTTTTTAATATAGTTAAATCGCCTTGACCATGAAACATGTGCATATTCCCTTAGTTATACAGCTTCATCTTCTTAAAGCCAATGACTGATTGCGATTGATGACACCTAACCCATTGTTAGCAAAACATGCTTTGCACAGGATTTTGCTTGCAATAAACGTTTGATGTTGTGGTTGATTTGTCCTCTATTTACCGTAATTCGACAGTTTACTTCTGTAATACAAGAAAGTATCAAGGATTGTGCTTGACCACTGAACCTTCAGTCATTCTCTCTAACATTTTGCAGAGCTTGTGCCAGTCAGAATGTCTGCACAATCTTCGACTCCAGCTGCTGAGCCGTTCATGGCACCAAGGCCGTCTGCAGCATCACCACCTTTAATTTCGGCACCACGGCCGTCTGCAGCATCTGCACCACCTTCAACATCAGCAACATTGACTGACAGTAGGACAACAACACCAGACACTTCCAGACCTGGGTAAGTTCTCCGATTTTGCTGTCACATATTAAACTGAGTTTTTGTATGTAGACAGCCTGGAAGGTAAATCATTTATGATAGTCAACCAATCATCCACATTTGGACATGATACAATTCATTAAGCTAAAAAGCAAATATATCAGAAATATTAATAAGAAATTATTAGATCTCATAAAATCAGATAATAAATTATATCCTTTTACAATATGATATTAAGATCTGAGAACATGACGTAAAAGGTCGCCTCAGATTGACCTCTGAAGCCATGGATGTGTATAAAACGAGTGCCCGTAATGATTTTCAATGAAATCGCTTGTAATGAGTGAGCTTTTGAGATTGCCCATTGTCCAGCATCTATCGGCGTCCGATGTCGGTCAAAAAAAATTATACGTCTCTGAAACCGCTGGACAGATTTTGACCAAACAAACTCCTATACCAAAGTTGTTGAAATGGTTCCGGTTGGTTGAATAATTATATCATGTTTTACAGATATGAACTGTCGAGAGAGACCACCGAAAAGACCTCCGAAGACAGATCAGATGAGTAAGTCAGAATTTGTCATTTTAATATTGGGCTTTTTACGCCGTACTGAGTGTTTCTGTCCATCCAAACTTGTGACAGCAACTCTCTTTTATATACCAGTGCTCAGAACATTACTTAATAATAGAATAGTCACGCAGCAAGCAGAATACTAAGGCATCTACCCTCTAACCAAGGTAAGGTTTTCTCCTTGAATAATAAATTAAGTTAAAACTTCTGCAGTCTGCGCCAAAAACACTAGTCCGAAGCCCGGGACTAGCTAAAAATCATTCATACTAGTCAAACTTTAAATGCCACTAGTCTGAAAAAAAATTGTGTTCTGGTACCCAAATCCACTTATTTATTACCCAGACTAGTACAAAATCAGTTGGACTAGTGAGTTTTCGAAAGGCATTAGTCCAAAGCAATAGTATGTGTAAAAGTTTCTGGCGCAGACTGCTTATGTTGTTGTTTTTCGAGCCTGCTAGCGGTAAGCGAGACATCACCTTAGTAGGTTTGGTGTGTGCCCTGATTTTCGTGTCTGCTTTGCTTTTTCTACAAAATTTGAATATCTGATTTATTTACCAACATCAGCACAATGTGTTGAACAAAATGTCCAAACCAATGTAAAATACAATATGAATTTAATAGTATATGCATATAAAATATAAATACATGTGTATAATGTTTCTTCCTGTTTCTACAATTCCTTGTGCAGATTTGCATATTAATAATTTGTTTCTTGCAGGTTAAAAGAAGACGTCAGAAGTCTGAGGCGCAAAATAAGGCGACTTGAAAACAGGGTCGCCACCCTGGAGAAGGCGCACGAGGAAAAGAGTACTAAGGGCAACGAGGAAGATGAGAAATTGAAGCTTGTAGAACATTTGAAAGAGCCACAAGCTGTGTTCACAACCCTTGCAAAATCATTATTCAGTGAACACGAACTCATTAACTGTTCAAGAACTGGTAAACGAACAAGCAAATGTAATGGCGACCCTCGTCCACCATTGGACATTGCAAAAATCCAAATGCTGGAACGCCTTGTCATGAAGAAAATTAACATATGCAGAGAACTTTTTGTTAAAAAATTTGAAAAAAAAAGCCAAACCAAAACAGTAAATAACGGATGCAAACATTTTGAACAGCTATAACTGGATAAAAATTTGCAGTGTTTTGCATTATGTTCAGAACACTAATATGGAGGGAACTGTCATATAATTTTTCATATTGTGTCTGGTATCTTGTTTTATAGCCATTAATTGTAAAAAATCCTATATTTACTGACGTTTTACACTTACAATTAAATATTTTAGTGTATGGTAAGGTTCCCTCCCTATGGGTGTAATGAAAACTGTTAGTATTAAAAAATATTGCTGTTCTAAATTAAGTTTTTCACACAGCCCGGAAACAAAATACTATACTCAGGCATAGGAGCTCGGGTTCAAGATCGACGTTTATCGCTTTCAATATTTGCTGTAACATCAACAGAAAGTCTGATCTTTGACAATATATTTATATTTTCCCCTCAAAATTCACGTTTAAAAAATGCCAATCTTTCCGGTATATAGGCCTCTTAATAAAGAGAAGGAGTGACATCCGCCATTTTGTTCGCCACATTTCATCAGAGTAGTTTCCCATCATAGTGCAACTGAACTAAAAGGGAAGCCACTTTAATGAAATGTGGCGAACAAAATGGCGGATTTCACTCCTTTTCTTTATTTAGAGGCCTATATACCGAAAAGAGGGTCATTTTTTAAACACGAATTTTGGGGTCAAATATAATATTTTGTCCAAGATCAAACTATTTGTTAGTGTTACAGCAGACTTTTGAACCGATAAACGTATTATATTGAACCCGAGCTCCTATGTACTCGGGTATAAATAATAAGATAACAATCAATAATTATTATTACATTATTAAAGAGACATTGGTCTGTAAACTTCAACGTGATAAGCATGTATTGTAAACCTTTTTTGGAAATAATGACATACTAACATACTGTATGACCATAATGAATTACTTCATGAAGTCTTCATGAAGTTTTACAAATGCATATTTCATGAGGTATTTATGAACAAATCCAAATATTAATTTCATGAAGTAGTCATGCACTTCTCTTCATGAAGTATTCATGAAGTTAATTTTTATGCATTTTTCATGCATTTGTCTCATATTCACTTCACTTCTTTTCCATGAAGTCTTCATGAAACTACTTCATGAAGTATGCATGAATATTTCATGCAATATTCATGAAGTATTCTGTAAGATTTCGCTGGGGTGCATACATGTATAAAGGTTTTGGCTCTATATCAACTGTCAATAAGCAGGCAAATACTTCACAAAAAATAAATGGTTTTACAATGACTGTTAAAGCCAAGCGAGTGTATAAAAATAACAGAATTGTGTAGAACAAAAATAATCTGAAAAAGCTGAAAAGTTCAAATAATATTAAAAAAAAAAAAAAACAAGTATAAACGACCGAAATATATTGTCCTATTAAAAAAAAAACTGAAATAGAAATAGATAATGGTTTAAGTGAACATATAAAATTTCATATATAAAAAAACATATATCTAAAATTATTTAATTCAATTTTTTAAAGTCCGGAATATGCCAAATGATTGGACCATTGGAATTATTACAAAATTAAAGGAGATTAAACAGGTCCCGTAAATAACAGACCAATAACAGAACTTAGTTGCCTGTGAAAATCATTTACTACTATTTTGAATAACAGACTTCAAAAATATATTGATAGCAATAATTTAATGAGTTCAATCCGAAAGCGGTTTCCGAAAGGATTACTCCATAGTCAATGATATATTTGTCCTCAGAATGATTCTAAATTTACTAAATAATAATAATAGTAAAAAAACAGTTTTGTGCTTTCATTGATTTAAAAGATGCATTTGATTCAATTTCCTGGTCAGGCCTCTTATGTGGTTTAAACTTAAAAATACAAACATTCAGGGGAAATTACTCAATATTGTGAAGAACATGTACATGTATGAAAAGGCAGGGAGTTGTGACAGAGTCAATGGTGTTATTTCAGATTACTTCCTCTGTGCAATGGGGTCCGAAAAGGGGAAAGGTTATCACCCTTTTATTTTCTTTGTAAACGATTTGCATGATTATTTCACACAATATCGCACCATTAAAGGTCTACAATAACAAAAACATGAAATTGATAATATTAATTTAGTTTCATAAATTGTTCTTATTGTTAAATGCTGATGACACAGTATTATTGGCTGATTCAGAGGCAGACCTACAAAAAGCTTTATTATGTTACCAAAATTATTTAACTATTAATACATCCAAAACAAAAAATATGTTTTTTTAAAAAAGGCAGAAGCATGAATTATATTTCTTTCTTTGTAATGAGAAGGTAGAAATTGTAAATGAATATAAGTATTTAAGAGTCATATGTAGTAGAAGTTCTTCATTTATAAGAATAAAAGCCATAATGTTAAACATAACTACTTATAAAGCTGTGTATTTATTATATAAAAAAGCAAATGAATTATGTTTAGGTATTGGTGTACAAATTAATCTTTTCCAAAAAAGTTGTTAAACCTATTCTTCTGTATGATTGTGAATGTTTGGGCTATGGTAACAATTCTATGATATAAAAAGTCCAACTAAAAATCCTTAAGTATATATTAAACGTTAAATCTAGTACACCAAGTAGCATTATTTATGGAGAAACTGGCATAAAACCACTAAAGATTGAAATTGATGCCTTTTGGGCAACTTGTTATTACCGAATGCCCCAAAACGACACATGTTTATTATATTGTTTTAATAAATGCATTAATGTAAATAACACTTCTTTTCAATGGTTGAAACATATTAGAAGTATATATTTATAAAATGTGGATTAAACAATATGTCGGAAAATCAACATTTCCCAAATATTAAGTGGTTAAAGGCCAATGTAAAACAGAAACTTTCAATCTGTATAAATAAGTGTTTAGTGACAATAATAATTAAAGCAAATGTGTTAGCTACAGATTGTTTGAAGATAAATTTGAATTTGAAGACTATTTAATTTAACACCCCTCGAAACTATTAAAGATATATTATTAAGTTTAGGGCAAGAAATAATTAAATACCGGTTGAAACTGGGTCTTGGATAAATGTACTCTATAATGATAGGAAATGCAACATATTCAATTTAAATACAGTTGGTAATGAGTTCCATTATTTATTAGAATGCAAGTATTTTTGTAATTTAAGAAATCGTTTTATAGACAGTTATTTGTATAAACACCCTATTGTATTAATTTTTAAGTGTCTTTTGAATATGTCTAAAGAAAATAATGCTTAATATAAAAAGATATGTAAAGTAATTAAAGAAATAATACTGATGATGTCTTTCTCTCAGGTGATATATTGATTCTATGCAGTACGATTAAACCTATAACTTTAACTTGTTAATTTTATACCTGTTAACATTATGTTATATGCAATTGATATAGACCACTACTAGCATGTTTCGTTTATATTTTTTTACAATGTTTATGTATTACTAAATACATGTACTCTCTTTTTGTCATGCTTTGACATGAGAAATTTGAAAATAAACTTTGAAATCAAGCGGGGCGTGTGTTGAATTGAAAACATTGAGTACAGTAGTGTATATGCTACATGTGAAAGACCTAACGCGCGGTCAGTTTCTGTGAGGGAAAATTTAATGAATCGTGTCTGGGTCGTAAAAGTAGTAAAAATTGGCAGCGCTTGCAAAAAAAAAAAAAACAACATCATTAGACGGTAAATAGTTAATCCTGACAATGGTTCAGGTAATACTGACACCACACCTATGTACAGAAGGTACAAAATGGTCACGTTTTAAAACTTGCTTATTTTTACTTTGTCTTTTACACTTATAATGGTCCTTCTCGAGGAGTCTTTGGTTGGACCAAATCAGTAAGCAATGAAAGGGACTTGCTCCCAACGGGGACTGAACCAATAACCTAATGCGCATTGAAAATAAACCTTTAATTAAGTTATCGGAAGAACGGCAGGTATCTCAAACGTGGAAACATCTTCATGAGCCGCCTTGTCCCTGGAATATCAAAAACTGTATCATTCCGTAGACGTGAGTCATCTTGATTATCCGAAGTTTCCGAATGAAGTCCCCTCTCCATTTTTGTTCCTGCAATAATGTCGAGAAATTGTGTCAAATGTAAGTATCATACATATACTTTCAAAAAAAAATTCTTAAACGTTTGTTGAGAAATTCTCATAAAAAAGCGAATGATTATGGAGAATATGCTACCATAAAGATGCATGTACACTAACTTTTATTTCAATTTTATTCAACATTTTAGCTCACCTGAGCACTTGTGCCCGACTTTTGTCTGTCGTGCGTCGTCAACAATTATTTGTGAACACTCTAGAAGCCACAGTTTTAGTCCAATCTTCATGAAAATTGGACAAGATGTTTGTCTACATGATATCTCGGATGAGTTCGAAATTGGGTAACATGGGATCAAAAAGTAGGTTACCAGGAAATATCTTAATAAAACCTTGTAATCTCTCTAGAAGCCACATTTTTGACATGTAATTTGGTCTGAATGTTAGACATGCTGTTTACAAGAAACCTCGGATGAATTCAAAACTGGGTTACATGGGGTCAAAAAGTAGATCATGAGGGCAAATCATATAAAAAAACGTTGTGAACACTGTAGAGGCTACATTATTGTTCCAGTCTTCATAAAACTTGATTAGAATGTAGTCTGCATAAAATCCCAGATGAGTGCAAATTTAGGTAGGGTCAAAATTTAGGTCACTTAGTCAAACGTTAGAAAAAACATTGCAAACACTTTAGATGCCACATTTTTGTAATCTTGACAACACAGAAATCTTACTCAGGTGAACAACACAGTGCCATCTTGGCCATCTTGTTTTTATTTTACTTTTATTTGGAAACACGTTTGTATAACTTATAATTCTCCCTAATTAACTTCACCAAAATAAGCACCAAGATCCGTCATTTAAATTTGATTTACTTATGCTGTTATGCCATGTTGATTTTCATAAGCATTAGCCCAAATCTCGAAGACTTACATCCTTATATGGTAACAGATATAATAATTAACTCATTTTCATATAAATGGGTCATGTTATTTGAAAGAACCTGAAAAAATGCATTAAATAATATTAGCCAAAAGTAATGAAAAACAACCAGTTTTTCGGCGTTCTTTCGTTTATCATAAACATTCTTCTATAAATTATTGTTAATATTTAAAAATATTATTCATTGTCAATTTACTAGGCTTCCTCTATTTTTTTTTTTTAAATTATTTTTTTAGATGAACAATGGAATAATAATTTTTTCATTAAAAGGCGGTAAAGATTACCTCGAACAACATTATCCATGATAACGGCCAAAAGACCTCCTATCAGGAGCGGTGTAGAGAGGAGGGCGGTCAATATCCCATCTATCTTAGTGTTGCCTGTATCATAAAATAAAAAAAAGTATGTGAATATAAACGTTTTTAAGAAATTGGAGATAACTGGATACATATTCATATAACACTTGTTTTTAAATCAAGGGCGATTTGCAGTTCTGACTACTGACGCTAACAATACATACCAGCGGTTCGGCAATACTCGGTATAATTCGCAGATTTAAAACTGAGCAATCAATGACTGGTTTAAATCTCAAATTTATGTTTACATCCCACTGAAAAATATGTTGGATTTTTCCAACAGCATGTAGATTTGATTTTCGGGGAGTGTTCATTAATGTACGTAGGTTTACGTCACATTTCGGAGTGAACTAGTCTGTACCGTACCTTATGGGAAGTACCTATAACGGTTCCGCTACCGATCTTCCGAACTTCTACCAAAATAACCCTAATGAAATATTAGAAAACCTTGGTTATCTCCGTGAAAGGCCATGAGGTCCGAAATGTAGCGGAACCATTACAGTGACTTTACCTTAAATACAGTACGGTCTATACGGTTCATTTGATGCCATCTGCAAAATTATAGAAATAAACTTTCCCCCCAAAATTAACGCTCTATATGGCATCTGATTTATTGGTTAAGCAAGTACAAGTAAATTATGATTGTAATGCCAATGGACCATATCTGAATGATTATCACCAAATAAAATCGATGTCAATCTTTTCAAGCAGTGTTTTGATGATTTGTTTAATATCTTGATATGGTTTGATTATCTTTATTAGGAAATATATATTTTTCATAAACTACGATGGTTCCAGCTAAAATCCTACTTTGATGAAATACAAAAGGAGACCTGTGTTAATGGCGTTTGGGTCCATTTTCAGCCAACCAGGCACGACAAGAGCGGCGTATAGGGAGAGTCCGAATATTGTGCTGTTCCTGGAAGATTTCATATCCATGTTCTGCAGGTTGAAGAATGCGAATGATGTCAGCATCGAGAACATGAAGAATGCCGGACCACCTAGTGCGGGGTCAGGCATCGAAGCAAGCACTGCCCCTGCTTTTCCACATATTGATAACAGTATGCAAATGCTACCTGCAGCTAACATACCGACACGGCTCGCGTCCTGAGAAAAAGGCAATTTAAAAATAGGTAAAGGTAGCTTAAAGCAACGTATTAATTAAGGTCGGATAATTCATTTGTATGCTGCATTCCTCTGTTTGGACTACTGACTACGTATTCATAGAATTGATAAAAATGTGAAGTTTAGAAAATATGTCATCTCAATTAATATGATAATTCTGTTTCCAGTCATTTAGTTTTAAATATTAAAAACAAAATGACACAAGACTCCGAAAAGCATTACGAAGTATATTATCCGAACGACGTAAGAAACCAAAGTTTGAATGTTAAGAGCTATCCTTTCCTTCAGGATTGAATCATCAAACAAAGAAAAATATCGGAAAGGATTATTTTAAGTAGTGAGAATTTCTTTTACCAATTGGCGTAAATAGAAAAACTTTTAAGGTTATAACCAAATACACACACACGTTATCTTTATTTTACGAGTCCATGCATGTGCAAAAGAAACATGGTACAGACCGTAATCCGTTCAAGTACACCAAATCTGCGTTCCGTTTGCGTTTGAACATCGTTTCATTTGCGTTTGCAAATTGTTTCATTTGCGTTTATCGTTTACGTTTCTAAACGATAAACGCTGGATATAAACGCTGAATGCATCTATAAACGATTACAAACGCATTTGCATTTCAACTTCGTTTATTTTCGAACCGTTCTCCGTTTGCGTTCACCGTTTGCGTTCACCGTTTGCATCGTTTTTCGTTTACCGTTTACACAAACGCATCATCTCTGACACTGCTTTCTGCACGTATCGGACCCAAACCATTTCGGAACCTAGACTAATGTGACCCTAGTGAAATCGTACCCCTGGACCTATCTGTCTATACATTCTAAACGCTGGAAGTAACTTAAACAATTAAGTCACAAAAAAAGTATTAGTGGCTATAATTTGAATTATTAAAATCAAATTTATTTTTCTAATTTGTTAGAGGGAAATCGGTGAAGTGTAAGAAAAACATTCTGGAAATAATTTTACGAAAAATCTGTGAAGTTGTTGCAACCTCTAGAAAGACAAAACAATGGCGGGTACTAGCAGGCAGTATAGGTCTTTGGGATTACTTAGCCATTTCCGAGTATCCTGCTTGCCGAGATTCTTTAAATTAAAACCTGGTGTCGGTATTTTTTGTAATAGTTCATCCTGCGTAAGTGATGTTGACAAAATAAATGTCATCGGTTGAAAGTAGTTTTGAACGGTTATTATATTTTTTTTGAATTCACATTGCGACAAAATCGAGAGAAAAAACGTAACACAGTCAAGGTGAAATTGACAATCATCATAATACATCATCCACTAAAGGCATGTTTTTTATTGGCTATTGCAAATAAACTAGGCGAATGATTGAACAATCGGTTCTATGTCATTGTGTGTGATAAGTTCCAGACTGTAAACAAATTTGATTACACGCTGTCATATCAGTTTCCACAACAGGTGCCATAAACGGCACGCGTAGGGTTCAGCGATTTTCCAAAGTTACAGTGCGATATAAAATCTTTTTCCCCCTCCACAAAAATAAAAATGGAACTAGCGTGCGATCTTAATACAATACAATTTCATTAACGTAGTGCACAAAGTGTGTACGTGACAATTGGCATGTACAAAATGAGGACCTATATAACCTGCTAACTAATCAAGCGAGAAAAACTGAAGTATTAATTGTATTACATATTAATATTAGATAGACCAACAAAAGATTCAAATCACTTTCAGACATCAAATTAAAATTAAAATTTTCAACAATAAAGCTAAGACAAAGACGTAATAAGTACGTCTAAGAACATAAGAAGATGAAAAGAAATATTGCCGACGTTTGGGGAATATCGCAACTTCTTGGCAATTTTGATAAAGGAAAAACGTAATCCAACCTACAGTGCATAAAGGTCATCGTTGATCGGGGAAGCTGTGGGGGCTGTTATTATTGCCGATAAGATAGTGTATGAAGGCATGTCGCTATGGAATTATGACATGTCGGCGAGATTAAGGCATGTCGGCAATATGCCTTCGCGTTTGAAGGCATGTCGGGCCCGACATGCGTTATTGGCCTGGCGGAAACCCTGTTAGATAAAATACACTGCAATCTTTTACAACCATAATATAAACTAAACTAAGACTTATATATATTGGAAGTCACGATAAAAACATCGTATGCATATAACCATAACAATACCGGGTGACCCTTCTTAACGCTTGCTTTTTTTACGTGCAATAACACGGAAAAAATACGCTTCATGTGATATTATTGGTAATCTGAATACAACAAATGCTTTGGCCATTTACAGCATCATTTATTAAATATGACCAAGACATATAGAAGGTTGCACGAGTTTGTCGTGCTTATATACTGCAGCTATTAAAACTGCCTACTCGGCTGAATAAAATTATTGAACCAGACTTCAGAAAGCCGTTAGTAACATAACTGAATGTTAATTTGCATCTCGTGTATGCATCGTACTAAATATTTATACAGTCTTCGTAACTACTGTAACTTGTGGTAAACTAGAATTCACCTTTTTGCCTAATGTTTATTAGTTCAAAGAAATTCTGTCACGAATGGTTACTTTGATAGGCTATATTATAATTTGCTTAATTCAATATTCAAAACTAGTTCATCTAAATAAAGTTTTTTCTTCGCTGTTTTTATTTACTCATTATTCTGTGTTATTTTTGTTTCCTTATGAAACATAACAGCAACTACTTCAATTGTGTCGTATGCAGATATTTCTAAAGATCTACATTTGTACGGTGATGGATATTTTGATGACATTATATCTGCTGACACAATTCAATATTCAGTAGTTATCAAAACACATAACGATCCATAGGACAACACAGGAAATGATTGCATAATGTTACATAACATAGTGCACCCTACTGTGGTGTCACAGTATGCCATCTTTGTTTTTTGTCACCATTCGCCAATCAAGACACACAGCAGCCGGACGAACCCCCTCCCCCCCATGAACCGGATATGAGCGAGGCAATTTAATTATTTTACAGGGTAGACATAATGCATCCCATGATGTTTTACAATAGGACAAAACACCCCCATGTATATATACTTTTTCTTAATGAAAACATATTTTACACTGCTTTTTTTAAAGATGGAATTCCTTATAATACCAAATTTGACAAGGTAAGACACCCCTGAGGTGGTGTTTGTACATATTGTACGACAGGTTATTAAATCAAAATAGTTGTATAAGGATTTGTTTGTGATTTTGGTGAAATTTCTAGAAGGAAATTTTTGATCAATACAAGATATTAAAACGTAAATAAAAAACACTTTAAAGCATGATAAGTTTTTAGCATGTCACTTTTTAGCAAGACTGATAACATTTGTTTTAAATTGTCCAATGTATGCAGATACATGGTACACGTAGACACTTTATTTTAAGGTATTATGGTAAATGTATAGCTTTACTGCAAACAGATAACAAACCACTGGGATTTTGTTTAAAAAACATTAAATCAAGAGGAATTGTATTCTTTAATTTAGAAAGTTATTCTGATAGGCAGTTCATTAGTTAAATTTTTCTTCTTCGTTTTGTAGGCATGTACGTTTATCAATGTAATCAACTACCAAGACATTGTAAAACAATTTAGGTCTACTATATATCAATAGTCATCTTCACATGAGCATTTCTTTTTTATATAACAGGTGTTTATCCCGGTGTTTATAACTGAAATTTGTCCGACTCGTATAAATAATGGGGTGGCAGATATTCACGTCATAAACATATTGCATTGTGTCACTTGTGTGTAACAATATATTTAGACTTAAATGATACAATTTTCCGTTGTTGAAATTTATCGAGAACGTATTTAGAGAAAAAACAACAACAACATGATTAATGGATAAAAAAAATAATTAATAAAATATTACAACAACCACGTGTAACAAACAAGCTCTCTTAATTTATCGGCTAATATTGTACATGTAGTCAATTTGGGGAATCTTCGGCAATTTCATACATACAAGCTGCCGGATGTTGTCATAATGACTAATCAGCCTATCACACTAACTTAGACAATTATCTTCTCAAAGTGTCACAATACCCGTTCGCCAATACACTGACTGGTCTAGTCGCCGTTAATAAACGCTTATACAAACACGTGAATAGAGAACCAATTCTAGGCCGCTTTTATGTTTATTACATAAACAAAAATAAATCTTATGACGGGGGAAAGAAAAAATCCCTTTTTACTTTATTGTAAACATTTAAAACATTTTTTTACAATTGTATCACTCATTTATTTAAAAAAAAAATGCTTTTGGCATAAATGAATGCACTATTGATGTGTTTTTTTTTTTCGTTAAAATATAATTGCACTGTCAACATAACCACGATAAAGTTAGAGAATATCCGAATCCCATACCTCAGCGTTTAATGCAAACGTTTTGATACCGTTTATCGTTTGCGTTTATCGTTTGCGTTTATCGTTTTGTATAGTTCGTTTGCGTTTGTGAATCGTTCGGCCGTGAAACGTTCGATCGTTTACGTTTTCGTTTAACGTTTCGTTTGCGTTCCGTTCGTGTTTCGTTTGCGTTTGAATAGCGTTTCGTTTACGTTCGTTTGGTGTACTTGAACGGATTACGGTCTGTATGTTGAGCAAATTTAATAAATATAAGATTTCCCATTGAAGTGAAACTGTGTTGATTTCAAACAATTCCTGGACCATTTGGTATAAACTGTGAGAACTTCATACTACTCCAATGGGTATAAATTGTGAGAACTTCATACTATTCCAATGGGTATAACTTGTGAGAACTTCATACTACTCAAATGGGTATAAATTGTGAGAACTTCATACTACTCCAATATATATATACTGTGGGGACTTCATACTAATCCAATGTGCATAAACTGTTGGGACCTCATGCTACTCCAGTGGGTATAAGCTGTGGGGACTTCATACTGCTCCAATGGGTATAAACTGTGTGAAATTTGTACTTCTCAAATGGGTATAATCTGTTGGAACTTTATACTACTCCAATGGGCATAAATTGTGGGGACTTCATACTACTCTAATGGATTATAAACTGTTGGGACTTCATCTACTCCAATGGGTATAAACTGTGGGGACTTCATACTACTCCAATGGATATAAACTGGCAGTGGGTATAAATTGTTGGGACTTCATACTTCTCCAATGGATATAAACTGTTGGGACATCATGCAACTCAAATGGGTATAAACTGTGGGGACTTCATACTACTCCAGTGGGCATTAACTGTTGGGACATCATACTACTCCAATGGATATAAACTGTTGGGACTTCATACTACTCCAGTGGGCATAAACTGTTGGGACATCATACTACTCCAATGGATATAAACTGTGGGGATTTCATACTACTCCAGTGGGCATAAACTGTTGGGACTTCATTCTACTGCAGTGGGCATAAACTGTTGAGACATCATACTACTCCAATGGATATAAACTGATGGGACTTCATACTATTCCAATGGGCATAGACTGTTGGGACTTCATACTACTCCAATGGATATTAACTGTTGGGACGTCATGCTCCTCCAATGGGTATAACTGTGGGGACTTCATACTACTCCAATGGGTATAAACTATTGGGACTTCATACTACTCCAATGGATATAAACTGTGGGGACTTCATACTACTCCAGTGGGCATAAACTGTTGGGACATCATACTACTCCAATGGATATAAACTGTTGGGACTTCATACTACTCCAATGGTATAAACTGTTGGGACTTCATACTACTCCAATGGTATAAACTGTGGGACTTCATCTCTCCAATGGATAAACTGTGGGACTCTCTATCCAATGGATAAACTTGGGACTCTCTACTCCAATGGTATAAACTGTTGGGACATCATACTACTCCAATGGATATAAACTGTTGGGACATCTTGCTACTCCAATGGGTATAAACTATTGGGACTTCATACTACTCCAATGGATATAAACTGTGGGGACTTCATACTACTCCAATGGGTATAAACTGGGGGTCCTTTTACTACTCCAGTGGGTATAAACTGTTGGGACATCATAATACTCCAGTGGGCATAAACTGTTTGGGACATCATACTACTCCAATGGGTATAAACTGTTGGGACTTCATTCTACTGCAGTGGGTATAAACTGTTTGGGACATCATACTACTCCAATGGGTATAAACTGTTTGGGACATCATTCTACTCCAATGGATATAAACTGTTGGGACTTCATTCTACTCCAATGGGTATTAACTGTTGGGAATTCATTCTACTCCAATGGATATAAACTGTTTGGGACATCATACTACTCCAATGGATATAAACTGTTGGGACTTCATACTATTCCAATGGATATAAACTGTTGGGACTTCATACTATTCTAATGGATATAAACTGTTGGGACTTCATTCTACTCCAATGGGTATAAACTGTTGGGACTTCATTCTACTGCAGTGGGTATAAACTGTGGGGACTTCATTCTACTCCAATGGGTATAAACTGTTGGGACTTTATTCTACTGCAGTGGGTATAAACTGTGGGGACTTCATACTACTCCAATGGATATAAACTGTTGGGGCTTCATACTACTCCAATGAGTATAAAATGTGTGGACTTCATACTACTCCAGTGGGTACAGACCGTAATCCGTTCAAGTACACCAAATCTGCGTTCCGTTTGCGTTTGAACATCGTTTCATTTGCGTTTGCAAATCGTTTCATTTGCGTTTATCGTTTACGTTTCTAAACGATAAACGCTGGATATAAACGCTGAATGCATCTATAAACGATTACAAACGCATTTGCATTTCAACTTCGTTTATTTTCGAACCGTTCTCCGTTTGCGTTCACCGTTTGCGTTCACCGTTTGCATCGTTTTTCGTTTACCGTTTACACAAACGCATCATCTCTGACACTGCTTTCTGCACGTATCGGACCCAAACCATTTCGGAACCTAGACTAATGTGACCCTAGTGAAATCGTACCCCTGGACCTATCTGTCTATACATTCTAAACGCTGGAAGTAACTTAAACAATTAAGTCACAAAAAAAGTATTAGTGGCTATAATTTGAATTATTAAAATCAAATTTATTTTTCTAATTTGTTAGAGGGAAATCGGTGAAGTGTAAGAAAAACATTCTGGAAATAATTTTACGAAAAATCTGTGAAGTTGTTGCAACCTCTAGAAAGACAAAACAATGGCGGGTACTAGCAGGCAGTATAGGTCTTTGGGATTACTTAGCCATTTCCGAGTATCCTGCTTGCCGAGATTCTTTAAATTAAAACCTGTTGTCGGTATTTTTTGTAATAGTTCATCCTGCGTAAGTGATGTTGACAAAATAAATGTCATCGGTTGAAAGTAGTCTTGAACGGTTATTATATTTTTTTTGAATTCACATTGCGACAAAATCGAGAGAAAAAACGTAACACAGTCAAGGTAAAATTGACAATCATCATAATACGTCATCCACTAAAGGCATGTTTTTTATTGGCTATTGCAAATAAACTAGGCGAATGATTGGACAATCGGTTCTATGTCATTGTGTGTGATAAGTTCCAGACTGTAAACAAATTTGATTACACGCTGTCATATCAGTTTACACAACAGGTGCCATAAACGGCACGCGTAGGGTTCAGCGATTTTCCAAAGTTACAGTGCGATATAAAATCTTTTTCCCCCTCCACAAAAATAAAAATGGAACTAGCGTGCGATCTTAATACAATACAATTTCATTAACGTAGTGCACAAAGTGTGTACGTGACAATTGGCATGTACAAAATGAGGACCTATATAACCTGCTAACTAATCAAGCGAGAAAAACTGAAGTATTAATTTTATTACATATTAATATTAGATAGACCAACAAAAGATTCAAATCACTTTCAGACATCAAATTAAAATTAAAATTTTCAACAATAAAGCTAAGACAAAGACGTAATAAGTACGTCTAAGAACATGAGAAGATGAAAAGAAATATTGCCGACGTTTGGGGAATATCGCAACTTCTTGGCAATTTTGATAAAGGAAAAACGCCAAGTCATCCGTAATCCAACCTACAGTGCATAAAGGTCATCGTTGATCGGGGAAGCTGTGGGGGCTGTTATTATTGCCGATAAGATAGTGTATGAAGGCATGTCGCTATGGAATTATGACATGT
>CM037794.1:38075201-38092674 GCA_021229015.1 Solen grandis
AAAAAAAAAGCATACAATTAAAAGGTACATTGAAAACACTAGTGAAATAACGTTCATGTATCTTTTAAGAGCAAACAATACTTTTTAAAAACCACTTTAAATCTAAATCAATATTGAATTTAATAATTTAACTTTATGCAGATTTTTTATCAATAATAAAGCAGCTGATACTCTAATTTGACTTTTAAACATCATCTACCAAATTAGGATGTTTTCTACAATATCACAAACCCAAATCTCACTAAAAATTTTAAAAGAAATGAAAACATAACTTATACATTTCTGATATATTAGAAAATAAATTGATTTTTGACAGAAAATTTGTGGTACGCACGTTTCAAAGGGTAGATATTGTTACAGTGGTTTTTGGAAATTTTTTGTAAGAAACATTATTATTGTTATTATTATTATTATTTTTATTATTAAACACGATTAAGGGGTTGAAAAAATACAAATTTTGAAATAAATTTTGCAATTTTAATTCGAGTGGGTTGGAAAGTTTTCGAAAAGATTTCTTCATTTTTTAACCCCATTGAAGACGAAAAAGCATTTTTTGACACATCGGCATCCTTAGTCGCAAAATAAAGGAAAAAAGGTGGACTTGTCAATGATAGTTTGTATCGATAGTCGTTTTTCCACAGTCCTTCAAAATATGCTTTGAATTTTTGGATCAAGATACGAAACGTATGTTGAACATTCTTGTTGGTTTTTTTTAGAATGTCTAACCTTTCAAAAAACACAATTCTTTATATAAAAATGGATCCAAATTGAATGTACGGACCAGTATTCAATACTAACCGTTTCTTTTTGCAGGGACAACCAGGAGAAAATTGATAGATTAAACAAAATTTAATATAGCAACTGTGGCGAAAGTTTTTGAACATCCCTTGAATTACAGCGATGGATAGCATATCTTTTTGCAACAGGGTCCGAGAATTTTGATTTAAATGCCTATTTTGAACATTCTGTTTTCTAGAAAAAAGAGCGAAACAGTTATCTTTTTTTATCTTTTTGATGATTTTACCATAATATGTCTCTTTTTAATTTATGATATTTCAGTTACTTACGATGAAGAAATTCGTTTAACTGATGCAAATTATACTATATTTTTATGCTTGTGTTACGACGACTAATTTAATTAGCCCGCCTGTCATTCGTTCATTAGATGTACAGAAGATTGCATGGTATAATTAAGAAATATAAACATATATACGAAAATATATATTCATGTATATGTACATCAGTTAAAAATATCTCCATTTGTTGTATATTTATTTTCTACCAAGTTTTAACTGTCAGAGGAACATGCATTATTTTGTACTATTTTCATATATTTGATATATTAAATCATACAATTATTTTAACTTTTTCTTATTTTTATAATATATACAAATTGACTATATATCATTCCCCGTAATAACGACGAGCCGACAGATAACATTCCTGTTGACTCAATATATATCATGTGGGCTAAAAAAATGTTTAATAGGTAATAAAACTTATATTGATATTGTTTTATTTTACTCTCTGTCTCTAATTAAGATGAAAGCTAAGATATCAATAACGCATTGTCCTGTCCAGTCAAATTCCGCTTTACAGAACATGATTTTCTTTTCATTATACTCTTGAGATCGAGGCGGTGTGTGTCGGAGCATAAAAAAAACAACAACAAAAAAAAACCTTTGTCATAGGCCAAACTAACCTGAAGTAAACTTTATTTTTTTTTCTCTAACGTTGTCATATTATCAAGTTGTTCTTATGAAACATATAAGAACACAAAGTAATATATGCGTCTAATTGCAGTAGCTTCCTTCAACTAATTACATTTGTAACCGGTTCCATCAACTGATAGAAATAGTAAGCTTGGGATTGAAAGAACACAAGACAGATGTGTTTTCCCTCATTTGTTCCTGATGAAAATAAACAAAATCAATTATTCCAAAATTTGAGAAGACATAGCTGTATTAAAACAGCATATGGAATTTTGAAGGTGATTGATGGAGTCCTTTCAATTTTGAACAGCCAAGTTTCGTTCATACTTGGATGGTTTATCAGGATTTGTAATTCATATCTTATAAATCGCATGTAGAAAACCATAATCCAACAACAACAAAAATGAGATAATTACATAAATATTATAAATATGCCTGCTAAAAGAAATCCTTTCTGACCGAACCTTAAAACAATAGTAATGGATAGTGGCCGGTTTTAAATGACCATGTCTGTCTTCGAACACATTAACAACTAAAATGTTCAATTTTGCTTTCCGTTTATTTATCAAATTTCTGTGACAACCGAAGGATTTATGAGTTTAATAGCTTTTCTACTTTACAGGACAAGGACAGTCATTGTTTTCCTTAATTGCCATTTCCTTTGCCAACTTTCATTGTAATTGGTCATTTGTCAAAACATTAAGTCGACGACGATTATAAATAAGGCAGAAAATGCTAACAGCAGTGTGCATTTATTAATTGCGTACAATAAAATTCACATCCCATCAGAACGAATGCCCAATAGATTAGCCGATAATCGACTTTTATGTTCGACAACAACGAACTGCATTTAATTCCTTCATTTTCTGATTATTATGGCCATATTTAAGACCTCACGGTCAAGGATTTTCTACGTGTGGGTCCTGTTTTTGCTGAGGAGTTAACATCAGAAGAGACGTAGTTAATACAAGGGAGTCCGGGTGCGATACCCTAGCTCATTTCGCGAATAGACCCTTTGATTCTTTTACGTGCCAGGTGTGTAGCACCGATACACGGGAGACAAAACCAGTACTGAGTACTCCGAGTTTCCATAGCAACCCATTTGTCCAGATGCCAGGCAAGGGTGTATCTGGTACCAATTTTAAACGTCTTTGGTTTGGGCGCGGTCGCCGGAGGAAGTGCCCCGGCTGTCTACTTGTCTAACCCAGGACCTGTCGATAAGGATTGATATAAGTTGAAAGAACTTGCTCCCAAAAGACTTAAAATATCAAGTTTTAACTAATATATTGAATGTATTTACTATATACCCATTAATGTAAAACAAAATATACACGTACTGTCAACAGGATATGTTTTAAAAGTTTGTAAAGATATTCAAAACAAATAGGAAATTAGCTTTTCTGATTTAATAAATCGTCCCATTAACCATGGCATGCTATTGTTAAACATCAAATATAATCTTCTGCATCGGAGTAGTATTGATCATTGCAGTAATAAGAATATATGTCAGGCTTCCTGGTCTACATCCCGGAGCCATCAAGCAAAAAAGACGGGAAATGCGTGCTAATGTTCGATATAATTCCTGAAGTAGATCTTGTCCTCTGCAAGATATCCATTCTGATACCATTAATCAAAATAGCAATCTCTTTTGCAATGTTCGATTTAGAAAATGAAAATTTAAATGTCAGTGTTAAATTTTCCAGTCCTCTTGTTAAGATACACGCATCCTAATCGTTATTCCAAATCTTGTCACTGGATGGTCACATGTCTCTGAAATTTTGTCACTTTGAACACACTTCAAAATCCAGGCGCGCTACCACGCGCCTGGCTTATCATGTGTAAAACCCCCAAAAAGCATACACTCTCAATACCTATACTACTATTAGTTAAAAAAATTAAAAAAATCACACTAATGTAAACTTTAAAAAAAACAACAATGAAAAAAATAAAGAAAATTATGTTTTTTCATAAACCATTTTTTACATTAATCCTCACTCTGAATATGGAGGAGGGTTTTCTAACGTATTATAAAAATTCAATATTATACAGTTTTTATATTTTTGGATATTATCTAGAACTCAGTTATCTGTAATTCTTGTTCATAAAAACTACCTATAATGTCTTCATCTTTTAAATCTTTTATTTTATAAGTAACAGGATTTGTATTTAAAACTTCTTCAATTATAAATATTTCTCTAGTCCAACGAGTAGTATAACCCTTTTCAAATTTACCTTTCTTTTTTGTTATTCTTACTCTATCTCCAACTTTGAATTTAGGTTTCTTAATTTTCTTTTCTTCTTCTGGATATAAATTTTCATACACTGTTAATGTATTTTCTGATTTACTTGCTTCAACAGGTGTCATTTTAATTGAAGAATGAATTGTATTATTATAATCTTTAACTAATTGATCTAATACATCATAATATTTAGTAGTTTCATGAGCAGTAAAATATTTAAACATATGTTGTTTCATAGTTCCTATCCACCGTTCTACTACACTAGATTTTTCTTCATTCTCAGTTGAATATAATTTTATGTTATTATCATTTAATAATTCTTTTACTTGTCGATTATAAAATTCAGATCCTTTATCTGACCAAATAAAAATTGGTTTTCTTTCTTCAAATAATGTTTTAAATGCTTCACTTACTGTTATTCCTGTTTTATTTTTCAATGGAATTAACCAACCATATTTACTAAAAACATCTATAACTGCTAATAAATATTTATAGTGTTTATTTTGTTTTGAATATTGTTGCATATCTACCAAATCAACAGCCCATATTTTATCTATTGAATCAACAAAAACACGTCTTTTAGGAAATTTCTTTATAACTCTATGATGTAATTCATCTGCTAATTTATTTGTTCCTATAAATCTATTTTTCTTAGATCCACACTCAGAACATTTACCTTTTAACATTTGTCTATTATTGGTTGTTGTTACTTGTTCTACTGAATTATTTTCAGTATTTTTTTTACAACGTAAACAATATATTTTTGGGTGATCCATTTTTAAATAGCTTAAAATTGTTTTCTTAAAAAATGGCAGATCGAAAAGTTTGTACAAAATGTAAAGAAATAAAACTAAGTGAATATTAAACAAGAAGAATATTACTATAAACATGGTGAAAAACTAATTAAAATTTATTTCTTTTAAAATGAGACCAAAATTGATATAGATGAAGAAATTAATTATTAAGAAAAAAATAGTTATTAATCAGTTTCCTTTAAAAATAAAAATAATAATAACAAGTGAATTATTAAACACAAAATAATATAAAAGAATTCTATAATAGTTTGAGAGATAAATTTGAAGCTTGGATAGATAAATTTCAAGAAAGAGGATCTGGTTTTGTTTTTAGAAATATTAAAAGTGTAGAAGTAAAACAATATAAATATGATTATCAGAAAGCTTCATCTTATATACCTCTTCAATTTAAATCAAATAATATTATTAATGTTAAAAATAAAAATGATAACAAATGTTTTCTCTGGGCAATACTATCAAAGTTATTCCCTGCAGATGATAACAAAGAAAGAGTGACAAAATATAAACCATATGAAAATAAACTTAATATGGATGGGATTGAATATCCAGTTAAAATAAAAGATATTCCAAAAGTAGAGAGACAAAATAATATATCTATAAATGTTTTTGCATTAGAAGATCAATCTAATAAACAATCTTTATATCCAGTTTATGTTTCAAACAATGAAAGTGAAAATGTAGTCGATCTCTTATACATTGAAAGTAATGAAAATACCCATTATTGTTTAATTAAAAATTTAGATAGTTTTAAGTATGACAAGAATAAACATAAATCATTTACATGTAGAAATTGTTTACAAGGATTTCAAAGAAAAAATAACATTAATTAATCATAAAGAAATATGTTATGATAATGAACATTGTAAATCTATAATGCCTGAACCAGGAAAAAATATTCTTAAATTTAAAAATTACCATTTCAAAAATAAATTACCATTTGTTATATATTCTGATTTTAAAAAATATTCCATTATCTACTACTAAAAAAAATTACAAATAAAAATTTAAACAAGAAGTAAATAGTTATGGAATATATGTTAAATCTGATTATAAATACAATTTTTTGGAAATGATGCAATAGAAAAATATGTAGAAAAAGTAATTAATGAACAAAAAAACCAATATTAAATAATATGAAGAAAGAATTTCAAAACAATGAATGTTATTTTGAAAAATTTAAAAAATTTTTAAAATATAGAAGCATGTAAATAAAATACTAAAGAAGGTAAAGTAACAAAGTTAATACCTGTATTTTTTCATAATGGTTCTAATTATGATTTCCATTTTCTAATTGAAGAACTTATAATATAAAAAAATTTTTGGTTAAAAAATTAATTCTTAGATTCTTATAGATTTATGAGTAAAGGGTTATCAGATATAGCTAAATCAATAGATGAATTTCCTATTTTAGAAAAAGAGTTTAATGGAGATATTTCACTACTAAAACAAAAAGGATTTTATCCATATGAATATGTAGATTCCATACAAAAATTAAATGAAACACAATTACCAGATATTAAAGAATTTTATTCTACATTAAATCAAACAACAATTACGGGTAAAGAATATCAACATGAAAAATTTTAAACTTTAAAAGATTATCATGAATTATATTTAAAGACAGATGTTTTAATCTTAGCTGATGCGTTTGAAAAATTTAGAAGTTTTTTCTTAAAACACCACAATATAGATCCTTGTTATTGTTATTCTGCTCCAGGATTAACATGGCAATGTGGACTAAAATATACTGGAGTAGAGTTAGAATTATTAACTGATATAGATATGTTGCAAATGTTTGAAAAAGGAATAAGAGGAGGATTTTCAGGAGTATTAGGTCCTAGACATGTAAAAGCTTTTAATAAACATACTCCTAACTGGTAATGGAAATAGAATTATAGATGAATATGAAAAAAATAAAGCTTTAGAAATATTAAAGAATGGAGGAGATTTAAATGAATTCTTTGAAGAAAATTTTTTATTATATTTAGATGCGAATAATCTTTATGGATGGGCAATGTCTCAACCTCTTCCAACCAAAGATTTTAAATGGGAAAAAGATCCTAATTATTACAAAAATATTCCAAAGGGTAGAGGTTGTATAATTGAATGTGATTTAGAGTATACAGATGAATGTAAAAAAAAAAAATAAAAAAAATCTAATTATCAATTAAATTTATTAGGAGATAAACCATTAGGTAAAGAAGAATAATTCTTTCTATGGAAAGACTTTAGAAAATATAAGAGGAAGAAATGAAATTAATCTACTTACCAATAGAGAAGAAGTAAGAAAATATATAAATAAACCTAATTTTAAAGATTCAGTTATATTCAATGATAATCTTGTTGCAATTGTAAATAATGTTACTTCTGTTACATTCAATAAACCTATTTATTTAGGACAAGCAATTTTAGATTATTCTAAATTATTAATGTATCAATTTTATTATGATGTTGTTAATAAACTATGGGAAAATAATGAACTTGTTGCTTCAGATACGGATAGTATCTTCTTATCAATAATAACAAAAGATGTTTATAAAGATTTAGAAAAAATAAAAGATGAATATTTAGATACATCTGATTATCCTAAAGATCACCCACTTCATTCACAAAAAAATAAAAAAGTAATTGGAAAATTTAAAGATGAACTAAATGGAAAAAGTATGAATGAGATAGTTTTCTTAAGAAGTAAAGCTTATTCTTTTACTTTAACTGATTTACAGGAAATAAAGAAATTAAAAGGAATAGGTAAAACAACAATAACTAAAGATATAAAGTTTGATGATTATAAAAATTGTTTATTTAATGAAACACAACAAATAAATAAGATGTATACATTAAATTCTGATAAACATGAAATGTATATTAATGAAGTAAATAAAATAAGTATGTCTCCATTTGATGATAAAAGATATATATGTGACAATGGAATAGATACTTTACCATTTATGTAGCTTCCATGCAACAAATCCAGTTAATGCCATTCCACCAATAATAAATATAATCTCTCTATTTTTTTGATCTTCAGAAGGAGTATAAAAATCACTTAATGTAGGTTCTTTAGGTAAAGGTTCTAATTGTTTACGGACAAAGTCCGGCTGCGTAGCATTACCTGTGATATAGTAATATTCTTTCATTGCTTCATCAACATCATCAAAGGTTTTTACAGCATGATCTTCCTTTTTCGTTTGTTCATTTAAAAAATCTAATCTTTGTGTTCTTTCTTTATTCCATTCATCACGTGCAGTTTGTAATTCTTCCATTGCTTTATCATGTCTTTTTTTCTCTTCATCAGCATCCTTTTTACCAATATAAAAATAAATAATTACTACCTGTAAAGGCTAATGCGTTTGTTAATGCTCCACCAACCATCATCGCTATTGCACTTGCCATTTTAATACGGACAAAGTCCGGCTGCGTAGCACTATTAAAAAAATAAACTACGCTAGTTATGACTTCATAATATCATCAGGAATAATACCTTTATTAACTAAGAATTCTTTTGTATAAATAGATAATATAATATCAAGAGTTAACATTGAAATATCTTTAAAATCCATTTGTAGTTTGGTTGTATTTGTTCTAAAAAGTTTTCTAATTAATTCTGAATAACCCACTGTAAAAGCAGAAATCAGTACTCCATGATAAGCTGTATTAACAACAATTTTTTTTTCATCCGCCATTTTTTAGAAAACAAATTTATGAACTGTTCAGCTGTAAAACACTGTGAAACATTAATGAACTTTGTTCAGCTGTAAAACACTGTGAAACATTAATGAACTTTGTTCAGCTGTAAAACACTGTGAAACATTAAAGATCAAATGGATCAACTTTTTCTTGTGGTTCAACTTTTTCTTGTGGTTTAATTTCTTTCTGCATGTGTTTCACAGCTGGACTTTGTCCATAGGGGTTTACTTGTTTAGAATTATACATATATAATCCCAATCCAACAACTCCAATTAGACATAAAGGTATATAATTTTTGTATATATTTATACTACCATAGTCCAGTTGTGGAACACTATGTTGAACTTCTTTAACTTCATTATTGTGTTCCGTAGTCGGACTTTGTCCGTCCTCTTTTGTAATATATTTTAATTGAATGTTTTCTTTCTTTATTTCTTCAAATTCTTTTTTTCTCATTTGAGCTTTTATTTTTTTTGCTTCTGCAATTCTTTTACCTGCTTCAACTCTTTTTGGGTTTTTACTTTTTTTAACAGGATCTGGATTTTGTACTTCACTCATTTTTAATGGTACAAAGTTCAGGTTGTGGATCTTCCTTTTTTTCTGGTTGTGGACTATGGACTTTGTCCAGCTGCGTAGCACTTGTTTAATCCATATAAAATGGAGATTTTGTTTAACAGCTTGTCCATATTAAATTTTTTTACTAATATATGTACTTTAAGTTTAATAGGTTATCTCACTTATAATTATAGAAAATTAACTTTAAACATAACTTTACTTATAAGTAAATATAAAAAAATCTATTTTAAATTTTATAAAATGACTGCTGAAGAAATACTAGAAACACTAAATCCACAGAATAATGCTACGGAACGGTTGGATATACATAATGAAAATGAAAAAAGAGAAAGACTTTTAGCTCTTGTTTCTGGAGGAATGAGTAAACAATATTTAGGAAAAGAAATCTCAATTTTAGATATTGAAAAATTACCAGATGAAGAAATTAATAAATTATATATTCGATATGAAGCAAGATTAGGATCAACAATGACAAAAACTTTAGGGAATTCTTTTATTAATTTATATGTTATGGGAGTGTCTAAATATTTTTTTTTAAAATAATTTATTATAAATGGAAAAAAATTGACTTGGGCAAAGTAAAACTAGAGAACAATTGTATAATACTACTGAAGAAATTATCGAAACTAAAACTAGTGAACAGTTGGGTAACACCACGGAACATAAACAAGAAGCGTTACACAACCAGACTTCGTTAGTAAAAACTGAAATATTTAAAGTAGAATAGAATAACTTGGTGGTTGATCAGTTCTTAAAATTAATTTACTATGTTTATTTTTTTCTAATTCTTCTTGTATCATTTTTCTTTCTTCTAATTCTTTAATAACATTATTTTCTCTCAAACATTTTTCAAAACTATCTCTATCTTTAGTATAAAAAATACATAACCATTTTGTTTGTTCTCTTAAATCTTTTAAAACTGAATTGTATCTTTGAGAGATAACCCATACACTTTGTTCTGCATGTCTACCTGAAAACGCTAATTCAGAAAGCATATCTTTTTTCTTTGTTAATTGTTTAGTTGCACTGCAATCATCAATAATATATAGTGTTGGTTTTCCTTGATATTTATTAAAGAATATTCTATTTTTTGTTTTTGGATTTTTAACATCAGAGATCCATGATCTATTTTTATAAGCTTTATTCCATTGAATTGTTGGACATAGTATAATAATATAACTAAATACACCTCTATATTCTGTTTCTAAAAGATCTAAAACAAATTCAGTTTTACCACATCCTGTTTGCCCACAAATAATTGCACAGTGTGGATATTTTGGTAATGTTATAAAGCCGTTTCGTAAATCCATTTTTTAAGTAATTATTTAGTAATACTTAGTAATTATTTAAGGTATATATAGTAATTATTTAGTAATACTTAGTAATTATTTAGTAATTATTTAGTAATTATTTAAGGCATATATAGTAATTATTTAGTAATACTTAGTAATTATTTAGTAATTTATATACTTCACTATGGAACACTAATACACAATTCCTTTAAATCTACCCTCATCAAAATTAATTTGAGCATCTTGTATAACAAATAGATAAACATTTATTGGCTCATCCGATCCTGCGTCTTTTGTTATTTGTATAGTTATACCTTCTGATGCATTTTCAATTCTTCTCCTGAACCATGTAGAGAGTTATCATCCGTTGAACGTAAATCTAACCATAATGCATAATTGGTTGTTAGATATTTTTCTAATGTTGTATAGGTAAAATTTAATTTTTTTATCATTTTACTAATTTCTTTATCCTCTTTTGAATTCAAAGCAAAGAATTTATTTATCTCATCCCACTGTTGATAAGCTTTCATTCCTTGACTGTATAGTTGATTTGGAACTCCTTCTATTGTTATTTCTACTTTTGTTATTTCAGGATTAAAATAATGTTCTGTTGATGTTCTATCCGGATCTTCAAATAACATTAGAATACCTTTCATACTTCTAGCTGGAACATTTAGATTAATATTCCAAAGTGTATCAGATTTATTTTTTAATTCTATCATATAAAATAACCATCTTACCACTAAATCTATTTCTAATTATTCTAGCTAATTCAACATCAGAAACACTTTCAAATTCTAAACAAATATTCTTAATAACGTAAGAAGCATTTTTGTCAGTAGATTTAACTACTTTATTATAATCATTGAATGTAAGTTCATATTCAAGTCTATCTCCTAGACCAGCTTGGTAAAAAGACATATGTGATTCTAATAATTCAAAATCTAGAGGAATACAAAATCTATTTCCATAAGCTTTTGCAATGGCTTCATCTTGTTTATCTGAGGAAGCATTACCAGATCCAACTCTATGTCTTAACATGTTTATTTTACCAATTCCTTGGTATGCCATATTTTCACGTTCTGTAGGAGACTTCCATAAATCGATATAACAATGAAATATATCACTATCATCAATTGACATTACTTCATTTCCAGATATTTTTATTGTTGTTTTCTTAATTATTGATCTTCCTATATTTGGATATATTGTTGCATTTGCATCACTATCACTTTTGATTTCAATTTCAAATGCTAATCTTGTTGTTCCAGGAACAATAACATCATTACCACTTAGATTAGGAAATCTCACTAACAATTGTTGATTTTGATTAATAGTTGAAGGATTATTGCTTATTACAACACTTTGACGAATACCTCTAATACCTCTAGGTTCTCTTATTCTTCTGTATGGGTTTAGTTTTTCTCCGTAAGCCGACATTTTTTAGAGGAAATTTTTAATGTTTAATGTTTCACAGTGTTATACAACCGTTCCGTAGCCGGATAAAATCCGTATTAAAATGGCAGAAGGAGGATATGATTTTGAAAATCCTGCGTTTGATGAAGATGATTATGATGATTATGATGATGATGATGTTGATGATTATGAAACTCCTCTTATAAATAATGATAGACAAAGTCAAATTACTCATATTGAGGATAATACAAGAACACAATTAATAATAAAACAGAGAAAAGATATGGTTGATAAATATTTTAAATATTTAGAAGAAAAATTTGGAGAAAAATCAGAATATATTGATATTATAAACTTTGAAGTTATAGATAATAAACTATATTTAAAAGTTCCAGGTAAAGAGGAACCTATTAAACTTACTAAAGGTAATAGTTTTATATCTTTGAACACTTTAGAGGGTAAAATTGGAAGAGGTGCAATTAGAAACTTGTTGAATATACGTTATGAACCATTATCAAAACAAGCCAAAGAAAAATTACAAAATGCAGAAAGAAACATTCCAAATGTTGATAATATAGAAATGATTGATTTACCTAGAGCAGTTGAAACTGCAGTGAATACTGTTGAAACTGTAATGGAAACATCTTTTTCTGAAGAAACTAGAGTGAAAGAAATAGTTGGAATTGAACAAGGAACACAAACAATTATAGATAAAAGAGAAATGGATGGAGTCCTTAAAGCAAAAAACTTGGCTAAACTTTCTGAAACAAATAAAGACTTAACAAGAGAAAAAAATAAATTAGAAAGAGCTAAGGAAGATAAAATTCCAAATAAAAAGAATTACTGAAAGAAGAGAGAACTTCAAGATTAGAAGTACTTGAAACCAATAGAGATAAACTAAGAACTCAAATAAATAGAATAAAAGAAACAATACATAAAGTATTAAATGAAGATACAACATTAGCAGAAAGAATAAAAACTTTATTTAGAGAACAAGGGATTACAATTGTTAGTATTTTAACTGCTTTTGGAATGATTCTTGGTGTTATTGTTGAGACTTTTATTCCTGGAGGTGGTGGAACTGTAACACCTAAACCTCCTGGGAAAGGAGGAAATGTAAGAGATTGGATAAAAAAACAATTATCAAATATTGCTAAACTATTAGCAAAACTAGCAGGTAAAGCGGTAGAAGCATTACCTGGAATTATTGGAGCTATTGTAGGATGGTTATTAAAAACAACAGGAAACGTTGTTGCATGGTTTGGAAATAATTTATGGGCTTTATTAATTTTAGTTGTGGGAATGATATATACAGCTGTTAGTCGTTAGAGAACATACTCATAAATAAATAAAGCTAAACCCCCTACTACAATACTTCCTATTATAATAGATATTTTATCATCTTCATGTTCATCCGTTGTTTCAATGATTTCACTAGGTTTTCTACGGACAGAGTGCTCCGCAGCTGTTCCATAGTCCGGATGGGAAACAATTGGTTTACTAGGTTTTATTGGTTTACTACGGAACGGCTGTGAAACACTAGTCCGGACTTCGTCCGTAGGTTCTGGTAAAGATTTTTTTGTTGGTGTACCACTTATATCTGTGGGTTGTGTAGTAGTAGGTTCAACATGAGAAACATTTACATCATTATTTATTCCAAGTGTTTGAATTTTTTCTTCTTCTGCAACTACAATTTCATTATTATAATCTTGTATTGTTCCAATTCTTAATTCCATATCACTAGGAGACATATATAATCCTATTCCATAAACATAATCAACTTTACTTCTTGCATTTTTTAATACATTTTCATAATTTGTTATTTGAGTAGGTATATCAACTGGACTGTTTATAACATCTTCAATGTTAGCTAAAAATTGTTTTTGAGCATCAAATGCCATTCCTGTTCCTAAAATATCTGTTTTTGTTAGACCTTGCGCTCCAAGAATAGCCCAACAATATGTTCTTATAGACTCATTAATTCTTTCAACTCCTGCTTGTGTAAAACCTTTTGACTCATCAAGAATAAAAGTTGTCCACATGTTTTTAAATTCATCAGGTTGTTTGATATAATCAATAGAAATGTTTTTTGTATAAGACTTACCTTTAACAGGACCTCCAGGTCCAAAAATAAATCTATATAGTCTAAAAACAGATAAATCAAAAACATAAAGAAAATTATCCTTAAAATAAGTTTTTTTCCAAACATTTGAATCTTTTGTATATATATATCCAAGACCACCACCATCTTCTTTATGTCTCCAATCTGTATTAGGATCTACATTAAACTCACTACAAATTCTTTCATAAGCTTCTTTGTTATAAATATTTTTAAAAGCATTCCAACTTTCATCTTGTTTAAGAGGAATAGATATTTCTTTTAATATTCTTCTTGTTTGATAGTAAATATGGAATAAGAATAAAGAACCTGTTAATCCTCCCGCATTTATATGATTTTTTATATCAACTCCACAACCTGTAGTTGAACACCAAATAGCAAAGTTTAATTGATTCTGCCAAAATAACATCCAATCACTTTCCCACCTTTCTACTATTTCTTCTGATGTAACTTTAGGTAATAAATATTTTTCAAATATATTAGGGAAATCTGCATTAAAACTTTTGTGCAGAGCAGCCGTTCCGTTTCCATCTGATGAAATTATTATTTCTTGTTTTATAATGTTAATATTCTTTTTTTTAAACACTCCTCCATGTAAATAATTAACATCTTCATTATATTTAAAAGCTTCAGGGATCATTTTTTATCGGTAAAAAATGTATCATATAATTTCTAATATTGATAAACCTATACACTTACAACAATATATAGATAATAAACATGGAGATAAGAAAATTAGATTAAAAAGTTTTAATTATACTATAGGATGGTATAATATAGAAAATATTCAAATAATGGGTTTTTCAAAAACATTTAAAAAAAAGAGATGTAGGTGATTTAGAATCAATAATAGAAACATTTAAAAATCATATAGAATTGCATGAAGAAAATTTAAAACTAACAGAGAAAGAGAAAGAATAGAAAGAGAAAGAGAAAGAATAGAAAGAGAAAGAGAAATATTAAAAGAGTTTGAAATAGAAAGAGAAAGAGAAATATTAGAAGAGTTTGAAAGAGAAATAGAAAGAGAAAGAGAAAGAATAGAAAGAGAAAGAGAAAGAGAAAGAGTAGAAAGAGAAAGAGAAAGAGTAGAAAGAGAAAGAATGGAAAGAGAAAGAGAAAGAGAAGAATATGAAGAGAAAATGGAAAGAGAAAGAGAAAGAGAAAGATTAGAAAGAGAAAGAGAAAGATTAGAAAGAGAAAGAATGGAAAAAGAGAAAATAAAAGCTAATATTATTAGTAATTATAAACAATTATATATTCACCTTGAACAAATAAATAGTACTTATAATTTTCATAATGGAGCACCTAATAAAATCTTAGGAGTTGTTCCTGTTGAAAATAAATCATTTGGAGATATTGTTAATATTATTTTTGATAATTCAGAGTATAAAAAATTAACTATAGGAAATATTTCTGAATTAACTATAAGTGTTTGTGATGAATGGGGGAAAAAAATAAATAATCATGGATTACCAATGAGTTGTGTTTTAGAAATCATCTAGGGAACTGCTGGAATTTTGTTCCACTAAATTATATAAAATTTATTTTTTATCAATAAAAATGAATCATATAATTTCTAATATCAATGAACCTATAAACCTACAACAATATATAGATAATAAACATGGAGATAAGAAAATTGGATTGAGAGGTTTTACTTATACTATGGGTTGGTATAATTTAATTGGACAATGGATTGATACTAACATTCGTAAATCCCCACCACCCAAAAAAATAATTTCAGATGGTTTTTATAATTTTCAACAAATAGTTGATGTATTTAAAAATTTTGACAACAGAATAACATTAACTGTTGATGAAAAAAATGGTATTGTTTGTTTAAAAGCAGAAGATTACCCAACAATAAGTTCAGTTAGTGATATAACCTATGGATTAATAATAACCAAAGAATTAAGAAAAATGTTAGGATTTAAATTTTTTAAAAAGTTCCTTAAAATAATTAAAATTTTGAGAAACCTAGTAATATTCTTAGTGCTATTCCTGTTGAGAGTAATCAATTTGGAGATATTGTTAATATAAACTTTAGTAATCCAGAGTATAAAAAATTAACTATAGGAAATATTTCTGAATTAAATATAAGTGTTCGTGATGAAAAAGGACAAAAAATAGATAATCATGGATTATCAATGAGTTGTGTTTTAGAGATCATATAGGGAACTGCTGGAACTTTGTTCCACTAAATTATATAAAATTCATTTTTTATCAATAGAAAGTAAATTATTTAATAATTTAAAGTCAAATTTAGATAGAGAATTACTTGACACTTTAACAAAATTAGACCTTGTGGTAAAAAGAATAGAGGAATCCTTAAAAAACATTACAATAAGTGCTGAAATAAAAGGTTCTTTATTTAAAAGTAAGGTGTTTTCATTTGGAAATGCCGGTAGAGAAAAAGATGTTGGTTATGTTGTGATAAGGCGTGGTTATATTACTGGTATTGGTCTGTCGAGTAAAAGGACAAGTGGTGAAGTGCGAGTTGGTGTGTTGGTTAATGGAGAGCGTTTAAGTGGGTGTGATATTACTTTACAAACAACAACAGCAAAACATGATAATTTTGAACGCCCTTTTTTAGTTGAGGCTGGAAGTGTTATTAATTTTGTTAGTCTGGTAGATAATACAACTGTAGTTAATACTGTTGCCTCGTTATTGTTTGAATTCAAATAATATATTTAAAAATGAAGCAACCAACGGCCCCAAATTTATACCCTGATTTAAATAGTGAAATACTAGATTCACAACCTAACTTTGTCCGTAGTGCAGAGCAACCGGAAGTAGAACTTCGTGAACCAAGTCAAAATTATAGATTACAAAAAATCTCAGAGATTGAGAAAACATTAATTAATGAGAGAGATACTCGTAAAGCATTATATAAAAAATATAAAAGAGGAATAAATATAACAGATGGAGTAGACACAGCTTTTATGTCTGCTAGTATAATTATAGGAACTATTGGTTAATTGTTCCTATTCTACTTCCGTTAGAAATTGTCGCTCTTGTATGTGGAGGAGTTGGAGCCTCTATAAAAATTGTTAGGCTTAGATTTATGAATAAAATTAAAAAACATGATAATATTAAAACTATTGCTAACAGTAAATTAAATAGTATAAAAAATTTAATCTCTAAAGCTTTAAGGAGAGATATCTGAACAAGAATTTAAACTTTAAAAAAAGAGCTTAAACAATTAACAAAAAACTCTGCGGTTCCAAAAAACTATTCAAAAGAAGAAAGGCAAAAATTAATAGAACAGGGAAGACAAGAAGCAATGGAGATAATATCCAAAAATATAAAAACTGTATAATATTGAATTTTTATAATACGTTAGAAAACCCTCCTCCATATTCAGAGTGAGGATTAATGTAAAAAATGGTTTATGAAAAAACATAATTTTCTTTATTTTTTTCATTGTTTTTTTTTTTTAAAGTTTACATTAGTGTGATTTTTTTTAATTTTTTTAACTAATAGTAGTATAGGTATTGAGAGTGTATGCTTTTTGGGGGTTTTACACATGATAAGCCAGGCGCGTGGATTAGCGCGCCTGGATTTTGAAGTGTGTTAGACCCGCAGTGAGCCAAACACTCTCAATACCTATACTACT
>CM037794.1:38092774-38128653 GCA_021229015.1 Solen grandis
ATCCAATAAAAACAGGTTTGCACTTTTGTTTGCGCATGTGCAAATTGGTATTGCAGTTAAATGTAAAGCTGTGATTGAAATAATTTTCATTGAGTGATAAATTTCTGCGTCACTGTGATTGTTTAGGGGTATCAAATATATCTTTTATGTTTACTTTAAATAGTTTCGTGTGTGATTGATGTTTATTAAGTTATTAGTCAGTAGATGCTTGTATTTTAATGATGTTTATACATGTAGGTCTTGACCTACTTATTGCTTCTTGTCGGTCTGGGCTATGGACATAATGTCTACCATATTTTGTTTGTAAAAATACATGGTTGTTTGTTTATTACATGATGTGTGGGAAAAGTCTATAATGCATAATATTTATCTTATTATTGTGCAGCCGTTATATGAACGTTTGGTTAAGTTAATGCAGTAAAATAGTGAAATGTGAACTCTTGAACTGTGTAGTGCTGCTGTTGTTTTGATATAGTTAATTACCTATAAATAATCTCATTTGCAACTTCACAGTTGTGGAATTAGCTCAGTCAGGAAGAGAGCCGTTCAGAATTTTTATGGGTCAGGGTCCTGAGTTCTATTCCAGCTGGGATCTTTTTTTTTATTTTTTGACTTCACTATTTGAGTTTACTGTCCCTTCGACAGTATTTCAGTCATATGATGACATCAAGCTAATTACAGGTGGAGGAGGACCCCAAATGCACGGAGGCATCCGGGTAGAACCACCGACCTACCGCATTAATTATTTTAATTCTTATTTTTATTATGAAATTTTGTTTCAATTTCTTTTTCAAAAGTAGTAGTAAAATAATAATAAATAAAAAATAACATACATAAATAAATGAATGAAAATATTGATAAGGTTGACATGACACAATGCAGTTATAAAGTATTTTAAAATATTTTTGGAAATCCTTGTGTTTATATATATGTATAGTATGTTTTAAACACTAGTTTTCAGACATCCATTATTTTGCGTTTTTAGTCCCCTACTGGCTTCGCCGAAGGGGACTATAGGTTTGCACTCCGTCAGTCCATCAGTCCGTCCGTCAGTCACATACATTTTTTCCGGACTTTTTTTCTAAACGCTTGCAGATATTTATCTAATTTTTGGTGTGTGAGTCTACCACCATGACTTACAGATCAAGTTTGGTTTTCCATTGGGTCCACTGATTTTTGACGGAATAACGGCCCTTGGAATTAGAAAATTCGTCAAAATAGCAGTTTTCTGGACTTTTTTTCTAAACGCTTGCAGATATTCATCTAATTTTGGTGTGTGAGTCTATCACCATGAATTACAGATCAAATTTGAGTTTCGTTCCGGTCTATTGATTTTTGACGGAATTACGGCCCCTGGAATTAGAATAAACAAGTTGTGTTTGTGTGTGTGTTGGGGGGGGTCTTAGTTTTCCATTTGCCTGTAGGGGACTTAGTATTGCCTAAGCAATACTTTCATAATACTTGTTTAATTTGTATTAATTTTTCCTTTTGATTTAAGGATGTTTCAGCAGGTTACAACTGATTTTGATTTTGGTAAAAAAAAATTTTTTTAATTTCTCATTTATCTTAGAAGAATGAGAGAAGAAAGCCTACATTTTAAGATTCATTTGTTAAAAATATCATCAAAAGTATATTTGCCAAATTTTTAGGGTACAAAAAGTCACATTTTAGTATTTTTACGCAAATTTGGCTAAAATTTCAATAAAAAAGCAGTTTTAGTTAAAAAAAAAATCTGGTTAATTTTTTTTATTTTTAAAATATACAATGTATATATAAAAATTTACAGTTTTGGGATAGTTTTTTGTATACATTTTGGTCCGGGCACAAATGAGATTTTATGCCTGTTTCGTATTTTCAATGCATATTTGACAATATTTTTATCTGTAACTTATAGAATACATTATAAGTTACAAGTGATGATCAGAATGTTTAAAAAATATCATTTTATTATACTGTTACAATATTTAGAATTTTTTTAATGTCATGTATTTTTTAACAGATTTTAGCAAATAGTGGTGTTCTACCATAAGCTTGACCTCTAAAACAAGCAGGGTGACCCCTTATTTTTAATTCATATATCTTTTAGTTAAAGTCTAAAGTACTAATATGCAAATTTTGATTGAGACCTTCAGTTTCTGAATCTTGATGAAGATACATACGTCTCTCCATCACCCTCTTATAGCACTCTTAACTGAACTTCTGGTTGAAGAACTTAACCCTTTCCCTCATAGAGGACACCATGAAAAGACCTATGTGAACAGCATAAAACCAGATCAGCCTGCGAGTAACTCGCAGGCTGATCAGGTTTTATGCTGTTCGCTGCTCCTCAGTGGTCTGGAAATGAGGATTTTATAATTAAATTTGGTAAGGTTTAACTGTGGTTTTCTGCAGATCAGGCTTTATGTGGTACCTATTGAGTGCGTCAAAATGAGTCTATATGAGGGAAAGGGTTAAGTCACTATGTTTATCAAAAGCCTCAGAGTATTTAGAACAACCATCTTGTGATGAGGAAATACTTATTTCCTTCCTCGACAATCATTTCAAAAATACTTTCATCCTCACTTATATCTTCATAATAATTATTCTCCCGTACATCACCTCTCATAGCCAACAAGACTTTTTGTCTTGCATTACAAACTGACAATCTGTGTACATGTTGTAAAAGTGAATACAACTAACTTCTCATTCTGAACCTTACACATGGTCACAACACAGTTCCAAAATTTGTTTTATAAATGTTTTTCTTCCATAAACTTTCTTCTTTAAATTTCTCTTGAACTTGGAACTCTTATTACAGAATTCACAAATAAAATTTGCTAATTTTAACTCGTAATTAGAAACCACAGTTTTGCATTGACCCTATACACTGATAGGAGACTGACTATGTGCAGACATCTAACAATTTATCCTTAGTGCACATGAAAATCACTTTACAGTCTATTTTGTTTTCAATGGTTTGTTACACTGGTGTTCATGGACTGTGTCACATGTTTTAACATTTTATCTGGTTGCTCCAGTGAACCTGGCATCATAATCCAACGAACAAACTAGACTTACCTTAAGTTGATGTTTGGTTGAGATTCTATGTAGCCATACGACAACTTGAGGGATCAAATGAGATGTGCATTGGACCGTATTAGTAATAGCCAGTATTTAAAACTTAGGCAATAAGTTGTGTTCAAAACAAATAGGATCAAATAATCCAAAACATTAATATTCATAGACTCCACAGATGAATTGGGAGGGTAAAAGAGGGGAGGGCATTTGATCCCTCAAGTTGTCGTATGACTACTATAGAATCTCAACCAAACACCAACTTAAGGTAAGTCTAGTTTGTTTGTTGGATTCTATTACGTCAAACAACTCTCGTGATCAAATGAGACTTCAAAGCTTGAATATAACTGATTGCAGTACGAGCAAAACAAAGGATATCTTATAGTTATACTGTATAAATACCTCACTGCAGTACAGCTGCTTCGAAGCTCAAGTTCTTTTCCATAGGTTTGTTATAGTATTCAGCAAAAGTCTGTGCACTGGACCACCCAGCCACTTTCAGTATCTCAGAAACAGGCACTCCAGAAAAGTTTGCTTTTGATGTTGAGGCACCACATGTACTATGAGATTTGTATATGTCCACATTGATTCCTGATAAAAACGCATAACAGTTTTTATCCAACGACTAATTGTCGATGATACCACAACTTTATGTGGTTTGATGAAACTGATGAAAAGCCTCTTTTCATCTCCAGGAAGACTATAAACGTAACAACAGGATTAGCCCGTCCTTTCCTGGACTGCTTTAACAACCCACTACAGTTCATAATATAGGAATCTTCACACTTCAGAATACCTTCTAAAGTTAATAAACTAATTGAATGAGCCCTACTTGCCTGAGTCAGGGCAATTAACATTGCTAATTTCAAAGTCAACATTTTTAAACTAAGGCTTTCAACTGGTGGCAACATCTGCAAGTAACTCAAAACCTTTGAAACATCCCATGTCTCTCTGTATTTTGGCTTAGCTGGGCGTAAATTGAAGACACCACACATAAATCTGGCAATTGTAGGGTGTGTCCCTATTGAGATTCCATCTAACAACTCACACAGTGCCGATAAAGCACTTCTAGCAGAATTTAAAGTCTAGTAACTATAACCTAAATCAAAGAGTTCCGTTAAAAATTGAATCACTTCATTTACAGAGGTGTGAATAAAATCTTTCTGTCTTTGATTACAGAATGAAATCCATTTATTAATATATGTTGCATACTGCTTCTGAGTAGTTTTTCTCCATGAAGACATGATGATTTTAATTGACTGTTCAGAAAACTCTCTGCTTTTGTAGGTTTTCCAGATATGCGACATACCATGAGATATAATTTGTTGACTAAAGGGTGAATTTGACTGGACTGTGGAATATGTAGTGTTTCCGGTTTTGTGTTGTACGTAGTGTTTTTGCTTTGCCGTTTCTGTTACGAGGATTTCTGACCAGCCTGTGTTGGCCACAGAGGCGCCACCAGGACGACCTCTGTCTGGTCTTGCTGCACTTTCTGCACCAGTCTGCCCATCAAACTGAAAGGTGGAAAGGCATATATCAACTCATGTGACCACTGAACAGAAAATGTATCTATTTCTTCTGCACCAGGATCTGGTTTCCAGGAAACATATCTATCTAGTTGATTTTTTAGACGAGAAGCAAACATATCTATAGAAGGCTCTCCAAAAATAGAAACAATCTTGTCAAAAATTCTCTTATCTAACATCCATTCCACATTTTCATTAAAATTTCTAGAACTAAAATCGGCAACATTGCCTCTGCCAGGTGTATATGTAGCTGAAACCCAAATGTCTATATCAATACACCAAAGCCAAATTGATCTAACAAGTTCATTACAGTTCTTGGTTTTACCACCCATGTTTTTCATGTATGAAACTGCACATCATGTGTTATCAGACCTAATCTTGACATGAATGCTTCTCGCTTTTTTACAAAAGGACCTGATAGCAAGACTGATAGCCAACAATTCCAGATAATTGATATGATTCTCTGCCTCATGAACTCCCCATCTTCCCCCAACCTCCGTTTTTCCACAAACAGCACCCCACCCTTGATGACTGGCATCACAAGTAATCATCAAGTCAGGGTTACCATGAGAAATGTTTCTTTTTTGAGTTCGCAGATTCTCTATCCACCAACTTAGTTCTTGCTTAATTGCAACGGAGATAACCATGGAAGAATCATAATCTCCTTTCCTCTGTTTGAGAGCTGCAGTTTTCTGAAATTCAGTTTGCCTATAAAAAAGGGGACCATATTCAACTGCAGAAAATGAGGAGACCATGAGGCCAAGAACCCTAGCAACTTGCCTTATTTTAGCCCATAACATGTTATACAGTTCTATGCAGGCTTGGACTATAGTTTCAGCCTTTTCAGGTGGGTGAGTAACAATCATGTTCTCAGAATCAATATTATTACCTAAGAATGTAAGGTTCTTGGTTGGAATCAAAACTGACTTCTTTTCATGAATCATAAAACCCACATTGGACATCAGATCAAAAGTGTCCAAGACATTTTGTTCACATTCTATGTACGAATCTCCTAATAAAAACGAATCATCTATGTACCCGAGTTTATATGTCCAAGCATGCGAAGAGCAGCATAAACAGGTTTCATGAGTTTTGTGAACAAGAGAGGGGCAGATGAGATGCCGTTAGGGAGACAAAGATACTGATAGATCCTTCCTTTGTGTTTAAATCTAAGTTTCAATTGGTGTTCTACAGCAATTGGAACAGAATAATAGGCATGATGTAGATCTACAGATGCCATATAACAGCCTTGTTTAATTAATTTCAGAGCAGATTTAAAAGTTTCCATTTTGAAATGGTGATATTCTATGTATTCATTCAATTCTTTGAGGTTTAATATCATTCTGTATTCACCATTTTTCTTGGGTACAACGAAAATTGGAGAAATATATTCATTTGGATGGTGATCAACTTCTTTAATCACATTCATATCCAATAGTTTTTCAATTTCTTCACTTATAATTTTTTGCTCAAAGTCTAAAAAGCTACTGCTGAAGCAATATGACTTGATAGGATTCACATGATTAATGAACTCAATATGACAGCAGGCCCGGATTCACCGGGGGGGCCGAGGGGGCCTTGGCCCCCCCAGCTGCCCTGGTCATACATTTTTTCTAGGCTATAAAATCCATTGATTACATAATGTCTGAGCTGTCTAGAGGAAATCCCCTTCGTTGGCCCCCATACTGAACCAACCGCATAACCACCTGACCAGCCAGACTCCTATTGTCTTATGGCCCCCCTGCTGTTAATGTGTAGATAATCCGAATTGGCAGTCATCCATGACTTAGTGATAAGCATGTGTTTAGGGTACTGTGTATGCAAATTGATTGACACCTTCACTGATTCACAGGCTATTGTCGAGTGATACCTAAGGACATCTCGTCTGCCGAGCGATCTAATGATTGAAGAAAAATAGGCAATTACAAAAACTTTATATCAGTAAAACTATTCTAGACAGGTGATGTTTAGGAAATAACATAAATATAAATAAAAGATGAACTTTCAGGTATGAAAAATTGCCGATTTTGTTTTGGAAAAAAAATTAAAAACCTATTCTGCGGGGAAGATGCATACCTATCGCTAGCCATGTAAATTAAAGTTTATCAGAAATGGGTTGTTTTGTCATCAGCTATACTATTTTTACATAACTTGTTAGTATTATTTTAACGAAGCAGTTAAATTCTTCTTAACTAACTCTCTCAATATATAAATACAAAAAGTAGGTCTATACATCATCATGTTCACTTTTCTTATTATTTACGAATAAAATAATAATATGTGTATTTTAGATTTATGAATATAATTAAGAAATGAAAGAATTTGAAAATTGTTAACTGCCATATTTTGGGACAATGTATGTGTAGATTATGATTACTAATTCAAATCAAATCCAGGTAATCAGTTATTGTTCAATGTTATTGTAAGTCAATGAATACTAACTATATTTTTTTTTTTAAATGTTTCAACTAAAACTAAAAATGTACAAAAAAAATGACACTCAAAAGGGGCCCACACCTACCCTATAACGTGCGCCTGATTTTTTTTTCTTAGAATTTCTGTGTGAAGACTGCTTCCAGATCGACAATTTGACAGCCAATATCATTAAGGTCGAACCTATTCCCTTCCACAATTTTGACAAAATGATTATGTTTAACGTGAAAATTGATTTTTTTCTCAGTCTATGACAATCTTTTACACTGTTGAGTCAAAAACTAATGATCACAAGTCACTTTTTGTGGGGTTTCAGGAAACCCTTATTAAATATTTTATGCCAGTTTGTGAATGAAAATACAAGATAAGCCCGTATTTCTTACTCGGAAGAAGTAATGCCCTTTCAGTAATATCAGTGCCCCCCCCCCCCCCCAGCGCTTCCATCTCCCCCACCGTTATTTTTATTTTATTTATTTTTGATCGGGGCCTGTAAATGCAATTGTAATCCAATTTATACGATTGCACAGCAGTTTTCAATAACATGACTTTGCGCCGGTAAAAGATAACATTATATCGCTCAATGCTTAAGGCTCGGTCCCACTTTGCATTTTTTTTGCCTCGGGGATGGGATGCATACGCACTCCCGATGGAAATAGTGTCGCGAGCCATGTGGAGTCATCGGGAGGCCTCGGGTGTACTGCAAAAAGAATTAATTGAAATTTTCCCGATGTGTTCTCGATGTTTTATCGGGAAAACAAGCCGGGGAAATATCCGCAGAGAAGCTCCGGTCAGCATTCACGGAGCTTCCGCGATTTTTTTCCTCCGATGAATCCCCGATGCGTTTATGATGTCTCGCCGAAGTATCAGGGGGGCATTCGGGGATATTAGGCGGCCTTTCTGTGACACATTCCCGATCTTAAAAAAAACAAACAAACAAAAAAAAAAAAAAAAAAAAAAAACTTGGCAAGGGTTGAAAAGCGCACCCAGAAATTAGTTTCTGTTTTGGCCAGTCTTAGACTGAGACGGTCAAAAAGGCCATTGGACATTGCTTAGGGCATCCCCTTAAATCCCCCAAAAGTCTTCTCTTGACTTTGTCGCTTAATTCCACCATCAAATTTTCATACTCTCAATAATCTTCCCCGAGACACGTAGGATGATTCGCAAGATCCCCTAATCTACGGCGATATTCCCCCGATGATGTTACAAACTCAGTGAAACTCCGGGGCACCTTCGCCGATCATCGGAATAGGTCCCCCGGTGTTTTTCCGAACATCGGGACTCAAGGCTATTGTGTCATAGCCGAAACAACAGTGAATGTTCAACGGACCAATCCCGAAGCCTAATAATTGTCATTTTCAAAGGACTGCTCAGTCTTTTTTTGGCTCAAACATCGGGAGCCATCGGTAGAAAAAAAATGTTTATTTCCACATCACCGATTTTTTTACCCCGTGGGACCTAGGCCTTCAAGTTTCAAATATATCGGATTTAAAAACAAAAACAACAACAACAAAAACCTTCACTATTATCCCCAGATACCCTTCAGAATGCATCTCCATCACACTGAAAACTTTTTTTTCCGGGGGAGCATGCCCCCGAAACCCCCTACCACTCCTATCACATTCGGATTTTGGCCCCCCCAGCAGAAAATTTCTGGATCCGGGCCTGTGACAGTGTTGAACAATGTCCAGAATATTTGGATCAGAAGTGATTTTTCTCCAATTTTCGATGTAATTTTTCAATCTACCAGCTATAAAAATCTCCCTACAAACCTGGTCTACTGTTTCTTGCTTGTCTGTTTCAGGTTTTTTGGTGCTGATGTCATGTCAGCTCTAGGTGGCATCCTACCACGGCCATAAGAACGAGGAAATCCACGTCTCTGACGTCTTCCTCTAAAGGCACCCCTTGTATATGAGTTGAAATATGAGCCTCTTCCAAGATTTCGCCCAAGACGATTCATATCATTTATCTCTTTCATGTTTTTGTTGACATCAACATCTTCACCATACAAAAGCTCTGTGAATGGCAGAGATGACGAGGCAAGATAATAATACTTGGGGTCCAGATCAGCTTTGTGCATCTCCTTCCTTCAGGAGTTGATTAGTTTGTTAGCCTGTCCCATTAGAGCTAATGAATTAGTACCCCACTCCAAATCTTCAATGTCAAACTGATCATTGTGTTTATCAAGTAATTTGACAAGATTAGAAGCAGCTTTCACAACCATGTTCTGAAATTTCTGCATTTTGCCATCCTCAGTCTGAGTATAAGGTTTCAACAGGCGCCAAATACCTGGATTGACGCGGGTCTTAACCAAACTTTCACAGTTGGAAGGTCTCTGAATGTCTTTTAATAGTTCGTTTTCCTTCTCTTCAGAGATACCAGTTCTGAAGAACTGATTTACAAAAGTGGCCAAGTCGTAATTAATTTCATTGTCCACGCTCTCAGTTTGTAAAAATCTCTCTGAAAGTGCACTGAAAACACCCGTTTTCTGCTTTTTCTGCGAGGGCTCGGCACCGACAGACGTGTCCGTGTCTGGAATTGCGGTGTCTTGCTAGACAGTTGCACTGTCGTTCCCCTGATCAGTTAAAGGCATCTCGAAAGGAATGTGGTATCCCACTGAGCCAGGCCCCCACCTGCTGTGACCAGACCTGCTAATTGCTGGTCATCACTGCAGGGAGTCTTTAGCCAATATAGTACTAATCTATCACAGTAAAACCTCTGATGGGTTAATGCAAAACTAAATTACCTGCTGGTATGGAAGTGAGACAGTAGACTAGTTTTACACAAAGCCATAAACATTTTAAAGAATGTTAGTGATAATGTGGGTTGTTTACTGTATGATCCCTTACATATTCTTTATTGCATTAATTACTAGGTGTCAATTTTGTAACTGCATGATTATGTATTTATTTCATAGTTAGATATTTGATTTTGAAAATACATGATGAAAGAGATACAAGTTTTAGTATTCAAAATGACTTAAAATGAGTCTGAAGGACATTATTCTGACAATGAATGACTTTTTAAATTGCTTTTGTTAGAAACGTTTCGTTACATTTTATTCAACAGAATTTCTCTTATCAAAATAAAATATAAATTAAAATATATATGAGAACTAAAAGAATGAAAGAAAGAAATAACAAAATGTATAAGAAATAACAAAATCAACCAACAAAGTAAGAAAGAAAACAAATAAAGATTTATATTTAAGTAAATAAAAAAGAATAAAAAAGAACTGATAGAATAATTTCTGGTATTTAGGATAGCGTAATTGGTATATTCACAACTATTTCCTTTACAAACTGTGAATGACTATGTTCAACCCCCAATTATAGCATACATACACTTGGATCTTGAACAATACCTGTGTGACAGACACATCGTGACAGACTGTGGCAGCCTGGCTTATCAGAAAACAGATGCCCATACATGCTGGGTGGGTGAATAAATGGGGGGGGGGGGGGTCACTTATATAAGGGTTTTGAGATGCCTTTAAGTCAAAGTAACCATCTTCATAATAATACGAATCATCAAAATGATCATTAGAGAATGATAACTCTAACCTGTTAAAGATTTCCTCAATTCTCTCATCCTGCCTTTCAATCTTTGACTTTTGCGCATTCATATTTGCGTTCATTTCTTGCAGAACGAGCAATACTTCTTTATTGATATCTTTGGGCGCTTTATTCTTCGATGTAACCTGCGCCGAAGTGCTCGGTGTGACTTTACCAGAGACAGCATCCTTCTTAGTCACTGAATTGATAGATTTTTCACCGACATTCGTCAGTGAAGGGGCAGCTTTGCCGCTTTCTTTACACTGCTGGACTTCACGTTCAGCCATATTTTACCGCACGTGGGGAATAGACCGGAAATGCGGTACAGTCTAAATTGTCTAATACAAAAACCGACGGTTCGTAAAAAATATTTCAGAAGGAACCGTGTAAATAAATAAAATTATTGCTACCACGTAGCAATATCAATTGTGGCTTTAAAGAAATTGGCTACGGTCAATGTCTGACGAACCACGTTCGTCAATATAACTCGCAATGAAAACAGGACTATTCCCTGCGAGTACCAGAAGCGCACTGGCTATTACTGATACGGTCCAATGCACATCTCATTTGATAACGAGAGTTGTATGACGTAATAGAATATTGGCTTGTTGCGATTACGAAACACTAAAATAAAAGTAAGCTTATAACTTAATTTTTTTTTCTGTAAACAGTTCACAGGACTTATATTATCAAAATGTTCCTTGAATTTTGTTTTGCAATTACAGCACAGCTTTCTGGTAAATACATGTATGTCTAGCAGTGTTGTCAACAGTTTGCTCCATTACCCAATCCCTTGCTTCGTGCCTAATTTGCTCAGTTGAGCTTTTTTTCCCCACCTACATACGTACTTTAAGCAAGTGTCTAATGGTCTCAGTTGTTTATTTCTTTTGTTGAAATGGGAGTGTTGGTGACTATGTCACTATATGCATGTAGGCTGCATTTGGAAAGGACCAGCATGTTAAATATAAATTCCCAATCAATGAATCTGTTTGAAAATGGTGCTTGTTGTATATATGACTATTATTAAAATTTTTGATAAAAATATTTATACATTTTTCTTTTATGTATAAAATCCTTAAAATACTACATTTACAATTCATTATTATATGCCCACATTATGGAAGTGAGGGCTTTCATGTCCTACTCTTCATGTCCTACCCTTCTTGTTCTGCTCTTCATGTCCTACTCTTCATGTCCCAATCTTCATGTCCTAATCTTCTTGTCCTACTCTTCATGTCCTAATCTTCATGTCCTAGTCTTCATGTCCTACTCTCCATGTCCTTCTCTTCATGTCCTACCCTTCATATTCTACTCTCCATGTCCTACCCTTCATATTCTACTCTCCATGTCCTTCTCTTCATGTCCTACTCTCCATGTCCTACCCTTCATATTCTACTCTCCATGTCCTACCCTTCATATTCTTCTCCATGTCCTACTCTTCATGTCCTACTCTCCATGTCCTTCTCTTCATGTCCTACTCTTCATGTCCTACCCTTCTTGTTCTACTCTTCATGTCCTACTCTTCATGTCCCAATCTTCATATCCCAATCTTCATGTCCTAATCTTCATGTCCTAGTCTTCATGTCCTACTCTCCATGTCCTTCTCTTCATGTCCCACCCTTCATATTCTACTCTTCATGTCCTACTCTTCATGTCCTACTCTTCATGTCCTACCCTTCATATTCTACTCTCCATGTCCTGCTCTCCATGTCCTACCCTTCATGTCCTACTCTCCATGTCCTACTCTCCATGTCCCACTCTCCATGTCCTATGGTGGCAGATCGTGTGTACTGACATGTCCCCACCTTCTAGATTGACAGTTTGTTTATACAACAATCAAAGTGAGACCTGTAAAACAAAAAGGTCCCGGAGAATAGATTGTCTGATCACTGGAAGTGCTGCAGCCGATAACAAAGGAAATGCCATCTTTCGGCAGTTTGGCCCCAGCAATTAGGAGACGGTGCTAATTAACAACTTACCAGTAACCCTTATCAGTAACCCACCCCTATGACGTCACTTACCTGGGGGGAGGGTAGCGCAAACATATCAGTCGGTAATTAATTAGCATTCGATATCCGGGGCACCAAATCAGTCATTCAGAACGAAATGGATATTTTTTTATTTATTCATATTTATTTTTTTACTTTTTTTTTTTGAAATGGGAAATGCGCGAATTTAACATCGCGCGAAATGGGTTTTAGAGAGGGTAGCGCGAAATTTAGACTGCGCGAAAATAACTGATACTACAGTATTCTACTCTCCATGTCCTACTCTCCATGTCCTACTCTTCATGTCCTACTCTCCATGTCCTTCTCTTCATGTCCTACCCTTCATATTCTACTCTCCATGTCCTACTCTCCATGTCCTACTCTTCATGTCCTACTCTCCTTGTCTTACTCTTCATGTCCCACTCTTCATATCCTATTCTTCATGTCCTACTCTTCATATCCAACTCTTCATGTCCTACTCTCACCTTACATGAAGACGAAGTAAGGTGGAGGGTATTAATCATCCTCAGTGATAGCCCTAGTTGATGTAATTCGTAGGTTTTATTGTTATACTACATATAAGTCGTAAAAGATAGGGATTTGTTTGAAGGAATTGATGTTTGTTTGTTGGGTTTAACGTCCCACCGACAGTATTTCAGTTTTTTGGAGACAATGTTTACTTGAGACAGATATAGTGCTGCCACACTGCAGTATCACGCCGTAGACATGTGGCATGATACCATACCCAGTCACATTACCTGACACCGGGCCAACCAGTCCTGCAACTACCCTTATATGCTGAGCACCAAGCAAGGTAGCTATAACAGTACCATTTTTTACGACTTTGGTATGTCGCGGCTGGGGATCTAACCCACGACCTCCCTCCCATTCCCAAAGTGGATGCTCTAACAACTAGGCCATCATGGACGGTCTGAAGGAATTGAGCTTTATTATACTTTTAGATACGAAGTAAATGGTTGCTATATTGGAGTCACGTCTGTCTATAGACGAAATTTATTCCCCTATTTCTTGGCTACCTTTGCTGGGAATTTGATCAAACTTCACAAGAATGATGAGTACCAAGCCTAGTTTTACAAATTTAGGCACATCATGATTTGCTACATTTTAAATGAGTTAATGGCCCATTATTTTTCAAATAGATTTTGTCTGCACTATTTCTCAGCTACCTTTGGTGGATTTTTTATTTAACTTCACAGTAATAATAATGACCATGCCTAGTTGTGCATATCTTTGGCACATCATGATTTGCTTGATTTTAAAAGAGTTATGGTCCTTTGTTATATTACTTATACATACATGCCATATTTTCAGTAGGTCTCCCAGGGAGATTTTGAAATTTTCACAGGGAGATTTGGGGTCCAGCCAGGGAGATTTTATGACACATTTGATTACCCCTTCATTAAATTCATTAACAGTTTATATTATATACTGTTTATTGCATTTAATGAAAATACCATATGAAATTTATATGTAAAAAAAATTACAAAATTTATTAATAAATCTAATTCAAATAGAAACTTAACTTTCCACAAGCACTGTTTTACATTAAATGCAACACTAACTTGTAACAAATTGGAGAACATGCCATTTACATGTAAACACATTTAAATTGATATGTACAGTATCTTTGATTTATTGAATGATTTCTGATCATAAGGTTTTAATTAATGGGGATGAATAAAGATAAAAAGTTAGATCATTTTTAATAATACTTTCACCTTCCGTCTGTGTATTCTTTTTTTCTGAATTAAATAGCTTTTAGCTAAAATATTATTTAGCTTAAAATATTTATCGTGTACGGTATGGTGGTATGAAGTGGTTACCCAACTCTTCCGATCATGACATCTCATTATAATAAATTACTCAGCAGACGATATCCCTTGTTTATCAAGTCATTTTCGGTGTGAAAATTGCAATTCATTTGCAATTTATCGCTAGCTGAGGTGTACTTTCTATGATGTGTCAATATGATGAGTTTTGTTAAGATTTAAATGATTGGCAAACAGTTGATCTAATTATCATTTATTGTTTACACTTCCGGTAAGTAAGGATTAGCTATTCTCCGGGACCTTTTTTTATCCATGATAAGATTTACGTCTTTATTACAGTGTACCATCCTAACCTTACTCATTCTAGCTTTAGTATTGCCCTGATCGCTGCTAATTACCCGACGATAATTGTTTCAACTGATAGAGTGTCCAATCTGCTACCTGTCTGAATTATGCAATTTGATTGGATAAGGACGATCACACGTTGCTTGTGGCTGTGTACAGCACACTGGTCAGGATTGATACTAACACATGTTCTTACGTAATCTTCCTAATGCTGTATCATAGGTCGGTAATAAAATGGATTATACCGAGTTCAAAGGGAAACCAGTTTGATTTAAGTCAGACCGGGAGATTTTCACCTCCCGGTGGGAGATCGGGAGACAAGACAAAATCCCGGGAGATTTAATCTCCCGCCGGGAGTTATGGCATGTATGCTTATATTTTTTTGTCCATGCTATTTCTCAGTTACCTTTAGTCAGATCAACTTCACAACATTAATAAGTACCAAGCCAAGTTGTGCATATCATTGGCACATCTTCATCAGATTGATTTTAAATGAGTTATGGCCCTTTGTTATATTTATTGAATATATTTTGTCCACACTATAATTTGGCTACCAATGGGCTGATTGTGATTTAACTTACAGCATTAAAAAGTACCAAGTCTAATTGTGTATAATGTTAGCACATCATGACTGGATTGATTTTATATGAGTTATGGCACTTTGTTATATACATTGCATATGTTTTGTCCACATTATTTCTTGGCTATCAATGGTCTAATTTTGATTTAACTTCACAATATTAATAAGTACCAAGTCTAGTTGTGCATATCGTTACGCACATCTTGACCAACTCTGTCTTGACTTATACGAGTTAGCCCTTGAGATATTTTGTCCACACTATTTTTAGCTACTTTCCATTTAATTTACAACAATTATAAATGCCAAGTCTGCTTGCTCATATTGTAGGCATGTCAATGCTTGCTTTAATATTCTTTGAGTTATTCCCCCTCCCTTTCTATACTTCTTGAATATATTTTATCTGCTCTATTTCTCAGCAACTATTGGTCAGATTTTGGTATTTATAAGCACCAACAGAAGTAGCATAATTATATTCTTGGCATGTCATGATCAGCTTAATTTTTTTCATATTTATTAAATATTTTTATTGGCAATACATGATTGTATAAATGTATCAGAGCTCTTCCTGGTTTTGGTGTGTTTGTATTTTTACTCTTTAACTTTATCAAAACTGTCTGACATGGTAACAGTAACTGCATGTGACAAAGCAGTATCTGGGGGTATTCATCATACCACTGTATGAATGCTGTGAATGGGCATGTTTTGAAATGACTTAGCACAAATGATCCTTAGGACAAGATAATGTGGTACAAATAAGAACTAGGTTGCTAGCTTGAAGGTCAAGGTCACATCACTTGGTTGACCTTAAATAGAGTTAAGATATTTGGTGTGTAACAAGACTTAATTTGTTCAATTATGGTTGGCCCTGCTCAAGGAATCACTTTATTTTATAATTATAGACTTATACAGGAAGTATTTTTAAAAACCTTCTTGAAACAACAAGGCCTAGAGCTTAGATATTTGGTATGTGTTCTCTACCAAGTTTGGCCATGCCCAATGTTCACCTGGCATCCAGCATTGTGCGTTGTCAACAATTTGCTTAAAACAACATCTCCTCTGAAACTGCTGGACAGAATTTGATCAAAATTGGCATGGATGACCCTTGGGTGAACCTTCACAAAAATTGCTAAAATAAACTTTATCCATGTAGAACTCTGGTTGCCATGCCAGTGAAAAGAAAAAAATATGAAAACTTTAAAAAATTATCTCCTTCCAAACTACTGGCCAGATTTCAAAAAATGTTTTAGCACAGATGTTCCTTGGGTAACCCTCTACCAAGATTGCTAAAATTATTCCAAACTATAAAGAAACATAACCGCCATGGGTGGGGCTATATTTGCCTTAAATGTATATATAGAAAACTTTAAAAGACTTCTGCTCCAAAACTTCTGGCCAGATTTTAAAATGTTTTGGCACAGATGTTCTATGGGTATTGCTCCTTTAGAGCAGTGGTACTCATGCAGGTAAGCAATATAGGGCCATCATGGCCCTCTTGTGTTTTTAGCTCACATGAGCACTCAGCACAACGTGCTCAAGGTGAGCTTTTCTGATCGCCTTTTGTCCGGCGTCCGTCGTCCGTGCGTCCATGCGTGCGTCCGGCGTCAACAATTGCTTCAAACAACATCTCCTCCTAAACGGCTTGGCCAATTTGAAAAATATTTTGCAGGAATGTTCCTTGGATGAAGCTCTACTAAAGTTGTATAAATGGTTCTGGTCCATTGCATAATTAGGTCACAGGAGCTAAAAATAGATTTTAAAAATGCAAACTTTGAAAATCTTCTTCTGCAAAACTGCAAGGCCTAGAGCTTAGATATTTGGTATGTAAGGCCTAGAGCTTAGATATTTGGTATGTAGCATCATCTTATGGGCCACTACCAAGATTGTACAAATCATAGCCCTATGGTGATAAATGATCCCGCACCAGGGGTCACTTGTTTTACATAGAGTTATATAGGAAAATCTTAAAAAATCTTCTTCTATGAATCCATAAGGCCTAGAGCTTAGATATTTGGTATGTAGCATCATCTTATGGGCCACTACCAAGATTGTACAAATCATAGCCCTATGGTGATAAATGACCCCGCACCAGGGGTCACTTGTTTTACATAGAGTTATATAGGAAAATCTTAAAAAATCTTCTTCTATGAATCCATAAGGCCTAGAGCTTAGATATTTGGTATGAAGCATCATCTTATGGGCCACTACCAAGATTGTACAAATCATAGCCCTATGGTGATAAATGACCCCGCACCAGGGGTCACTTGTTTTACATAGAGTTATATAGGAAAATCTTAAAAAATCTTCTTCTATGAATCCATAAGGCCTAGAGCTTAGATATTTGGTATGAAGCATCATCTTATGGGCCACTACCAAGATTGTACAAATCATAGCCCAATGGTGATAAATGACCCCACACCAGGGGTCACTTGTTTTACATAGAGTTAAATAGGAAAATCTTAAAAAATCTTCTTCTATGAATCAATAAGGCCTAGAGCTAAGATTTTTGGTATGTAGTAGCATCTAATGGTTCATTACAAAGATTTTCAAAGTCTTGGCCCTACGGTGATAAATGACCCTGCGCCCAAGTCTTCTCTGAAACCATATGGCCCATTGCTTAGATATTTGGTGTGTAGTATTGTCAGGGGTAAAATGTTTTAGATTAAGTTATATCAGAATCCTTGTCTGTTTAAAAACCTTGACATCAGTTGAAGCAATGGTACTCAGGTGAGCGATTCAGGGCCATCATGGCCCTCTTGTTTTTTTTTTTTTTTGGGGGGGGGGGGGGGGGGGGGAACTCATAAACAAAAGACTGTCTGTATGGACTTGAAACTTAAAACATAATATGATAGTAAGTAGGAGCAGTGTAGTAACCAAAAAACATAACTCTGCCTGGTCTGATTTTCTGATTATCTCCCTATATTTTATATAGTAATTATTGTCAAGAACATCACTCCTGAACAATATGAGGTATTGATTTTAAATAGAAAATGAGTAGCAGTGTAATGATTATGAAACAGTTCTATTTTTTTAAAATTAGCTCCCTTTATTTTTTTAATGATTTTTTTGTCTTGAGCATTACTATATATATATATATATATATATATAAATCTATATATTAAAGATACCTACTCCACTGCTGTTAGCAGAGCTGACACATAGGAATCATATCTACGTCTGTCTGTCTATCTGTAACTTTTTCCGTCACACTTCAGCAGGTGACACACATATTTTAGAAAACACTCTTGTTATTTGTTACTTGTATTTAGCATATGAAGCAAATTTGCCTTAGCTCATAAGCCTCATATTAAATCTATATTTTAAATCAGAAGAGCTTATGCTATTAATATAACTACAGCCTGTAGTGGATACACAACTTGACAACAGCTGTTTCCACCTATAAAAGATGCTATATAATTATCTCATATTTTCATAAATCTGCCAGTTTATCCAGTGATCTTGTCTGGATTTCTATATATAAATATCTGTAAAAGGTTTGAATGCTATCAACAATTTAAGGTAAATTTTAGGACATATCATTTATTTTGTCCATAAATCATTATATGATTAAATGGTAAAAAAATTTCATAGATCATAGATCTTCTTTGCATGATACCTATTTTCTGTATTTTTTGTTTTAATGAATGAAACTATCTACAATAATTGCGCAAATGGAACTAACAATGTATAAACAGAATTAGTTTATTTCTTAGATCTAAATTAGAGTAATATATCTGTGTTTTTATAAGCTCAAAATAGAAATAATTATCAACATACTGTTATGAAAATATGATGAAGACCTATTGTAAATGAGAGATCTCAAGCAAGATGTTTTGATAAGCAGCAGAAACATGCTAAGTCTTGCTGTTATATTAATATATATTGCATATTTGATCTGGCTATACTGTACCACTGGTCCCGGTGGCCGAGTGGTCAGAGCATCCACCCCAGAATCGGGAGGTCTTGGGTTTGATCCCTGGCAAAAGTCATAAAAAATGGTACTGGTATAGCTCCCATGCTTGGTACTCAGCATAATTATAATGGTAGTTTCAGGACTGGTTGGCCCAGTGTCAGGATAATGTGACTGGGTGTGGTATCATGCCACATATCCACGGCATGATACTGCATTTTGGCAGCACTATATCTCTCAAGAAGACATCGTCTCCAAATGACTGAAATGTTAAACCCCAAAAACAAGCAAACAGTGCTGTACCATTGTGAGGTTCGTATAGGTATACATATGGGGGGATGTTGATTGTGCATTAATGAGCCTGATCATGAATAACTACCAGAAAGCAGATGATCAACTGATGTCTTGTACTAGTACATCCTCATGGGCCATCTCCCCAGTACTGGCTTCTGTCATTTGATTGTCCTCCATGCATGAGGATGGCTGTGTTTGGAAATTTTTGTCTCGGACTTCCGTTACAGGTAATATATCATATTCATTTGTCTTACCAATTCTACTCATTAAGTAAAGATTATTGAGGATTGAATTTATAGAAAAATGTGTATATGATTAGCAGGTTTATTTTATTGAAAATTTATTAAGAAATTAAATGTTTATATAAAGGCCAATACAAGAGAACATGCAGTTCTCATTTCTTATAACTGATTGAGAAGTCAGTGAATTGAAATGGATCAAAATTAAATTAAGATAGGTTAACTTACATATACTTTTTAAACGAAAGATGAATTTTATAGTATAATCAATGAGATGAGTTACTTTTGTATTGATCAAAATTAAGTTGATTCTTTACTTTTAAATGAACTAATATTAAATCAAATAATTATTTGGGAAAAGTTTAGTGTAAAGATTCTGGCATGATTTCCACCAGCAATACTTCACTATAAAGTACCTTACTTATTTTTTTTAATTAAGTAGAAATACATTCCAACATTTCTGTTTCATGAAATATTCCAGTACATAACTATATTGACATTAATTATAACCATCACATCTAACAATAATTGTTAAAAAATGAAATAACTCTATTAGAGAAATAATAATGATGAAATTTGCCCAAAGTAGTTAAGTATTTCTTAGAGCTAAGTATGGTACTAAGTAGTTGAATTCAAGCTTGTTAACTGTTACATATTGCACAAGTCCTACTGTTGAATAAATAAATCCTAACAAGAATCATTCCTGTTGATATGAAAAATCTGACTAATATATTATTGTATAAGAAAACAGAAGAGACCCTGATCAGACAGCTCCTATATTGAGCTTTGATCTGAGTCCGCTCTGTTTGCCAATACCTCAAAACATCTCTGTACGAAGTAAAGGCTTAACCCTTTCCCTCATAGAGAAAACCATGAAAAGACCTATGCGAACAACATAAAACCAGATCAGCCTGCGAGTAACTCGCAGGCTGATCAGGTTTTATGCTGTTCGCTGCTCCTCAGTGGTCTGGAAATAAGGACTTTATAATTAAATTTGGTAAGGTTTAACTGTGGTTTTCTGCAGATCAGGCTTTATGAGGTAGCTATTGAGTGCGTCAAAATGAGTCTATATGAGGGAAAGGGTTAAAAAGCCCATGAATAGTAGTCTCTGTGAGCTTCCAAAATTCCATGTCACTTTTTTTAAAGTCGAGGACAAAATGATCCCCTACATCATCCATCATTGTCTGTTCTAGGATCCGGATAAGTTGAGGCAAGAGCAGCCAGAGTTCAGCCCCTGTCTCACTGAAACTCTGCTTGTGTGGATCCCGTATGGATATATGTGGATAGCCCTGGTTCCCTACCTCATCTTCTTGTCAAAGAGAGGCCGCGATCCAACCCTGCCCTTCACAAAACTACAGGCAGCAAAATGTGTGAGTATGCCTTTTATATTTTTGAAATACAGTGTATATTGATGTAATATAAATAGTTTGGGGGTATGAGGGGACAATTTCAATAATTATGTCTCATCCCACCACCCCAGCCTCCACATATTTGGTAAGGAGACATTGATTTTGTGCTTTCTGTCTGTCAGGATATATATCATCATGAGTTGATGTGTTGCATGTAAGACCCAAATCCTTTGCTTCAATGTGAAGGTCACACTTAGAGGTCAGAGGTCAAAAATGAGGTATCATTTTATGTTCGCTCCATTACATTGTCACAAGAATGATTTGGCAGATACATTCACTATCATGAGACATTGTTTGCATTCAATACCCAGGTCCGTAGATCAGAGGTCATTGTCACACTTAAGAGGTTAAATGTCATAAGCCCTGATAGTGCCTAGGTGGTCACCTTGACATGCTTTGAATTTTTATGCCTCTAAAGGGTGGCAGATAGTAATGGAACTGTCCAGTCTGACCCTTTGATCACATCATATTTTTTGGTGTCAGAAGTTTTTGTCCAATGGCACACATTCACGAAAATTTGCCTATCTAGGAAAGTAGCAGCAAGTTAATAGTTGATTGAGGATGCAGCACCGTGAATAAGAAAAATAAAATTTTCATTCAGGTCCATACCTAAGCATTTTTCTCTGTAGCAATTGGATTCAGGTGAGCAATTTAGGGCTATCATGGCCTCTTGTTTCATATATTGCTTCTAATGAAGCACACTGATTGACTATATTTTGTACCTGGTAAACCCCAACTGTTACAGATCCTGACAGTACTGCTGATAGGCCTAGTGATGGCAGACATTGCCTGGAGACCACCCAAGGATACAAGTGTGACATGGGGCCAGGGTTCTACCTGCTGCTTACCTGGCAGCAGGGGTCAAGGCCATTACCCTTGTGGTATCTGTATTCTAGTACTAAATACTACATTACTACCTTGCCAAGATTCCACAAACAATACACTAGGTAATGATCAAAATGGTGAATTTTCAGAAAGAAACACATTCCACCATTCTTTTTTTTTGTGTGAAATATTCAGGTAAATGACTAAGTTGGCATAGTTTAACAATACTTGTTAAGGTAATCCATCCATCATGAAATTATAATCATGGTCCTTAAAATGCTTCAAAATTTTATAATGATATTTTTTTTATCCAGAGCATTACTCAAAAGCTCTAGAAGATAATTGACTTGAAACTTAAAATATGCGTTGTTGGTAACTAGAAAAAGTAAAATGACCAATATTAATTTTGTAACTTTGCCTGGTTCCATGTTTACACTGTTATTTAATTTCATGAATATTCTTTTCCAAACCATTACTATATGAGAGAAAGGCTAGGTATTTTGAATGCTTACCTTACAAAGGAAGCACTTTCAATTGACATAAGTTATTTTGTATCTGACACCCATGGGTGGGGCCCAGAGGGGACAGGCTGAAATGGAAGCTTTGTGTTTTTTAGACATTATCTTGTTTCTGTTCGAAAGGAAAATCATTGTGAACAAGTCTTTTAATCCAATGATAATTCCTTTCAAGGTTAGGAGTTCACTGACCTTTGTTTGCAGGTTTTCTGGTTATATTTAAAGAAGATGTTTATTTACAAAGAACAAATGAAATTTTAAACAGACTTTTCCTTACACAGAATATACCTAACTGTTAACACATATTTAGATAATATGGGAAATCCACCCATATTATTTCATGGTTATGTTTACAGGTCCTTGTGTTGGTTATAGAACAGACAATACGAGCCCGAGGAATTAAATCAGCAGGGATACCATACATATTCTGGGGCCTCGTCTCACTGGCAGAGGTGGTGCCATTTTATTCCTCCATCATAGCACCTGTAAGTATTGTACATCACTTACCCACTGGACGTAATATAACCATGATATATGTGTTATGTCTGTAAAAGAATGAACTTCAATTGAGAAATGAGTGTTTATATTGGAATAGCTGCTATGCATATTAATGTGAAGGCGATTATCTGATCAGTCAATTCTGCTGAAATTTTCTATTTTTCTCATTAGTACAAAGTGTTTAAAGTCACATATGTATATATATTTACAATTAAAATGTATCCTCCATATAATCCAGTTCCTTTTCTTTCTTTGATATAAGAAAGATATCTAATTAAAGTGTTTGCCTTTCATGTATTATGGTTATAGATCCTTTTTTGTGACCATGACCTTAACCTGTAACCTTCACCTTCCAGACCTGGTGTGCCACCAGCACTCTGCAGTGTATCCAGTTTGTGGTATTTTGGCTGCAGCTGCTACTGCGATGTTTTGCTGACCAGTACAAGTTTCGAGGCTATACACAGCTTAACAAGGTGTGAATCAATTTAAAATTTGATATATATTTTATATAGATACCATTGAGAATATCATTTGCTGTTGTGTATTGCTGATGTTTACCGTTGCTTGTGACAGTGTGTCAGTCATATATTGACACCAGCTAATAGGTATAGAAAATTCTTACTGCACAGAGCAGCTTCTCATAAAATATCGGAGTGACCCTGCTGGGACTCAAACCCACAGCAATAGGGGCTAAGTGATAGGAAGCCATCAGCTATAACCACCTGGCCACAGAGGCCCCTTGTAATATTATGGGGGAAATGGCCAGTTAACACTGTTCATCCTGTACCATGCTGTGTGTTATAACTGAAGCACAGATATCTTGTACTTGGTCAATATGTCTACTCCTGCTATATATATTGGACAGCTGTTGCCTCTGTTTTTCACATGTATACATGTTATTGTAGGGAAGATTGCAAATTATAAAGGAGAGATGAAAAGATTCAAAAATAAAGTTCGATTATATACTCCTGCTTCACAGATGGGGGTGGGGGGCTATATAGAAACACAATTGTCACTTCCATCCACTACGTCTCATCCTACACTTACATTACATGAAGACAATGTAGCATGCTGGTGGGGGAGAGGGATAAATCACCTTTTGTGATAGTTCTTGTTTCCATTCTGCCTAAAACAGGATTGTCTGTACAGTGTACATCTATTTTACACATTCAATTTAAACACAAAAGCAACACAATCAGACACTGGACCATTTTGAAGACATGGAGGGGGTGGGGGTGGGGGCTGCACTCCCACTGCTGTCGGTATTTTAGTAAGAACCCTTTGTCTACATGAGGTCTAGCCAAGCAACCTAAGGCTTTAATGTACTTTGTAATAAACTTTTTGAAGGTCTACAGCATTATGATAATTCCAGCATACAGCGAGAGCAAATAAGTTAATAGCCATCATATTTGAATGACCAGAAGAGTGGCTAAGTCAATGTGCAATCTCACTATTGTGATAATATGCCACTAGACGCACTGTCCTGACTGAGCAAATCGGTCCAGACCCCAAGTTCTAATAAATACTTAATTACCATGTACCAGAAACATTTTAAACAGTTTTGTTTGTCTATGAGGGATATCACATCTACTGGTACATATCCCCAGCTTTTTCTTCATTATACTTGTGATCAATTTTCAAACTAAGATTATGAGTAAGTCTTGAATATTGATAAACAAATGTGTGATCTTTTCTTGAATTGCCATTTTTTTCTGCATTAGAAACTTAAAATATTAAAATTGTTCATCTTTTGATCGAATGGATTCATACAGTCTTATGTCTTTGAAATTTCCCATTGGAACCTCAATATATGGCATGATGTCATTTTATACACTCCTCAAGAATGGGATGTATTATGGGTTCACCTGTGGGCGGGCAGCGTCACATGATGTTGTCCACTCTCTAACTCAAACATACCAAACTTGGTTACAATGTTTATGGGCACAATATCTCAGTTCCTCTTGATAACCAGCCAGATTGCCTAAGACACTCCAGAGTTATGGCCCTTAAATTGATGAAAAATTGCAAAACTAACAGTGTCTGCTCTCTAACACTGACAATCGTGAACTGATCTTTACCAAACTTTGTAACAATGTGTATTGGCACAATATTCAATCGAGTTTGAGAACCAGTCAGATTATCCCGGACACTTTAGAGTTATGATACTTGAAATGATAAAATGGCAGGATGGGTGTATTTTGTGATAACTAGCGCCCTTGTAAGCTTGTCTGTTTATTAAAGAAAGAAAGTTTAGGTATTGTCATCACTCAGGTGTCATTGTCATTGTTGTGAAATTTTTTTACCATGGCCATAAATTCTAAACTATTAAACCAGCTGTCATCAAATTTCACATACTTGTTCACTTATATTACAAGGGCTTCATTCTCATTTAGGCTGCCATCTATCAGGAACATTTTCATCAAATTCATCTCCCCCTTTTAAGAAAACAACAACATTATTTATTTTTTAGATCTTTTACATCAGTCATTGGGATGTTACTTTAAAATAAACATTGGGGAAATTTTTTTTGCTATTGAGATGATAACATCTCATTACCTGCAGTGAAAGTTATGCTAATCATTCATGTATATTTCTTAGTCCTTTCACCAAGAGCAGGGAATATATATGGCTATGAAGTATGTGGAAGTAAACAGCATTCGGTTTGTCTTGATGCTTCTTTATGTAAATAGCAAATTACACATTTGGATGGGGATATGAAACTTCATAGAAGGAACATTGTCTCTACCCTACTGTTCTTGTGGTGCCGTTGAGACTGCACAATCTCGCCAAATGTCCAAGATATCATGTAATGTGTGATCGCTGCATTCATGAGTTACCTTGTGCTCTTACATTAGAAAATCTTTTTTTCCGTAATAATCACCATTCCCCCAATACAAATTCAAGCATGATCTTAAAAGTCCAGGGATATATTGCAGCAACAAAGAGTTTTGATGCTTAACAATTGACAACCAGTGGTGTGCCGATCATTCTGCTCTTGACGGTGTGTGTGACAGATTCCTTTTACATTTTTTTCATATTTCAGTAATATTCAAGATAAATGTAAACATTACTTTATCAGTTCTACTAGGCTCAAAAACATTGTATTAATCAGCATACTGTGCGCATCATATACTGTTATTCTTTAATCTCATAGCTGTACATTCCTGGAGAGGAATTAGTATAAACAATATAACATTGCTTGTTTTCCAATCCATTTCAACCTAAACGTATTGTACTATTATTATTGTAAATATGAACTAAATAAAATATGTTTAAACTTAACTTCATTGTTAGCTTGTGTTATATTATAGAATTGGTTTGGAAGATTTAATTGAAGTAATTTCTGTTCTTTTCAGGACCCATGTCCATATGAAGATGCCTCAGTTCTTAATAGGGTCACATTCAACTGGATGACCAGGTAGGGTTTATCTCTTTAAAATTAGAGAGATACTGGTAAGATTGTAAACCCATTAAAACACGAAAGCTTATATAACATGGTCCATCTTTGAATCTCTAAACTTTCTAATGTGATGTGTTTACTGTACTCCAGGCGCATTTTAAAATCATATTGATGTAGTCTGATATGATGCAGTTAGATTTGATATGTGGCCTGATATAATGTCTTACCTAGACATGGATCACACATGTATTACATACTAGAGCTACACAGGAAAATGACCGATGCAGTCAGGACAAAATTAATGTTTTTAAAAATTAAATTTTTCTTAAGTATAATTTTCAAGGTCAAACTAGTTTAATGGTGTTATGTTCAATAGGGACTTTGGGATATTTGAAGCCTGAGATTATATTATTGTTATTATTATTGTATTGTATTTTTTTATGTTTTATAAACAAAAAATTCAGTCTTTTTAATGATGATGTCCTGGCTGGCATTGGGTGTTTGCAGGCACCAGGTGTCTGCTTAAGTTGACATTTTAGCTCACCTGAGCACATGAATGTCTGTCATTCATCTGTCATCTATTGGTCGTCTGTTGTCCACAATTAGTTTGATTACACTCTTGCATCTTTGTTTATAGCCATAATCTCTTGGTTAAGTTCGATTATTGCTGATATCCGCCAATAAGGTCGGGAGTTATGCTCCTTTTAGAATAAAAAAAAGTGCCAGATTTCACTTTGTTTACACTCTAGAAATTTTCATTTTCAAACTTCATGACAGTGATAAATTTGATTATTGTTGATATCAACCAATTTTGGTCAGGAGTTATGCCACTTTTAATATAAAAAAATGCCAGATTTCACTTTGTTTACTCTCTTCATTGCTTAAGCAATCATCTTCAGACTTCTATACAATGGCAACAATATCTCAGCTGAGTTGGATTATGGCTAATATTTAACAGATAGAACTACAATTTAGGCCCTTGAAATATCAGAACATCATACAGATTTACCTTTTTTTACACTGAAACACCTTCAGTTCTTAAGCAGTGCAGGCAATGAAGGTAGTCTTTCTCAGGTTGGTGACTTCAGGGCCATCTTGTTAGTCCCCTACCGGTGTTCACATCGGAGGGGACTATAGGTTTGCCCTCCGTCTGTCCGTCCGTCCGTCTGTCAGTCTGTCCATCCGTCCGTCTGTCCGCTCAAATCTGGATCCCGCGATAACTTAATAACTAAGCAAGCTAACTTGATGAAACTTGGTATATGACTAGATGGCAATGTGTAGATTATGCACGTCATTTTATTTTTGTTCTTTGACTAAAATTGTGGTTGCTATGGTAACGGAAATAGTGAAAATATGGCAAAAATGGGATCCCGCGATAACTAAGCAAGCTAACTTGATGAAACTTGCTATATGACTAGATGGCAATGTGTAGATTATGCACATCATTTTATTTTTGTTCTTCGACTAAAATTGTGTTTGCTATGGTAACGGAAATAGTGAAAATATGGCAAAAAATGGGATCCCGCGATAACTAAGCAAGCTAACTTGATGAAACTTGCTATATGACTAGATGGCAATGTGTAGATTATGCACGTCATTTTATTTTTGTTCTTCGACTAAAATTGTGGTTGCTATGGTAACGGAAATAGTGAAAATATGGCAAAAATGGGATCCCGCGATAACTAAGCAAGCTAACTTGATGAAACTTGCTATATGACTAGATGGCAATGTGTAGATTATGCACGTCATTTTATTTTTGTTCTTCGACTAAAATTGTGGTTGCTATGGTAACGGAAATAGTGAAAATATGGCAAAAATGGGATGAAGGTGATTTTTTGTTGCATACAACACCAGTTACTTGTTTTTATCTGCTATAACTATTATGCCCTTTATTGGATTGTTTGAATATTTGGACGGTTGCTTAAGTGGCTGGACCTCTATATTATGCAGTTGACTGTGTGACCTCGACCTTTGGCCTACTTTGAAAAAGTGGCATTTGACAGGTTACCTTTTGGTAAATCTGCTCAGCTATAACTTCTTTTTGCTTCATTGGATTGCTTCAATAGTTGGACAGTTGCTTAAGTGGATGGACCTCTTCGTTCTGCAGTTGACCTTGACCTGTTCTGATGAAAAAAGCCAAAAAAAAACCCTGTTCATTATAACATATCAGGTCTTGTTAGGACTTTGAGGTGAAATTAAACCAGGCTACATGTTCTCAAAAATAAAATTTGTACTTAGGTATGATTTTCATATTCAGACTCAAGCTATGTCCATTAGTTTCAGTAGGGATTTGAGTATGATGCTCAATTTGAGCCTGAGATTATACTTGTATTTTTGAGAACACAAGGCCAGACTGACTGTGTGCACAGGCTGCTAAACTGTTTGCTACTTATGAGTGTATTTAACCCTTTCCCTCATATAGACTCATTTTGACGCACTCAATAGGTACCACATAAAGCCTGATCTGCAGAAAACCAGTTAAACCTTACCAAATTTATTTATAAAGTCCTCATTTCCAGACCACTGAGGAGCAGCAAACAGCATAAAACCTGATCAGCCTGCGAGTTACTCGCAGGCTGATCTGGTTTTATGCTGTTCGCATAGGTCTTTTCATGGTGTCCTCTATGAGGGAAAGGGTTAAGATGAGAAAATAATACTGAAACTGTTCTTGAATAAAATATTCAAATCATTTTTTTTAGTCTATATCCTTCAAAATTTTAAGTAAAATTTATTTTTTGAAGGGGCAAATGTAAAGGGTTAACATTTTGAAAAGAAATTAGCAATTATTTTGATGTCTGATGGCGAAATCTTTTACTTGTATATTAAGTATATCATATTAAAAGAAGGACAGCTTTACAGTCAGCCCTCTATTAAAGGTGTTTGATGATGATATCTTCAGAAAATACTCTCACATCATAGTCTTTACAGTTTGTAATTTCCTGTCTTGATTCAGGCTAGTTGTTAAAGCATTTAAAGAAACACTTACATCGAAGGACCTTTGGAATCAGGCAAGGCATCTCAAAAGTACCAGTGTTGTGCCAAAATTTCTGCGAGGTTGGCGTAGAGCAAAAACCAAATTGGAAGTAAAATGGTAAAGTCTTGTGATATTTTCTTTATATATTCTACATTCCCTAAATTCATTTTCCTTTAACATCTTATGTTCTACATTCTCTATATGGGTCATCAATTTCCTTTACCATTTTAAATATTCAGTTTCCTTTATAAGTTATTTATCACATTCCCTAAATTTAATATCTTCATAATGTATTGAAAACATTTTTAAAGTCAAGTTTCTTTATAACAAAAAAGAATAATCATTATGTTTATTTCATTACATTTGTGGCCCAAGAGATCATGTAATTTTACTTAAGTGTATTGAAACAGATAAAAAATTTGTTGCCTCAAAAACTGGGCCAATCTTTACTACGATTGCCTGCAACATTATAAGACTGGTGCCTTTTATGCAAGTTTAATACTAGATATAAGATTTAATGTATTTTCAGAAAAAAACATGTTTAACAACAATGAAATGAACCCATATATGTTGTTTGTTTTTTTAGTTGTCACTGTATTCCAGCACTGATCATATAAGCTTCCATTTGTGGACACAATCATATTACTGAAGTGTATGAAAATCTAACACCATAATGCACCATGCAATGCGCTTATAAATGTTTATATTTTGGTGTAACATAAAATGAAATAAACGTTGACAAAGGTTATACACATGTTTTGTAAAGGTACAAAATATACTTTTTTGGCACAGTCAACAGAAGAAAGTGTACCCACTGGGATTTGGACCTTAGACTTTCAAATCACAAAGTAGACACTGTACCACTGAGCTATTGTGCTAGTCAATAAATAACCATGTCGTTGGTGATCTCAATGTAAGATAAAATGCATTTCTTCAACCTCATTCCTTCCACAGGGCAGCGGAACACACAGTCAGTTACGAGAGGTACCGTCTGTCGGACAAGCACCTTGTGTCGGAGACCACACCCCTGCTGAGTAATGACGTGTCTGGACATAATGGACTGGACAGTTTGCACTTTCAGCAGGTGCCCCAGAATGGAAAGAAGAAGGGACCGTCCATTTTTAAGGTCTTATTCAAAACATTTGGATGGCTGTGGGTGGAAGCAAGCTGTTACAAGCTCATTGGAGATGTCTTCGCACTTTTGCAGCCCCTTTTATTACAGTATGTTTTTATTCAATGATGTATAATGTATGAATTTCATGCCCCTGAGATCTATAATCGGGGGCATATTGTTTTTTCCCTGTTCTTTTGTTGGTTTGTTGGTCTGTTTGTTTTTTTGTTTGTCAGCATCTTGAACATTGGCCATAACATGAAAACTGTAAAAGGTATTGACTTGAAACTTCATATATGAATAGAATGCAACTAGAAAAAGTGCAGTGACTAAGAACCATAACTCTATATGGCCCAACTTTTTAATTATCTTATTTTATTTTAACTTGTCTGTTTCAAAGAAAAAGTAGAGCTATTATGATCACTGCGTCGTGTCATCGTGCAAAAACTTTAATGTAGCCCATTACTCAAAGACTTTTAAAGGTATCAACACCAAACTTGGGATACTTTATAATCATGATAGGGAAGGCACAGTTGAAAGACAAGGGGCATTATTCTGAAATCTATATTTTCAGAGTTATGCCCCTTTTTTTACTTAGAATTTTAGCCAAAATTGCCTATTAAGTAGAATATTTTGAAAACTATGAAAGTTATCCACACAAAACTTAGAATACTTGATAATCATGACAAGATGCAGTTGTAAATCAAAGTGCATTATTTTATTCTGAAAGCTATATCTTTGGAGTTATGTCACCTTTTTATACTTAATTTTTTTGTCAAAATTGCTTATAAAGTAGAATGATTTGATAACTATTAAAGGTATCAACACAAAACTTAGAATACTTGATAATCATGACAAGGCGCAGTTGTAAGACAAGGGACATTATTCTGAAAGTTATATTTTCGGAATTATGTCCCTTTTTAACTTAGAATTTTGATGAAAATTGCTTATTAGTATATTGATTTGAAAACTATGAAAGGTATAACAACGAAACTTGGAATACTTGGTAATCATGACAAGGCACAGTTATAAGACAAGGGGCATTATTCTGAAAGGAATGTCATGCCCCTTTTTAACTTAGATTTTTTATACGCCGCCGGAGGCGGTCGTATATTGGCGTCATCTTCTCCGTCTGTCCGTCTCGTCCGTCCGTCCGTACGTCCATATCTTGTGAACGCAACTCCTCCTACGTTTCTGAATGAATCTTTTCAAAACTTGGTCAATGTCATTACTATAATGGGTAGATGTGCATTAAGTGGCGATTTTCCGGTTCATTGATTTTTACAAGATTTGTGTCCCTTTGAAACTTAGTCTCTGTAGCTGAATGATATTGCAGCCTTGTGAACGCAACTCCTTCTATATTTCTGAATGAATTTTTTCAAAACTTGGTCAATGTCATTACTATAATGGGTAGATGTGCATGAAGTGGCGATTTTCCGGTTCATTGATTTTTACAAGATTTGTGTCCCTTTGAAACTTAGTCTCTGTAGCTGAATGATATTGCAGCCTTGTGAACGCAACTCCTCCTACATTTCTGAATGAATCTTTTTATAACTTGGTCAATGTCATTACTATAATGGGTAGATGTGCATGAAGTGGCGATTTTCCGGTTCATCGATTTTTACATGATTTGTATCCCTTTGAAACTTAGTCTCTGTAGTTGAATGATATTGCAGCCTTGTGAACGCAATCCTCCTACATTTCTGAATGAATCTTTCAAAACTTGGTCATGTCATAACTATAATAGGTAGATGTGCATGAAGTGGCGATTTTCCGGTTCATCGATTTTTACATGATTTGTATCCCTTTGAAACTTAGTCTCTGTAGTTGAATGATATTGCAGCCTTGTGAACGCAACTCCTCCTACATTTCTGAATGAATCTTTTCAAAACTTGGTCAATATCATTACTATAATAGGTAGATGTGCATGAAGTGGTGATTTTCCGGTACATTAATTTTTGCAAAGATTTGTGTCCCCTGAAACTTAGTCTTTTTAGCTGATTGATATTTCAGCTTTGTGAATGCAATTTCTTGTATGTTTCTGACCTAATCTTTTCAAAACTTGGGCAATGTCATTACTATACTGGGTAGATATGCACAAAGCAGGGGCTTTGATGTTCATCAATATTTGCAATAGTTATGCCTTTCTAAACATGGTCTCTTTAAAACACAACTCAAGTTTCTAAACAGGTAAAAGTGCATAAGGCAAGGATTTTCTGGTACAGTGATTTTTGCAAGAGTTATGGGGAGAAAGAAAAAAGGATTCAAATTGATACTGCTATTTGACCTACTGTCATATTGGAAGCATTTTTAGGGTTCTATCTCTGTTCAGCTAAATTAATTGGTCTTACAGACTTCATTATGAGCTTATGCTTACAGAAATGTTAAAAGCAATAATTAAAAGACCCCTCTTGGTCTTTATATTTTGTGGCGGCGTATATTGTGGCATCACTGACACTCTTGTTTTAAATTGTTTTTATTCAAAGCAATTACATTTCTGTTACACAATGTAATATTTTTCCTTTTTAATATTTACTTAACAGTAACTCTTTATTCCTTATGGTGTTCAGTCTTTAAATCTTTAATATGGCACCTTGTTATAATTGACATATAAAACAGATGAGCATTGGCACTGCTCTGCGGAGCTCTAGTTAATTTCTATTTTTAAATTTTTGTTGGGATCATAACTCATAGACTATTCAAGGTACTGACTTGAAACTTATAATATAAACAGACAGTGAGGTTGGGAAGTTCAATAACCAAGAATCTTAACTCTACCTTGATCAATGTTTTGATTATCTCCCATTATTTAATTTTACAATTAATTTCTGTTGTATAATAACTTATATACCATATACTTGACTATGAGGTTAAACTTGTGGTTTTCCTTTCTCTCCAGACAGATAATAGCCATCATAGAACAGCGGGAGACTCCAGGGAGCCCAGAACCACAGTGGACTGGGTACGCTTACACTGCCGCCCTATTTGGGACCAGCATGTTGAAGACTCTATTCTACCACTGCACATTCAGCCACAATGTGATGCTCGGCATGACCATTAGGGCATCTTTGATTGGGGCCATCTATAGAAAGGTAAGACAACAGGCTTATCAAACTGCTATTGGACACTTTTCATTGTCTTAGATACAGATGTTGTAGGGGTTGATCATTTTTCCTAACTCATGCATATTATCTCTAAATAAAACTGCACCCTGGTCCTGTGGTTGCATACAAGACTGAGGATCTGAAGGTTGGTGGTTTGAACCTGCTTGGGGCAACAGTTTTCCATGGTCTTAGTAATGGTTAAACCCATGATCTGTAGAGAGGGATTAATATAAACCTTGTTTCCCCAAAAATGTAAAATAGATAAATAAAATATAATAAAAAGTCATTAAATATAAACATCTTGCATGCTGATGGCAGAAGGAGGAATGTAAATTAATTCCATGCTGTCTGTATAACAGACTGACATTTCTGATATACAAGAGATGATCCAAAATAGTGCTTCGATATGCACATGTGTTTGGTATTTCATATAAATAGTTATACGTCAGAAAATTTATGTTACAAGGTAAACTAAAATAAAGATACCTTTTATAATTCTGTAAGTGCACCATTAATTTTAATAACCATGTGGACATGTAGCCTGCGCACATGATTTTGCCCATACTTGGTTAATTGCATTTGAGTTAGATAAGTAAAATTTAGTCTTGGGAAACACATCAAACAGTATTGTGTTCATATGGCGTAATTTGGGAATTTGATGTCATTTGAGCGTGTTGTTTTGAAAAAAGCAACATTTGTTGTGTGTTGTCACCAACATAAACATCGTAAAAATGTTGTAGCACCAAATTGACTTGGAATGCATGCCATCATTAAGTTCTGCCATGACCTCATAAAAACTCTAATGCAAACACTTAAAATGAATAAAAGATGCAGAGAAAATATTTGGTGAGCAGCTCACTTGTATTAAGTGGCACTTGAGGATTCTGGTGGTCTTAGAAGAAGAAGAATCAAATGAAATCTCAGTCTCTTGGACATCTGTTTTGTAATAATTTTGATGACATTAGTGACAGCATGCGCTGGGTAGCCTAAAGGGACCTTTTTATTTTGTAGTTTTCTACATAGTACATGTAATCATTATATTTTGATACAGATATGCTGGAAATATACCAATAATATGATTTTATTCGTGAAAATGTTATAACAAAAGTCTTATTTTGGATCATCCCCCATATACAGATATCAATTTGTCCAGTAATTTGACGGCTTTAAGATATTTTGATCAATTTACATTATGTGTGTTTGTTTTTGATATCTATGGCAAATAATCCTGCAATCCTGTCTTAAGTTTGACAGAAAAAACTGGAACAGTCTGCCAACTGATCTAGACTTTGCATGGAGAAAAAATCTTACTAAGATTTTCCTGTTTTTTCAGTGTTTTGAATTGAGTATAAAGGTAAAAATCATAAACTTTTCAATGTTTTCAAATGCATTTTGTAGTAAGAATAAAGGGATGAAATGTTAAACATTGTGTATCAGGCACTGTCCATGAACAACACGTCCAAGAGAGGTTACACCGTCGGTCAGATCGTCAACCTGATGTCGGTCGACTGTCAGAGGATTCAGGATGCCTTTACTTTCTCTCACTACATCCTGTCACTGCCCTTCATGGTCATTGGTCAGTTGATTATTTATTTGGTTTGTTTAATATGTCCAAACTGGTCCCGTGGCCAAGTGGTTTGAGCATCAGCCCTGGAATTGGGAGGTCGTGGGTTTGATCCCCAGCTGCGACATACCAAAGTTGTAAAATATGGTACTGGTATAGCTCCCTTGCTTGACGCTCAACATATAAGGGTAGTTGCAGGACTGGTTGGCCCAGTGTCAGGATAATGTGACTGGGTGTGGTATCATGCCAAATGTCTACTGATACTGCATTGTGGCAGTACTATATCTGTCTCAAGTATACATTGTCTCCAAATGACTGAAACCCAATAAACAAACAAACAATATATCCAAGCTTCACATAGTGAAGTAGAGGCTCTAAAGGAATCGCATCATGTCCATCTCTGTCCTGTACTCACACTACATGAAGATAGGTAACTGTAGATAATATTGATTATACCTTCACGCTTGGAATATGCAGTATGGGGGTGACATTAATCCCCTTCAGTGACCGTTCTAGTTTTATTGTCTTGGTTTATTTTTATTCAAATCTTTGGTTTTTTTTAATGCCCCCACCAGAAGGGGGTATAAATTATGAAGCCTGCAAATTATGAAGCCTGCAAATTAGGTTGGAGTCAAATTTGGACCATGTTACTTTAGCTTTCATGTTTTAAAGGTGTACATTAAAATGGATCTGCAATGTATATTCTTGTGTATATTTCTAGTCGCCATGGTCCAGATGTATTCTCTGATGGGCATAGCCATGCTAGGGGGCC
>CM037794.1:38128753-38147744 GCA_021229015.1 Solen grandis
GGTTGTTAGAACTTTGTTGCCCAAATAGACAAGATCATTAAAGATATTAGCCAGCACATGGGAATGGTCACGCAGCACAATGTCAATGTCATCAAAGACAATGCCGTTGTTAAACAAAACAGTGAAAACACTATGACATTGCCACAAAGCAAAATTTTGCATGGTCAAAAGCATAATTGCATGATCACAAAGCATAATTGCATGATCACAAAGCATAATGGCATGATCACAAAGCATAATGGCATGATCACAAAGCATAGTGGCAGGTGGCATGATCACAAAGCATAAGGGGCATGGTTACAAAGCATATTGGCAATATCATTCCTATAAATGGGACACACTACACTTCAATACAGACGTGACATTGCAGGGCCACCATGCTGTATAGAATCAATCACAACCTTGTTGATATCACCCCAGACCCCAGTACTATATTCCAGATCCACTAGACCTATAATCACCAGTTTATCCAAATCCCTTTGGAAACACTTCCACCGAATGCCGTCTGCCAACCCACAATTGAGGTTTTTTAAAGCTGTTCTGGCTGACTTCATTCCCTTTACACACCAGATCAGATTTTTACTCTTTAAACATTAAACTTTTTTTTTTTACAAATATATAAATATATGCTTTTTAATTATATATCCCTTCTCAGCCTACGCATAATAGCGAATATCCTCTGCAATCACAATCTCCATTGCTGAGATCTTGCATAGATCTCTGCCACAGTGATTTGAAAAATAGCTGAGTTTCAGCTAAGTCAATCTGCTTGTAATGTGAGTGTGTGTGTGTGGCGGGGGGGGGGGGTCTCCGGGTGTACGCTCCCTCTGAAAAAAATGTTTCTAGTAAGATGGAGGTGCATTCTGTGAGGGGGGTAGTGTAGTTTTTTTAACATACTAGTAAGGTATATAACTGTATATATATATATATGCTGCATATATAGTGAAAGCCATGAATCTTAGCATTTAGTGATATAATTTTTATATATTGTTGGCATAAGTGCACATATGTACCTACATACACGAGCAAAGTCATGTTATTGAGTAACTGGTGTGTATTTGTCTTTGACTATAATCTATTTACAAATATATACAAATTTACAGACTCGGACCCAATATTTATCACGAGGTAGAGTGGGGAACGGCTTGAGTCGGACCCTTGGTTAAAGGATGGGAACACTTACACAAATCTCTTACTAGGTTGCTGTGTCGTTTGAAATGTGTCCCTGAATGCATAGGACAGAACAAATTGTTATGTTCTTAAAACCAAAGGATGATATATACAGAAGGACTATACTGAAAACGCCCCATGTTTGGCACCAATGTAACAGGTGAAAACGAATATGAAGGTGGTCGGGATCTGAACCTAGGACTCTTTGCATACAACGTGAAAGCTCTACAGACTGATAAACAAGATTGCTTACACAATCTCACACTTTATAACGGTTACTAACTGGCTGTTATATTATTAGTAAGAAAATGTACAGCCAGGCCGGTATTCGGAACCTGGACTCTTTGCTCACAACACGAGAGTTCAACATACTAATCAATAGGAGTAGTTAGGGTGGCACTATGGTACCAGGTACCATAATTTTTTTTTTTATGGTACCGTGGTACCATAATTTTTTTTTTTTTTTGGTACTTTATGGTACCGAATCTATAGTACCGAATGGTACTCTATATGAAAACAGAATCTATAGTACCGAATGGTACTCTATATGAAAACCGAATCTATAGTACCGAATGGTACTCTATATGAAAACAGATTTATGTAAAAATTGTAAAAATGACAATTGTAAAAAATGTCCTTTCGAGACATTTGGGTTGGCCCTGAAAAGGGCGTTTTATGAATTGTGGTCCATACCAATGTTGTACAGTCCATCACATATTTTGGTCTATACCACACGTTTGACAGTCCCATCCCAATACATATCTCTTCATCCATCCTGCAAGGAGATGCAAATGACAACGGGTTAGATCCTTGTCACCTATGAAGTTCAGGCTGTCTCCGATCCCTGTAGTAGGGTAGATGGTACATCTTCAAAGGTAACTGACAGGTAATTTAGGGAGATTCCCCTTTTTGTAATAGTGACATATAGATCATACACATCAACTTGGTCGTGATAGCTGTCTGGGTCGCTCTCTTGTTCCTCATAGCTGGGACTGTCGAGGAACAATTTTAGTAAGTCTGGGGTGGACCTACGTGTGTACGGTCTCTGTTTCAATCATGAATAATAAAGTATAGAGTATGTGCATGTTTTATTAGTACGGATTGACCTACTTTTGTGTTGGCGCACACCAAAAAACGTTATTTTTTCATCCAATAAATCAAGTTCGACCTTGACCTGAGTTAGATAGCATTGTCTTCGGCCTTGACTTTTTGGGGGGATTGACCTACTAACCTACTTTTTTCTTGACTATAAATTGTGTAATGCTGTGTATGTATTCATTCTTCACCATGAATTTCCTTCGTAAGTTATTCCGACGTGCAAGGAGGCGTTACGAAAGGAGAAGAAAGTAGAAGTCAGGAAGAGGGTATAAAGGAGAGGGTGTCAACTTGTACCCGAGTTTACCCCTTTGCCATTGTACCCGGATTTGTCAGGGTTTTACCTGGCATATCCAGAAGCCAGCAGGCATTATGGCGGTATTTGTATTTGAGTGAGTGCTAGACACTTTTCAATAAATAACGGTCCTTTTCAGGACCATTACAATGTTGTTGAAAGGATAACTAATACAATTGTCATATGATTTTTTTTTATTGTGTTTAACAACAAACATGTGTCAGTAACAATGAATTAAACGTGCGTCATACAGCAAATAATGAACATAACACAACTTTGTTTTTCAAGTTAGTGTTCAAATGTCTTTTTCGCTTCTTAGCTGGTCGGTTACACTCTGTATTGCTTGTTGATGGGTGAGCCTCAGGACACACGATGCATTTGTTGACGCTTCTCTTGCGTTTCTTGGGTTTTACGGTAGGTTTCTCCAACTCAGAGGCAGCCTCTAGTAGCTCAACATCACTGTCCGTTGTGGCACTGTTCAACTACGTCCATTTTCTGCATTTCACTGTCCACCTGTGCGTTTACTGTAGGTACAGTACTATTCATCCCTTTCTTAGGACAAGCGGATGCAAAGTGGCCTAGTTCGTGACAACTGTAGCACACTGTAGGTTTTGGGCAATTAGAAACAAAATGTCCCGGTTCATGACAACGGTAGCACCCGTACTGTTTGAGGTGCTTTCTTCGTACATGCCGATGCATAATGCCCCTTTTCCTGACAGCGGTAGCATGTCACTTGTCTTTCTGTTTCTAGTCTGATCAGCTTGTCACTGATAGCTTGTAGTTGTCCTTTCACCCAGAACTCAAATGTATTGCAGGTCATTCTGAACAGAGCAGTCTGAATCAGGTTTGAAGAGTGATGAAGTGGAGGGTCACACCGCACTTTATAGGCCTGAGATCAGGTGGGCGGAGCTTAGATGTATAAAAAAGCTTTGCTCACTTACTTATAATCACACGATGTCGAGTAGTGAAGAAAGCAGCGATGATGAGCCACCTGCAAAAAAGACCAAGAGTGATATACGGGAATATTATTCCATACAGCCAGGTCACAGAGAACTTCAAGAAAGTTTAAAAACGAATGGCCACGTGTACGATGTTACATTTGAAAGATATAAAAAACGTTTGAATTTACACATCAACTTTTCAATGACAATGGTGAAACAGTTATACAGAGAAGCACGGGTCAATGACAACGATCAAATTCGTATCTCCATAAATCATCCTGACCTAGCATTTGGTATCCACATTCCATTCGGGAATGCAACACACATTTCAGGAGATACGCTGTTGAACGAAATAGAGAAAGTATCACAAAGCAACCACAAGTTGAGATTCATGACGGGGATCTCCAGTTAGAAATGACACATGTCATTATGCCGAGGGAGGTGGAAGAACAAAAAGATACGTTTGGATCGCACCTAAGCATTGAGAACATGTCCAAAGTCAAACGAAGTATGATAAAGATAGACAATGTTCACGACAGTATGTGTTTGGCACGATCAATTGTGGTAGGGATATGTAAACTCAATAAAACGGACGATACAGCCTGGAAGAAGCGATGGAATTTGATGAGACAATCTGCAAAATTTCTTCAAAGCCAAGAAGCCAAGACATTGTTAGATAGTGTGGGCATTAGTCCAAATCAGCCTTGTGGTATAGAAGAATACAAGAAGATTCAAGCCCACCTTTATCCAGACTATGTGATCAAAGTGTGGCCACAATTTGAGAAAATGGACGTGTTGTTCAATCACCCACCTCTGACAGACAAAAGCAAAGTGATTCACATTTATCATCATGATAAACATTATGATTGCATTACATCAATCACTGGTTTCCTGGGATGCAGCTACTTCTGTGAACACTGTAACTACGGTTTATAACAACAGAGAAGCTCACTGGTGTAAGAATATTTGTCTGTGTTACGCCTTGACACTATGCCCAAAAGAAGGATTCTTTCCATGTGGTCACTGTGGTAGAACATTTCATAGTCAGAAATGTTTTGATCAGCACAAAGCGAAACCAGGAAAATCTACAAAAAACATCTGTGAAAGTGTATGGCAATGCAAGACCTGTGGTCAAATGGTTGTGGGTACAAAGAAGAACCATCTCTGTCCTGGCACTAAAAAAATGCAAGTATTGCAAGAAAGTTGTGGATGCAGAACACCAGTGTTATATCCCCACGTACAAAGAACCAGAGAACATGAAGTCACCGACTGTACCTTTCATCTTCTTTGACTTTGAGTGTCGATTTGATTTGGGTGAACATATACCAAACTTTTGTGTTGCTCAACGTGCTTGTGGAGACTGTATGTGTCAATCCATGAAAAACCCGTGTCAGAAATGCGAAGCTGTGGATGAGCCTAGAGAAAAAATTTTGTGGTAACAACACTTTGTCAGAATTTTGTACATGGCTGTTTCAACCCAGTCACAAAGGTACCCCAGTGATTGCTCACAACTCACAAGGATACGATGCACAGTTTATTTTGAGGCACTTACTGACACATGATACAGCCAAACCAAAATTGATCATGAATGGAAGCAAAATTCTAATGATGAAAGCCCATCAAGTGAGATTCATCGACTCACTGAGTTTTCTCAACATGCCTTTGTCCGATTTCCCCGACACGTTTGGATTGACTGAGATGGCAAAATGATGGTTTCCATTTTATGCCAACACGGATGAATACCAAGACTACATTGGAGACTATCTCCCCGTACATTTTTACAGACCCGACAGCATGAAACCTGACAAGAGAGAAGCGTTTTCTGAAATGGTACAATGCAAAAGTGGCACAAAAGGCTGTGTTTCACTTTCAGTTAGAAATGCAAAAGTACTGCAAATCAGATGTGGACATCTTGAGACGAGGTTGTGGAGAGTTTAGGAAAGAACTGTTGGCCAGTGACCAAATTGATCCGTTCCTGGAAGCGACCACTCTAGCTCAAGTGTGCAACAAAGCTTGGCGTAAAAATTCAATGCCTCCAAAGACCTTGGCTGTAATCTCTGATGACGGGTATCCAAACAAAACTCGATACTCAATCAAAGGGATTCGTTGGATAGAAACAACTGCTTCCATTGAGAATAAGCACATTCGCCATGCATTAAATGGAGGTGAAGTACAAATTGGACCCTATTACGTTGACGGATTCCACAAAGAGACGAACACCGTATACGAATTCATGGGGTGCTGGACACACGGATGTCCAAAATGTTACCCAAGGAGAGACAGTGTGAACGGTTACACACTTAAAACTATGGAGCAGTTATACAATGCCACAACTTTTCGGTTGAAAGACTTGTCTCAACAAGGTTACAACACAGTTGTAATGTGGGAATGTGACTTTGATCAGAAATGCAAGATTGAACCAGAATACAGAAATACTGTGAACCGTTTCTTTCCCTTCCAAGAACCTATTTTACCTCGGGATGCTTTGTTTGGTGGACGAACCAATGCCGTTCAATTATACCATGAAGTGGATACAACCACCAAGGAAGAAATTAAGTATGCTGACATTTGCTCACTGTATCCATTCGTGAACAAGTACAAAACATACCCCGTGGGACATCCCGACATCTTAAGTCAAGAGATGATGATATAAAACAACATTGGAATGTACAAGGGACTCATCAAATGTCGTGTATTGCCACCACAAGACCTGTGGCTACCAGTCCTACCTATTCACTGTAACAAGAAAATGATCTTTACACTGTGCCGTACCTGTGCTGAGGAAGAGTGTGAAAAATGCAATCACACTCTCTACAAACGCATGTTGACAGGTACCTGGACCCATGTGGAAATAGCCAAAGCTCTTGAGTTAGGATACCAATTGGTAGACGTCTTCCACATCTGGCACTGGGACACATGGAGTAAAGATGTGTATAAACAGTATATTAACAAATACTTGAAATTGAAACAAGAAGCAAGTGGTTACCCTAATTGGGTAAAAACAGAAGATGATGAAGCCCGCTTTAAACAGAATTACTTTCAGATAGAGGGTATCTGGCTCGACAACGTGAAAAAGAACAAAGGAAAAAGAGCGTTTGCCAAAACCATGTTGAACTGTTTGTGGGGTAAGAATGCACAAAACAATGTTCAAACCAAAACCGAGTATGTGACTAAGGTGAACCGGTTGTATGACCTACTCTCCGACCGTCATGTCACTGTGCAGTTTGCCGAGATTTTCGATCATGACAACTTCATGTTGGTGAATTACTCGGATGAAACAGACGCAACACAACCCCATTCATCTTCAAATCCAGTGGTAGCTGCCTTCGTTACGTCCTATGCTCGACTTGAACTTTACACCCAGTTGGAAAAACTTGGAGATCGGGTACTGTATTTTGACACAGACAGTTGTATGTACATCTATGACCCTGACCAGTACAACATTCCAATTGAAGAGAGCCAGTTGGGAAAGTGGACAGATGAAGTACCACATGGGCGCATTGTCAAATTCGTGGCATTAGGGCCAAAAAACTATGGGTATGAATATATCGATGAAAAAGGAAATCGACATCAGAAATGCAAAGTAAAAGGCATCACTTTGGATTACAATGCTAGTCAAAAAGTCAATTTTAAGACTATGGTCAACTGTGTACAAGATCGCAAACATTACAAGACAGTCATCGAATATGAATCCCGAATCAAGAGACATAGAAATCGCAAAGTGATCAGTGAGACACAGACCAAGACGTTCCGCTCAGTGTATACAAAACGCGTGGTCGTGGACAAATATAAGACAGTGCCGTACGGTTACCAACCAGTTGGCTTGTGGTCGTGTGCATAGCCTGAACGGTGGTGGAAACATACGGAGATTCACGATGAACACTCTACCAGTAGAAATGCAACAGATGATCTACAGACATCTCGTTGAAGCTAATAAGAAACCTGCTGCATTTTGCAACGAGTTATTTTTTACTTGGGCACAGAGCGTTGGAAACAGAATAATTCACCAGACGATGAAGGATTCCTCTTGTTTAAACCAAGTTTATGATATGTTTAGTGATGTACGAGGGCGTAATCTTCCAAGCAGCTATAAAAGTGTGGTCTTTCAACGGATTTTTGCCATTTACAACCTGCTACGCAACCTGATCTCTGACGTGTGGTACATATACATTGATACCCTAAACATTGATACAGTGGAGAAACTGAACCGTTTTGATGAGCGTATGTATCTCAGATTTGCGATTAACCACCGGAACGACACACCAGAGGATATACGTGCCATTTTACTGACTCCAGAACCTATCACTTGTGAACAAGTGTTTAACATTTTTGGTAAACATGCAGCGCAATATTCAAACAAACGAGGCCAAATCCTAGTGAACAGTTCTTTCAACATCCCAATTTCAACAACTTAGAAAGGTTTGAGTTGGGAGACGAATCCCTCTGGGACACCTACAAAATAAGATACTACGCAGAGTACTTGCAAGACGAATGAGAAGTCAAAACATGGGAAATACTTCACTACAGGAAAAAAACATAACTCCAATTCGGAATCCATGGCGTAGAGCTGTGTTTGTTGGCTGTGCGTGTACTTGGAATTCAATCAGAACAGGCGTTAAGACAATCCGAGGAACTGTTTGACGAAGTGTGCATGGCTTTAAATGCTATGGGATATACCATGATATTGCCGGAATGGATGATGTATAAAGAAAGACTGATTCATGATGTGTGTCATAGTTTACATTTTTGACTGATGTTTGTTCAAGTGTTTTATTGCTATGATGTATAAAATACAATGTTGTCATGTCAATGCTGTTATCATTTCTTGGACCATCATGGAAAGTAGTTTACTTTTTCAACATCCTAGTAACATTTTCATCTCAGGGCCAAGTGGTTCAGGAAAACTCAATTTGTAAAAAAACTTATTGAGTACAAAACCGATTTATTTCATGTGGTACCACACCGCATCGTCTGGTGTTACAAAGAATGGCAAAGTGCCTACACACAGTTACAAGAACGTGAAGCTATCAAATTCATTCAGGGTATCCCTGAGGATGATGAAGAGATAGTAGACGATACAACCTTACCACACCTCGTCATATTTGATGATATGTTAGGAGAAAAAGATGAGGAGAAAATTAAATTATGGTTCACGCGAAAGGGACACCATAGAAATGCCACTGTCATTTACATCACACAAAACATGTTCCAACAATCCAAGGCTAGTCGTACCATCAGCTTGAATGCACACTACATGGTATTATTTCAAAACACAAGAGATAAAGGTCAGATCAAAACACTTGCGAACCAAATACAACTACCCCATTTGGTGATGGCGTATCAAGATGCAACCTCTACACCTCATGGATATCTTATCATTGACTTTCATCCAAGAACACCCGACCAGAATCGTTTAAGAACAGATGTGTTCCATCGGTGGGTAACAGGTGAAGATCGAGGACCGATCGTCTACACTACAGTATAAAATGATAGGAACATGACACCCGATCATCATTAAGGATACAGCTACCATGGAAAACACACCACATACAGTGATCAAAGCTCTAGAATCGTTGAGTCGGGAAAAGAACCCAACAAAACGACAAGAGCTGGTAGAATCAGGATTAACAGAGATGGTGAAATGGTTCACCTTAGCTGCACGACTCATCTTAGAGAAAAAAGTAACCGTGCCAAAACAGACGATGAATTTTATGGAACGCAACAAAGACATTTTAAGACAGTTAGCTGATCAACATGTGGATCTGACCACAAAACGACAACTTATTTTAAAACCTGGTGGTGGAGGTTTCCTTGGGGGCACCATCATTCGTACACTGCTTCGATGGAACGGGACCAAAGCTGTGAGAAAATTTGGTCCAGTAGCAAGAAAACAACCACCCAAACGAAAGTCACCAGCCAGGAAACGGTCACGACAACAACCACGAAAACAGCCAACCAAACGCAAGTCACCAGTAAGGAAACAAACAAGGAAGAAGCAGACATTGCCTCATGATCGATTTGTCACTGTAAGAAGAAAACGCTCTGTATCAACTGGAACACCAAAAGTGTCCCCCATACTGATTCGACGTGATGTTACATCAGGGACATCATCCAAAGCATCACCACTTGTGGCCCAATTCTCTCCACTGACCTCATCTACTCCCCGTTCTAACAGAAGTTCGATGAGGTCTGGGTTGGCTACACCACAAGGATCAATGACGGTTTCTCCAAACCCTACAGTTCGACGACAATTGTTTGACCTTTCCAATTCTTCAAGTGGGCGTTCATCATCATCATCATCATCATCATCATCAAGATTTTCACCAATCCCAAGTCTCCATTCCCCTTTACCTACTGCCGTTACTGCGATGAGAAATTCAGGACCACTGAGTAGTGCTGGCAATATCGCTTTACAAGCCCTTCAACAGTGGTATAAATAAAAGAGACCAAACATTTCATCATCATTTGTCATCATGAAGCGCAAACAACCACTCGTTCGTAAACATGGCAAAATGTTGCTTGCTTTGACAGAAGCCTCGCCCAAATTTCGAAAGAAGATTATTCAAGAAGCACCAAAAGAATTGGTAGATTGTATTGCTGAATGTTGTCACAACATTTTAAAAGGCAATGTACCACTGTCAGAGGCTCAGAAGCGTCGATTGCATTCTAAGAGACAACAGCTCCGACAGTTAGCGACCAAGAAAGTATCAGTTCGAAAAAAGAAAATCATTCTCAATCAGAAAGGTGGTTTTCTACCCCTGCTGGCACTTGCACCACTCTTAGCCAAAACAATTATACCTCTTGCTGGTGAACTCATTCGGAAAATATGAAGAAGATGGCCTATGTTCCAGTTCGGTTGTTGGAAGAAGTTCGAAAAAAGAAAATTCAGCATCGGTTACCCCCATCCCTCAAGTGAGTCAGACTTCATCATTACAGAAAGAAATGAATCAAGTTCTTGACGACAATCAATTGTCTGAGTCAGAAAAAGCACAACAATTTGGAGAAGTATTACATCGCTTTCAAGTGTCACATAAAAAAGCACTCAAACCCTTCAGACCACACATGGCTGAGAAAACAACAAGTACAGTGACTGAAAAGAAAGAGGAAAAACCGATGACCTTGAAAGATCAAATTCTAGACAGTGTTCCTACGACCATGCGACGAAAGGCTACTCTTTTGTTAAACATGCTGAAAGACCATCCTCACTTAAGTTGGGATGAACATGGCCTGTTAGAATATGATGGAAAACCCGTTGAAGGTTCAAATATTATTGATCTGGTCAATGATGTACTTCGACAGCGGAAAGGGTCAAATCCACGAGGATGGGAACAATTTTCTAGGGGACTGAGAGAGGTCAACATCCCACAAGAAGTCGTGGGCAATAAACGTCGATGGAATTTCATACAAACACCAGATGATGATGAAGAAGAAGAGGAGGAGGAAGATTTTTATGATAGTTTTGCCTACCCACCTACATCAAAGAAACGAAAACCTATTAATAAGGAAGAACCCGAGGAGATATTAGCCCATTCGTCATGGGACGCCTACTAAAGAAGGACACGTTACTTCGTCACCTGTACTATGATACTGATAATCCTACGAGTTTTGGAGGAATTCAGGGACTCTACAAGGCAGCGAAAAAACAGTTGAAATCTATCACTTTAGAGGATGTACGAGACTGGTTGAGAAGTCAAAGAACCTACACGTTGCATAAAACAATACGACGAAAATTTCGACGTCGACAGACTGTGGTAGGAGGTATCGATCATCAATGGCAAGCTGATCTCGCAGATATGCAACGTATGTACAAAGAGAATTCACCATATCGCTACTTGCTATGTGTCATTGATGATGTTTTCAAATATGCTCGGGTAATACCAATCAGTGACAAGTCTGGAAAGACGCACATCCAAGCCTTTCAGTCTATTCTAAAAGAGGGTCGAAAACCAGTCTCTTTGCAAACAGACAAAGGCGGAGAATTTTTGAACAAAGAGTTTTAGAAGTTTCTAGACAAGCATGACATTCATTTCTTCACGTCTGAAAACCCAGAAACTAAAGCGAGTATTGTTGAACGTTTTCAACGTACGCTTAAATCAAGAATGTGGAAATATTTTACTCATCACAAGACCCGTCATTATGTGGATGTACTGCAACTATTGGTACATGGCTACAATCATCGTTTTCATCGAAGCATCGGACGTACCCCTGCATCTGTGTCTAGAGAAAATGAGCATGAAGTCACCAAGACATTATATGGCAACCATCAAAAGAAAAATAAGAAATCAACTGATTTGAAAGTGGGTGATATAGTGCGCATCAATAAAACCAAGCAAACATTTGCCAAAGGCTATCTACCCAACTGGACAGTGGAATTGTTCAAAGTGGTTCGCATCAACAGAACACATCCATTGACCGTAAAACTGGAAGACTTGGCTGGAGAAACTATCGCCGGATCCTTCTACAGGGATGAAATTCAACATATAAAAGATGATGAGCTATACGAAGTGGAATCAGTTCTTGATCGGCGTACAAGGCGTGTGGGGAAAATCTACCCAACTGGACAGTGGAATTGTTCAAAGTGGCTTGGATATCCTAAAAGTTTAACAGTTGGATTCCAAAATCGCATTTAGTATAAAAGTATAAACGTCGTGAACAGCATGTCTCAGTCCGATACCAGCAGTGTTCAGGTAGACAACAGTATACAGACAGGAAAAAGTGAGGTACCAAACAACAGAATCACTTTCTTGACACAGATTGTGATCATCTTTATCATCGTCATCGTGTCATTAGTGAACCTGTGTCTCAACAGTCCAGATCGTGAACTTTGGTTGCTGCTGATGAGTACTTCTATCGGATACATTCTTCCAAACCCAAGTTTAAAATTTAAGAAATCATGAACTCTTTCTACATCACTCTCATCAGTGATAGTTCGATGGCATTGTACCCAAACAACACACAATGCTGTTTTAGAACCAAGCTGACAAAAACCATTGATGTCGACAAACAAAATTGGGAAGTGGCTCTCGTGGAAATGATCGTTCCCACACAAGTCAAAAACATTGAAGAGGAGGAAGGAAAATTCTACATCGTGACTAAAGATCCAGAACTGGCGGCAGCCTTTTCACAAGTGAAAAACGGGTGTGAATTAGAAGGCAAAAAATGGGCATTACCCCTTTGCATTCCTGCAGGCATCTATGCGTCACCACAACATCTCACTGACGAAATGGACAAGGCTATTAAACAAGCCACTAAAACAATTTTAACTCAAAGAAACCTCACATTTGGACTTGATTTTTCCGGCTTGTCAAAACGTGTCAAGTTTACCGGTAATAGTGGATCAAAGATCGGCTTGGAACTTCATCCAATCCTCCTTACGAAACTTGGAGGAGAGGGAAGTACTGTGGTGTTTCCGGACAGAGACAACAGCAGATTCAAGTACGGTGTGGACCTCTTCACGAAGATGAACCACTTGTTTGTATATACCGATCTGGCAGAACACACTTTGATAGGGGATGTCGAAGCACCCATTTTACGCGTTGTGCCATTTGCCACAAAAACAAAAGCAGGGGCTAATCCACACATGCACTTTGAATTTCTAAATCTACACTACATACCTGTCAGCAGATCATATTTCAACGAGATCAGTATCAATATAACCGGTGACACAGGGGAATCAGTTCATTTCACTCACGGGAAGTCGATGGTGAAGCTTCATTTTAAAAGAAAGACACGATGATTCCAGTTTACCGTGGTCAACCTCGACAAGTCGGATATGGTTTGGGCTCCATGTTCAAGAAAATGGCCAGCAACATCTTACCCATGATGAAACCCATCGTGACCTCAGGACTAAAGACTCTGAAAAGAGAGGGCTTTAAACAAGGTATAGGAGCCGTAAAAGATATTCTGTCTGGCCAAAATGTAAAGACAGTGATCAAGAAACGGGGTAAAACATTGTTGAAAGATGTGGGTCTGAAAACTCTGAGAGGTATAAAGCTTCGAGATTTCAAACGTCGACATCATTCTGCTTTCAGCGCGGCAAGGAGACGCAACAAAAAAAGAAAAATCTCATCACGATCGTTGGATATTTTTGATTGAACAACATGATGCAACACGGCTCTTGTGAGTGTAGCAAAACTGAACTTGATGTGACACATGTCCCACCTACCATGACAGCAATGCAAGATGCACAGTGGACAGAACATTATCCTGTGTCAGCACTGAGCAATTCATCTCCCATTGAATTTGTAATTCCTGCTCAATCAGAAAAGTGGACTGATATCAACCAGAGCTACTTGTACCTGAAAGTCAAAGTAGTCCAACCTGATGGCACTAATCTGGCTGCTGATGGAGAAACATCCACAGTAAATAATTTCTTCCACAGCTTGTTTAGCAGTATTGATGTGTACCTGAACAACAAACTGATCACCAATAATGCTGACACATATGCGTACCGGGCCTACATTGAGAATTTGCTGTCTTATTCTACGGACAGTAAATCAACACAGCTCTACGCTACAGAAATGTGGAGTCCTGACACGGCGGGTCATATGCAAGCGCATACAGTTGCGGGAGGTAATGAAGGATATAGAAAAAGAAGAACACGTATCCACCAGAGTCGTGTTCTGGAAATGTGCGGACGTCTGCATTTAGACCTGTGTTTGCAAGACAAGTACCTTCCCAATGGTGTAGAGATACGACTGCGACTCAACAGAACCCCAGTCAGTTTTTGCCTGTTTGGAGAAGAGGCAAAAATCCAGTTAATTCAAGCTGGATTCAATGTTCGGACTGTTGACCTGTTACCCGTAGTGGCCAACAACTTAAACCAGACCATCGCTCAACATGGCATGAAGATCCCAATTCGCCGAGCTGAGGTAAAAACTTTCACCATTCCTGCAGGCCAACGATCAAAGATCGAAGATCATTTATTTCAAGGACAGTTACCCAAACGTATCATTCTGGGTCTGGTAAAGAATACAGACATGAACGGTGATCTGGCAACCAACCCATTTGATTTTCAACATTTCAACTTGTCTAAGTTAGAAGTCAGTGTAGACGGAAAGACGACACACAACTTGCCGTTCCAGCCCAACTTTCCCACAGGAGAAATTTTGAGATCATACATGTCCCTGCATCAAGCCACGGGATCACTCGGTTTAAACCGCTCCATGGGTCTGACAATGAACGATTACATGCAGGGGTACACACTGTGGGGCATTGACTTAACGCCAGATCAAGGATCAGAAGAGGGACAGCTGCATCCTATAAAAACGGGAAACTTGCGAATCGAGGTTCAGTTTCGTGCAGGTCTTGGTGACCCCATCAATGTGATTGTGTATGCCGAATACGACAGTCAGATAGAGATTAACGGGTTCAGAGAAGTCATCACAGACTATTAACCATGAGCAAATCAGGACAACAGCTGGCCAAACAACTGTACGAAGAAATCTACAACTTGAATAGGCGAAACGATATGGTAAAGAGTTTGAACCAGCATGTGGTGCATGAACTGCAGACACACCTCTTTGATATCGTGAAAGAAAACTGTTATGGTTGCATTGTTGATCATCCCAGTCAGACCCAACATCCCATATGTTTGTTTAGCAGTAAAAGTGAGTGGGTCGAGATGTTTCTGAACAGTGCATTAAAAAAACTGGACATGTATCAAGTGATGGAAAGATGGTACGCTGAACTACAAAACATGGATCTCACACGCGCTGAGAAAGCTGATGCTTATCAGATGTGGGCAAATATAAAGGCTAGTGTAGATACGAACAAGATCACACCATTGGAAGCTTTTGAGTGCGAATGGGCAGGACGCATTAAACAAGATTGGGAAAATGGAAACGATTGAGTTGCAGTATATTTTGGATCATTCACCAATTCTAGCTCCCTTGAATGCCGTGGTATGTGCTAAAGATCAACTACCACAACGTAGACCAGAGACTGTAAAAGCTTACATAGTGAATACCCACAATTCGACTCAACCTGGTGAACATTGGGTGGTTGTGTATTTCAACGATAAATCAACTTACTACTTTGATTCGTATGGACAAAAACCACTCCATTGTGACATTCAACGTTTCTTGGAAAGACATGGACCCTATACATGGAATCTCATGAGACTTCAAGGATACAACACGTTTGTGTGTGGAGCATATTGTTTGTTTGCTTTGCATTTTCTTGTTCGAGGATGTGATTTAACACGGGTGTTTAGAGCTAAATTCCGGACAGAGGATCAACCTCACTTCAATTTGAACGATTCCAATGTGGGATGTTGGTTTTACCAGAACTATTCAGAACTGTACAAACGTGCAAGAAGACAAGTGTGTAATCAGCACCAACAAACATGCACAGCTAAACATCCACCAAAGTTTGGAGATGGTCGTGCGTGTTTTGAATTACTGACGAATAGTTTGGACCCATTCTACTTTCATTAAAGTGTTATGAACTTGTTGTTCATAGTGTTTGCATTGTTCATATTGTTTGTTCATATTGTTTGTTCATATTTTGTTTGCAATGTTCATAGAGTTCAATAAAAGGCTAAAACTGATTTGATTTCTTGTTGTTTATCTTACACATTAACAATTGTGATATATTCCCTCTCGAATATAGTTTGATGGCCCTGAAAAGGGCCGTTTTTGGTTTTTGTGATCCTGAATTACTCGGAGTCACCCTACTAACTCTGAATAATCAGGGTCAAACCATATACCATAATAGGCTGAACGCACTGTAGGCCCATGTTTAGCGAAAACACAGGCAGGCCAGGCATACACTTGATAGGGTGCCCTACAAAACGGGCACTTCTGAAGCCGTGCGAAGCATCTGACGCATACAATGTCCTGACATTGACACTGGTTTATGTGATATATATCCTCCTCCCTCTCCTCTAAACACACACCACACTTTTCGAACCAGAGGTTTTGTTCAGACATTGTGATTTCATCCTTCTTTTTTAAAAAAAAACACTTATATAGTTATGAAAAAAAAGTAGGTCAGTAGGTCAATCCATCCCAAATGTCAAGGCCGAAGACAATGCTATCCAACTTAGGTCAAGGTCGAACTTGATTCATTGGATGGAAATAACGTTCTCTGATTGGTGTACGCTAACAGTAGAAAGTAGGTCAATCCGCCTCAAGACTATAAAAGCACACTGCATCGTATCATAATCCTACTACCCAACCATGGAAAGCTACGTAACTTCTGATCTCGTTAACAACGCCATACAGGCTGCTGATTTGTATGAGCTGACGACAGCTGCTAACCAGGCATCAGTGTCGTACACTCCGACTCCGGTGTACCAACCCAGCTACCAACCAACGTATCAACCTCAGCCTCCACCACACCAGCAGCAACCAGTGCAACAACCAGTGCAACAGCAACCGGCAGCGCAGCCAGTAAATAATGTTGGACAATCTATTCTGAGGGAACTCAAAGAGGTGAACAACAACCTCATCAAATTGCAAAAGAGAATGGTAGAAGTGGAATGCCGTATCAAAATGAAAACAGACAAGCTGGTGGTGCCTATCACTTTCACTCCAGAAAATGTGGAAGCATCCAACAAACGTCCGCATGATGGTGGATCCCATTCTAAGACTGGACTTGGAGCCCATTGTAAAGACATACAAAATTGCAAAAAGAGTAAGAAGTAGAGAAGAAAAAAAAAACAACGGCCCTTTTCAGGGCCAACCCAGATGTCTCGAAAGGACATATTTTTACAATTGTCAAACCAAGTCATAAAAGTATCAAACGAAATGAATTCATGCCATTCGTTTTCAGACTGTGCTATGGATAAGTCACATATAACTAACGACTGCATATCTGAAATGGACAAAATAGAAGCCCGACACCAACGTTCGCTTAAACTACAAGCCCGATACCAACGTACGCTTAAAATAACAACAACACTCAGGAGTATCATAGACAAATTGAGTGCATGTTACTTTCATGAACTATACTACGATGATATCTTAAATATCATTGAAGCACATTTCATCACCATAGAACATGTTGAATACCTGCTGAAGAAACTCACAGACAATCATGAGTAACCACTACTCTGTGAAAAAAAAAAACAAAACGGCCCTTATCAGGGCCAACCCAAATGTCTCGAAAGAGAATATACCTCAATTGTCACCATTTCTTTCAAATTCCATTCAAATTTTTCTTTCATTAAAAATATGATCCAATGTTTTATAAAAAGTTTACAAAAATGTTACAAAAATGTTACAAAAAAAAAGTCATCACTACTACAAATTCGGCTTGAAATGTTTTTAATTTTACAGCAATTCTGATATGTCAATACAAAAGTAGGTCAATCCACCCCAATGTCAAGGCCAAAGGCAATGCTATCCAACTCAGGTCAAGGTTAAAACTTGAATAGAAATAACGTTCTCTGATTGGTGTACGCTAACAGAAGAAAGTAGGTCAATCCGCCTCAAGGCTATAAAAGCGCACCGCATCAAGCATTCGGGCATATTCTCGCTGCACAACCATGGAACAAATTCAACAACTGAGTGAATTTATTCACGAATTGATGGGGTTGATCGAACGACAACGCAATGAGTGGAGACAACAGCAAGACCATATTGCAGAATACCATCTGGTTTTGTCAAACATGGTACATCAGATGATGTTGAGACAACAGATGATGCAACATGATGCCTATATGCTCATGGAACATCAGGAGATGTTGAGACAACAGCAACAAGATGAAGATGAAGATCATATGCTCATAGAACAACAGCAAAACCGGAACCAAAAAAAAAAAAAAACGGCCCTTTTGGGCCAACCCAAAAAAGGTTTTTTAAAAAAATGTTCGTAAAGTAACAATCGACTATAGATTCGGTTTTCATATAGAGTACCATTCGGTACTATAGATTCTGTTTTCATATAGAGTACCATTCGGTACTATAGATTCGGTACCATAAGTACCAAAAAAAAAAAAATTTATGGTACCACGGTACCATAAAAAAAAAATTTATGGTACCTTGGTACCATAGTGCCACCCTATACTACTCATAGGATTCCTAACGCAAATTTCACACTGTTAAGGGTTACAAACAGGATTTTGTATTAACAAGTAAGAAACAATGTACAGTCTCGTCATTTTAACCCGAGACCACTTGCCTACAGGGTTGGCAGATCATTGCCATGAAAAACAATCTATGTTCTTGCCAAACTCAAGTGTGATATATACAGAAGAACTGTTCTCTAACGTCCCATATTTATAGCCAAATGTAACAAGGTGAGTAAAATGTACACACACGACTGGGGTACCCTAGGGGTTAGAGTGGGGACCCCTTTATTACGGAGCAAGTGCTATACAGACTGAGCTACCAGACCCTTTACACAAATATTACACTAAAAGTGTTACTTATAGGCCATTACATACTCCCTCGCCTATTTGGAAATTGTCCCAAATTCACCGGACAGAACAAATTGATATGTTCATGACAAATCCAAGGGTTATTATACTTGAGAACTATACTGT
>CM037794.1:38147844-38159633 GCA_021229015.1 Solen grandis
CCCCCACGTTTTTTTTTTTCCCTTTTGGGGAACCCAAAACCCCCCCCCCCCCCAAAAACCCCTTTTACACAAAACTTTTTTTCCCCCCCGTATGGGGTTTTTTAAAAAAAACCAAAATATTACTTTTTTTTAAAATTTTTTATTTAATTTTCCCTTTTTTAAAAAAATTTTTCATGAAAAAAAAACCCAAAAAGCATTAAAGAAAATGTGCTTTAATTTTTTTAAAAATTGTTTTAAAAAAAAAAAAACCCAAAAAAAATTTTTGATTTTTAAAAATTGTCCGTCCCTCTGAACCTTTTTTTTTACCAAAAAAATTTAAAAAAAAAAACCGTACACTTAAAAAAAAGAATAAAAAAAAAAAACCCCTTTTTGAATTTTAACATTTTTAAATTTTTTGGGGAAAACTACAAAATAAAAGATTTAAAATTTTAAATTTAAAAAAAAAAGGGGGCCCCAAAAATTATTTGGGGAAATCCATTAATTAAAATTTTTTTTTGGGGTTTAAAACCCCCCAAAATTTTAAAATTGTAAATTCCCGCCACAGGGGGGGTGGGAAAAACCCCCTAACCGCCGTTTTAAAAATTTTTGGGGGAAAACAATTGTAAAAAACCCCCGGAATTAAATTTAAAAATTTTTAATGAAAATTTTTGGAAAAAAGTTGGGAAAATAAATTTTTTTGGGTTTGGGGGTTTAAAGGGAAGTTTTTTTAAATGGGAAAAGGCCCAAAAGGGGGGGTTAAAAGTAATTTTTTAAAAAGGAAAAAATTTTTTTGGGGTTTTTTTAAAGGGGGTTTTTAAAAGGGGGTTTTTATTTTTGGGTTTTTTTTAAAGGGGGAAAAAAGTTTAAATGGTTTTAAATTATTTAATGGGGTGTTTTTAATAAATTTTTTTTTAAAAAATTGGGGTTTTTTTAAAATTAAAAGGGGGGGGTTTTTTTTTAAATTTGGGGGGGAAAGGGGGTTTTGGGGGTTTTTTTTTTGGGGTTTTGAAAATTTTTAAGTGGGGGAAAAATTTATTTAAAAATTTTAAAAAGGGAAGGGTTTAAATGTTTTTTGGGTTTTTTTTTAAGAAAATTTTTAAAGGTTTTTTTTAAAATTGAAAAGTGCCCTTTAACAGGGGAGTTTTTTGGGGAAAGGGATATTTCCTTATGAATAAAGTTTTTCAGAAAAATATCAGAAATTTTTTTGGGTTATACTTTTTTTTAAAAAAAAATTTTCTTGAAAAAAAAAAAGTTTTTAAAACCCAAACAATGATTTTACCAAAAAAGGGGTTTAAAAAGGGAAACCCCCCAAAATTTTTAAAAAAATAAATCCTGAAAAAATTTTTTGTATACAAACATAAAAATGTTCTTGCCCCCTTTCCCTTTTCGCAAAATCCCCAAAACCCCTTTTTGGGTATTGGAATTTTTTTAAAAGGGAAAAAAAAACGAGATGGGGAAAAAATTCCTTTAAAACCCGGGCCCAAACTTTTTGAGCCTTAAAATTTTTTAAAAAGGCCCCCTTTTTTCCCTTTTTTTTGGGTTTTTTTTTTCCCCCCTTTTTTTTTCAACCCCAATTTCATTTCAACATTCCCCAACAAAGAAAACTTAAAAATATTCGGGCTAAAAACCCCCAACATAAAAATTCCCCCCTGTAATCTTATACCCAAAAAAAACAATTCAATCAACTCGACGGGGGGACAAAAAAAAAAATTTTAAAAAAAAATTTTTTGGGGAAAAATTTTTAAAATTTTTTTCATTCCTTTTTTGTTTCGAAAAGGGAAAACCCCCTTCCCGGGGGGGGTTTGGGAAAAATTTGGGGAAAAGGGGGAAAGAAACCCTTTTTTTGGGTTCCGGGGGTTTTTTTAATTTTTTTAAAAACTGACAAATAAAATTTAAATTTGTTTTTTTAAAACTTTTTTCCTTTAAAAACAATTAAATGCATGGGAAAAAAAAAATAAAATTTTCCCCTTTTTTTTTAAAAAAATTGGTTTTAGACCGGGGGGGTGTTTTTTAAATTTTAAAAAATTTTTGGGGGAAATTTTTTTTTTTTTTAAAAAATTTTGGGTTTTTGTTTGAAAATTTTTAAAATTTTGGTTTGGGGGTTTGGAAAGGGAAAGAAAGGAAAGGGGTTTGTTTGGTTTAGTTTTTTTTTTTTTTGAAAAAAAGGTTTGGGTTTTTAAAAAAAAGGGTTTTTTTTTAAAGATTTGAAAAAATTAAAAAATCTTTTTAAAAATTTTTTTTTTTAAAAAAAATTTTGAAAAGGGGTTTTGGGGGGGGGAATTTTTTAAATTTTTATATTTTAATTGGGAAAAATTTTGGGGGGGTTGGTTTTTTAAGGAAAGGGGTTTTAGAAAATTTTAATTTTTTTTAATTTTTTTTTTAAATGGGAGAAGGGGGTTTTTAAGGTTGGAATACAACACCACGATTTGGGGGGTTTTTTTTCCCCCGCCCCGGGGGATATAAAGACGGGGGTTTTGGGCCCCCTTTATTGCTTCCAGCAGTATCGCCTAGACTATGCGGGAAAAGGAAAAGGGAAACCTCCCTTTGGGGGCCCGGGTAAAATTTGTTCCACCCCCCCAAAGGGGGGATTTTCCCCCCCACTACCACTTTTTAACAAACTTTCCCTTTTTAAAATACAGTGAACCAAAAAACCCAAATTATGTTTATGGGGGGGAAACCCTTTTGGGTCTTTTTTGAAAAACAAAAATAAACGTTTAAAATTTAAAATTTTTTAAATTTTTTTTTTTTTAAATGTTTTTTTTTTTTTTTTCCTTTTCCCCCCAAAAAGTTACCCCCCAAAACCCCCGTGGGGAAATTTGGGAATTTGCGTAACGGAACAAAAAAAAAACGAAATTAAATTTTTTTTTTAACGGGCTGCGGTGAGTTTTTCATTTTTTTCGAAAAGTTTTAATTTAAATAACTTTTCTTTTTACAAACAAAATACCCCCAAAACCGGGAAAAATCTTAAGGTTCTTTTTGTTTATATACATGTACAAGTGCTCGATTTTTAAAAAAAGGTTTTTTTTTAAAAAATACCAATTTTAAAAAATTTTTGGGTTTTTTTTCCTTTTCCCCCATTTTAAAAAACCCCTTTTTAATTTTTTTTTTTTTTTCCCTTTTTTGCAAAAAAACCCAAAACCCCCCTGGGGGGAAAGGGACTTTGCAAAAAGGAACGGAACCCAAAATATAATTTTTAAAAATTTTTCGAATTTTAATTTTTTTTTGGGGGTTTTTTCATAAAACGCCCGTTTATACAAATTCATATAATTTACTTTTATGATTATTTTAAATTTTCCAAAAATTTTAAAATTTAAATTTTTTAAATTTTCCCCCCAAAAAATCCCCTCGTTCCTTTTTTTTCCCCCAAAATTTTCCAAAAAACCTAAAGGTATTTTCATGGGGGGGAATTTTTAAAATTGGGGGCCCAAAAACAAAAAAAGGGGGGTTAAAAACCCTTAAAGCCCCAAAAATTTTTAAACACAAGATTAAAGCTATAGAAGAAATTGGGAAAAACCCCCAAAAAAAAAAAAAGAGCTTCAAAGCTATTTTTGGGGTTTTATCAATTAATATGCTCTTTTTTTGCCCCAAAAAAACATCAGTTTTGGCTCCAAAAATTTTCAGTTGTTGAAAAAAGGAGGGAAAAATTTTGGGGGAAAACAAAACCCCGAAGATGCATGGGTAAAATCAAAGAAGATGTTTTAAAAAATCCAAAGTGCTTTTTTTTAAAATTTTTTTTTATCAAGGAGATTAAAATTTTTCATGGGGAACCCCCTCCCTATTTGGGGGAGGGGCCCCGATTTCGCACAAAAAGGGGATGGGGCAGAACGCCCGAACAATTTTCATCAAAAAAGCTAACTAATAGTGAAAAAAAAATACAGACCGATTAAAAAAAAAAGGCCCCCCTTTAAAATTTTTTTGGGGGTTTAAAAAATTTTTACCATAAATTTTTAAAGGGGGAAACCCCCCTTTTTATTGTAAAAGACCACAACCCGTTTGGGTTGTTTAAAAAAACAAAAAAACCTATGAAGGCTTCATCGCGGGTTCCGATTCACTTTTTTCAGGACGTATTTAAAAAAAAAACTTAAAAAAAGACCAGGGGTCCGCATTGGAAAGCAAAACTGAGTAAAAATTTCCCCAAAGAAAGTAAAAAACTCCCCCCCCCAAAACCAATTTTCCGGGGGAAAAACCCTTTTTTTTTATGGGGGACAAAAAAAAAACCCCCAGTTACGGCCCCAAAAAAAAAGCCGAGGAAAAAATTTTTGGGCCAAATTTTGAGTGAAGTTTTAAAGGGGTTTTTTTCAAAAGGGTTTTTAAAAAGGGGAAAGGAAAATTAAAGCCCTAAAGTTCGTCGAAATGAGATCAGGGGGGGGGGGCAGAAACTTTTTTTCTGTGGGGGTCCCCCAGTTATATGGGCCCCCAAAAAGGGGGAAAAACAATTTTTTCGACCCCCCCGGGGAAAGGGGGCCCCTTTTGGAAAAAAAACTTCTCGTTCGTATGTTTTTTCCCCAAAAATTGACAGGGGCATTGAGTCGCGTGTGAATATTGTCACCAATTTCAAAACAGTCAGATCCAGTCGAGCACCGGGGTTCATTCCGGAATGGCCCCGGGGGCCGTGGAGTCCCATTACACCCTGACTATGCGGGGCCCCGATGGGAAAAAAGTTTCTCATTATATAGATGCCCCATTCCAAGTGGATTGGGTGGTTTTCCTACTACAAACGGGAAATCAAACAGCAACGTTACTTTTAAACCTCTTTTGCGATTCATGCTACAAAAACCAAAATCTAACCAAGCCCCTTTTGGATTCATAAAGAAATTTTTTTTAAATTTTCCCCATATAACCTATTAAAAAAATACCCCTGGTTTCGGGGCATTTTTCACCATGGGGCTATGAAATTTACAAACTTGGAAGTGGCCCATAAAATATCTACATACCAAATACTAACTCTAGGCCCTTTTGGATTCTAAAATATTTTTTTTAAAATTTTTCCAAAATAACTCTAGATGTAAAAAAAAGTACCCCCGTGCGGGGTCATTATCACCATAGGGGTATATTTGGGACAATCTTGGTTAATGGCCCAAAATGATGCACATACCAAAAATCTTACTCAAAGGCCCCTTTTGGGTTCATGAAGAAGATTTTTTTAAAGATTTTTCTAAATAAAATCTTTGTAAAACAATGACCCCTGGGGCAGGGGCCAAATTTTCAACAAGGGCATGTTTGTTTCAAACTTGGGAGTTTCCCCTAAGATGAAACACATACCAAAAATCTTAAACTCTAGGCCTTGCAGTTTTTCAGAAGAAGATTTTCAAAGTTTGCATTTTTTTAAAAACTATTTTTTGCTCTGTGGGCCATTAAAGCAATGGACCAAAACCATTTAAACAACTTTAGTGAACTTTACCAAGAAAATTCCTGCAAATATTTTTCAAATTGGCCCCACCGTTTTAGAAGGATGTTGTTTGAAGCAATTTTTTGACGCCCCGGGCCACGCACGCCCGGACGGACGCCGGCAAAAGGCAACAAAAAGCCTTTAAACCTTTACACGTTTGGGGCCTGTAGCTAAAAAAAACAGTCGACTGCTAAAGTCCCCTACCCGATTTCCAATGGGGCAAGGGGAAAAAAATTGGGAATCAAAATTCGACAGACGAAACCCCTAAAAAAAAAAAAAATTTTTTTATTTATTCAAAAAAACATTAAAAAATTTCCCCTTTTCCGGGGCCGTTCTAAACTTTTGAATTTTTTTTCGGTGCTTATTTTATCAAAAGCCCTTTTTTAAAAACAAGTAATTCAATAAAAAACACCGCTCGACCGTGAAAGAAAACTTTGAACAATACTTGAAAAACTAAAACATTTTTCCGTTGCAGAGAAAACCCCGCCTGAAAACCGCTTTTGGGGCCCCATCAAATTTTTTTGTTATTTTTTGCCCCAAATTACCGAAAGTGAAATTCCCTAATTAAGGGAAAAAATTTTTTACAAATTGTTGTTTTAAAAAATTTTCCCCTATAATTATTGGGGCTTTTAGGGCCAATTTAAAGAAGGGAACGCATATGACACTTTTCCCCCCCAAGAACAGGAAATGAAAAACCGTTACAATAATTTTTTGAAAAAATTACATAAAAAACGCAATTTTATTTTTTCGTAAATACAAAAAATTCTGGGACCAATCCCCTCATTTCCCCGGGTTTTTTTAAATACAAGTTTTTTAATAGAGTGCAAGATTTTTATCAATTGAATTTTCTGATTTAAAAAAGCATCTGGTTTTTCCAAAATTAAACAGTAATAACAACAGGTTTTGGGTGAATCATCATACAAAAAGTACTGAAATGATTAAAACCCTTCATTAAACCCTAAAGAATTCGAGTGGGTGTTTTCGGGCAATCCTGTTTAAAACAATTTCCAAAAATGACTAAAAGGTTTTTTTCCCCACTATCCAAAGCAACTTTCTTTTTTCTTTTTGTAATTTTTTGGTTTTCCCTGCAGTTACCCTACTTTATAGGTTCCTTTTTCTGTTTAAAAGGATGAAAAACCCCTTTAAAAAATTTGTAAATCTAAATTTTCCCTTTAAACGTGAATATTTTTTGTTTAAGTTCGTTACAGGTGCATTCCACCCCGGAGGTTTTGCATCGGGGTTACGGGGAGTTTTACATACACGCATTGACCTGGCAGCATTCTGGTAGAGTACATTATAGGAGGTTTTCTGCTGCATTTACACCTATTAAATAAAATTGGGAAGATAAACATTTTTACATTGTAAAAGAATTTTTTTTAAAAATTTTTTAGAAACGACTGGGGCTTTTTTTTTGATACCCAAAATATTTGGGAAAACTAATTTTTTCGCGTTTCCCCTCAAACTTTTTTCGTGTTAAAAGGGGGTTTAACGAAATTTGCATGAACGGGGAAATGGCAGATAAATCCTGATAAAAACGCGAAATGATAACCCTAGTAAAAAAAAAATCTTTTGGGAAAAAATAAAATAGTCAAAAAATACTTGTATCATCAGATGAAAAACATGTAAAATTGCCATCAAAAGTCCTGAAAACGACCATTTTGTATACCCATGGTTTTGTGTAAAATTTTTTTTTAAGACTGCGACCAAATGTATTAAACCCATTTTCAATCTCTTGTAGCTCTAGGAAAATGGAAAAGGGGATTAACGCATAAAATTTTCATCTTGGGATTCGTACATTACAACTTGCATTCGGGACATTTACATCTTTCATTCGTACATTAAAAACTTTCATTTGGGCATTTACATCTTTCATTCGAAAATTTACATCTTGCTTTGGACTTCACATCTTACTTTTGACTTGCACATCTTTTCTTTTTACATCTGGGGATTGTGACTTGTTTCATCTTCTTTGTACATGCACACTTGCTTTTTACATCTTTCTTTGTGATATGAAAAATCTTGCAAAAAATAGTGTCTGTTATTTTCGTTTTTTAAAACCATCAATTTAAAATTTAAATTTTATGAAAATGAAGTTTATGGTTTTTAAAATTCTTTAATTTTAAAAAAACACCTTCCTTTTTAACGAATGACAAATGTCAAGAGCATAGCAGTAAAAAATACGAATAGCCGAAAGTGGGAAAACCGAATGTAAACACACCAAAACACAAGGCAAATACGATGCGACACCTGGTTTAATAATGACGGGACGACCAAATTACCCAACAGGGGGCGCTAAAGCAAATTTTTTGTCGGCAATTTCCTAAATGATGAAAAAAATTTTGGGGGCCCACCAAAAACCGGTCCCCCAAATTTCGACGGTCTCCGCCGGGCTCCAGGTCTCGGGGACCGTCGTTTAGTATGTATTTTAAAAGGGGGGGGGGGGGGGGGGGGGGGGGCGTAGAAAGGGGACCCACCGAGACCGTTTCATTTATAATCAAGTTTTTTGTTTTTGTTCAATTAACCAATTTTAAAACCCGAAATTTGAAAAAAAAAAATGATTAATGTTTACTCAATAATAAATTAAAGTCCTTTATAAAAGAAACAATTAACGCAAATTTTAAAGGGGAAACCCAAAAAACTTTGATGTTATCACATTCAAAAGATAAATAAATATTAAAATTGGGGTAAATTTTTTAAAAACTGTTTTTACACATTGACATTTAATGGTAGGTAAATTTTTATGAAAATTTTTTGTTTGGCCATTAGAAATTTTTCGTTTAAAAAGAAACAAAAGGGAAAAAGTAAACAAACCCTACTTTTATCTTTTTTTATCAAAAAAAGTATGAAAGAAAAATACACAGAGAAATTGTCTTTACTCTCTTAAAAACCAATATGTCAATTGATTTGCTAATATAAAATGAAAAGTAATTTTAAAACTACCCTTTAAAAAACAAATTAACGCCAGCGTAATGTAAGATTTCAAAAAAAAGGTTTTGATGTGTTTGCAAAAGGGGGATATAGGGCCGGATATAATAAAATTTAGTATTAAATTATAGGGTTTTTTTTATTTGGGGCAGCTGTGTTTTTGGGGTAAATTTATTTTTTTTTTTCATTTTGTTTTTGTTGCACACAAAAAAAATGCCGTTGGTTTATTTGGGTGATTGAAATGCCTGAATTCCCGTAATTTTGGGTTTAATGTGAAAAAAAAAGCCGCAAAGGAAACCCAACATGCCTTGGTATAAACCTTTTTTAAAAAAAAAAACAATATAACGCTGGGCTTGGCAGTGCATGCATGTTCTAAAACAAACTAACTTTTAATAAGGGATTCAACTAAACATGATATAACCATAAAAATTCTCCTCCCTTTAAAAAAACTTTTAAAAAGACTGTTTCAACATTGGGATCTTTTTAAAAACTCGTAAAATTTTCGGGATTTTTTCCCTCCAGAACCCGACATTTCCGAACTTGGGGCCTTCTGCTGGTCGCGTTCTATTTTGTCGCATGTTCATCTTTTTTTAAATAAACGAGAAACAAACCCATCTAGCGAAAAAATTTGAAATAAGGTTAAAACATTTAAAATTAAAAAAAGCATCATGCCACTGGGGCAAAAAAGCTTTTAAGGGGGAAAGGGTTTCCCAAAATTAATTTAAACCCAATGTAATATTTTAAGGGAAGAACGCAAAATTTAAAAAGTAAGGAAAACAAGATGTAAAAGACGAAAGCAAGATGTAAACCTTTTGATAACCGAAAGTAATATTTGAATGTATGAATGCAAAAAGTAAATATACAAAAGCAAGATGCAAATGTACGAAGGAAAGATGTGAATGTACAAAATGCAAGATGTCAATGTACAAAGAAAGATGTAGATGTACGATGTATGAATGCAAGTTGTAATGTACGAATGCAAGATGCAATTTATGCGTTAATACCCTTCCATATAGGAACATCAAATTGGTTTGCGTTCAAATCTGGATCACCAAAATGTAACGAAAGTTATCATCGGGTATGTAATCTAGAAAGTCTTTTGTTCTTGCATTAAATCTCCAAACAGGAACATGATGCATTAGGTAATCCATCATTATTTGTTCGAAATTTGCCTGAATAATGTTTATCCCATTTTTCTCATTTAACCCATTGTAAATGTTGGGAGTTTTCTGGTGACACATATGTTAAGTACATGATCAAATCTTTGGAGTCGCTAATATCAGATAGCTTATATAACAATACAACAGCATCATTAAAATTTAATGTAAATTCGTGTAAAAAGCTTTTCTTTAAACAATTGATTTCTTAGAAACAGATACACCACCACTATTACGTAAAGATGACAAACTAAGCTTACGCACATTGTCAAAGTGTATATAACCTGGTAAAAAATGATCAAATTCACCGTAAATCGTGACCATGTTTCACATAAGCAAATAATATCAAACTGGTGTAAGAAAAGTTTTCAAATTAACGTCATTTGTATATTTATTTAAGCCTTGTATGTTCCACATTAATTTAATAGTTTATGGTTATTCAGTTCACTGGGTTGGGATTGCCTTGGCCACCCCCTAGGCCATGTCGCTCTCACCGCCTACTGCACCAAAATCGTCTGCTGACTCCCCCTTGCTCTTGTGATCTTCATCAGCCAATGGATTGTCGGTGATAGTGTTATTGTTTACACGAGCACGTGGACGACCGCGTTGCTGCCGTCTACCAACACATACGATGTTTTGAGTTACATCATCGACCTTGAAGATTTTGTCCTCTATGATTAACTTGTCATACCTGACTGCAGAATAGTGACCCTTTTCACGCTCGTTAGCATACGTTCGCCCAATACACGTCTTTGTTGCTTGACCTTATCTGTGTAATCCGGTGTACACTAAATTCAGACGTTTTCGTGAGAACTTCGTTAGCCTTGTTAAATGACAACATTCCCTGTCCTTAAACTTAGTGAATTTGACGATGATTGTACATTTTTCGGGATTTCGAGATTTTACACGATGGGCCCTCTCAATATCAACGTCCTGTTTGTCCGGCATTTGAAGTTCGTCTTTGATAAAATCCCGTACTTTATCTTCACACACTGACCAGTCTTCATTAATTCGCCCAGGATACCATTTATACGTATATTATTTCGCCTGGAATGTCCCTCCAACTTGGAAAGCTGTGATTTTACACCAATTAGCTCTTCTCTTAATAAACGATTTTCTTCATGTAAAGCTACATTCTCAGTACGTAGATCCTGCACAGATTGAGAGATAGAGTCCATTTTTTCGTTAACTCTTGTAAGATTCTGAGACAAAGTTTCATTTTGAGCAGATGGCTCTATTCAAACAAAGGTTTCCAGGTTTTTGTTTGAGTACAGAACCCATTGTCACTCAACAACTGGACACACACCTGCGGAACTGATGTTTCAAAGGAAACTAAAGACTCGGTAGATTTAGTGCGACCAAACCTTCGTGGTAAGGTAAACAGAAACAGCTTGATCGGCAAAGAAATCACCCATGTCGAGCTAGGAATGAGTTCTTTGAAGGTGACTCTGTCTATGTAAAGAATTATAGTACTCATCGTGATAGGTGGTTAAAAGTGGTTGTGATAGAAAAAACGGGGCCAGTGTCATATAAGGTTTATGTAGGTGACAATGTTATCGTGAGAAGGCATAATGATCATGAAAAGTGTGAACTGCTATTGATTTGTCAAGTGAGAGAGAGCTTTCTAATGATCGTGGTAATAAGTCATCATTGTTTGACGACAGTATTGAGATACAGGATGAGCCAGGTATTGTATTATCAGAGATGGGAGAAAGTAGTGCGAGTGTTGATGAAAGAGTTAGTGAGGAAATGAGCAAGAGTACAGTTGATGTAAAAGAGAGTAATGAGCAAATGATAAAGACCCCAGTTGCTCCTAAGACTCCAAGGCCATTAAGGCAACGAAAGGCACCAGCAAGGTTTAATGATTTTGTCTAGAATAGAGAATACCAAGAGTATAGGTCAGGTTCATGTATGATCATGTTTAGTGTTATTAAACTTTGAATAAGAGTATAAATATGAAAAGGACTGTCTGAGAGAAATGCTGAAGAAGTGCGGACGTTTGTTTGTTGTTTTTCTCTTTTGTGTTTTAAAAGAATGTTTAATCGTGTTCATTAGAGTTAATTTCAATTTCATTCTAAAATTTATTATTATTATTATTACTTGGTTTTCTTGTATTTCCTCTTATGAGGTTGTAAAGATACCACATAACAAGGATAAAGTTTGAGCAACTTTTGTGAAAGTTCACACAAGGTCATCCCTGCCAAGATCATCAAATTCTGTGCAACGTTTTCCCGAGCAATGTCATTTAAAGTTTTCACTATATACATATAAGGCAAATTAGCCCCACCCCTGGCAACCATGTTTTCCTATGGAAAAGAATAAATTTTTTCAATTTTCTT
>CM037794.1:38164814-38214814 GCA_021229015.1 Solen grandis
GGCTGTATCGCAATGTAATTCCTTTCATACCAAGGAAAGAATTTTCCATGAAGTCTCCGAGAGTACAAGCAACATACATGTCAACAGATATAACCACAACTACCTCACAACAGAAATCAAATCTGCCTGCTCAGATTATCCTCTTTATCAGTTTAACACACAAGTGTGAGTATAACATTGCACCAAATTTAACTATAAATATTTCTTTATTATTGTTATGCATGTTTATTACACCAGCATTCCATATTCAACAGTAGCGACATGCCGCAGAAAATATCTCTTCAAATTGCCGTCGTTAGACAACTTATGCTAAGCGCCAAGTAATGGCTCTATAGAGATTTTTTATCGAACGTTTTTGCCCGCGGCCGTGGGTCGAATCCATGAATATTGTTCTGGTGCAGACGTTTTTGACAACCTACCGTTTGGGTTGGTTTAGTATATAAGATGCATATGATATCGTTATATCAGTCAGTCATGTCATGACTTGGTCATTTAAATATCTTGCCTTTATCGTATTCTCTATTCCCAGAATTGTTAGGACAGATTTATCGTTCTATTTGTCAACTTTTATCTTAAATAACAGGCTATACGTCAAGAACTAAAACTGATAATATAATGGTTTATATCGTCATATTTTAGGCAAACCACCTTATCCACCGTAACCCATAACAACGTATTCTATGATTTGAATCACGTGAGTTCTACCATTCGTCCATTATAAGATTAAGAGTCTTTTAACGGAATAAGATAATATAAAAATACACCATAGATTGTAATTTATGTACATTGAATTTATCTCATATATCTCCAGGAGCCATATGTATCATATGACACTTTTTGTCCATCTACTATTGAAAATTTACTTATAAAAGTGTAGATAACTGATTTGATTTAATGAAAATCCGTAGCTTTTTTATAACAGTATAATAGTCTTCTTGTGAATAACTCAAATTAGTATCAAACCTCTAGCTTGGATAGAGCGTACTTTATCCTGCCATATCATTAATTAGATGATTGCTTATTTTAAATATTTTCGAGAATTTGAAATACATATGATTACAAAAAAAAAAAAAAAATCAATGATATCTCTTTTTCAAAATGTTATCCATCTCGCAAATGAAAGCAGCACATGTGTTGCTTATACAACTAATTTAACAGTCATTCTTAATTGTAACCTGTAAGTTTTTTTATTTTATTGTTTTTTTTTACCCACAGAAAAAAGCCGTAATTTTACGGCCAAATTCCGGATGTTTCATGTGTGACCTTCAACTGGAAGATATTGTTGCAGCACTAAGACCCGAAACCAGGACATATCTTGAGGTTGGGATAAAATACTATTTTTTTATCTTACAAATGATTTTACTGTTTTTTTTTTTTTTTTTTTTTTTTTTTTTTTTTTTTTTTAAATGTGCTAAAATGTTTTAGACTGTTTATGGAAACGTTACTGGACGGATGGACCTTTTCAGTCAATTTTCAAAATTTGATAAGTCAGCCTTTTATTTTTAATACATAGGGTTATATCATGTAACTGTAATAAGAACATGCATTACACAGTCTGTACATAAGATATATTCATCATCGTTCAATTCTCGACATATTCCGCACGGTTTATGGTTATTTACCATCGACTGTAGTACAGTGGTAAACCCTATGTGATTAATATATTTGGAAAATTTTCCTTTCTTTTTAATTTCTTTTAAAAAATATGAATATGCACGTGATTCCAATGGTATGATGTTATGAAGCAGGCAGGGATCTTTATCCTCCAGCAATGAAGCGCATTGCGATTAATGTTGTCCTTCAGCGGGCAGTGATGAACTAGTTCTATGTTTACTTTATATAGCTTACATTTCGATTATTACTTTATGTAATCCGTGCGGAATATTTTCAGATCCGACCAAAAATAAGTATAGGCTGTGCAGAGACCGACTTGAGTATGCGATTATGACTGTTTCAAAAATCATACAAAACTGGGTCATTATCGTTATCATAATGTTGACATCACATTACACGGTCCTATATTTATTTTAATGTGACCAACACTCAAAATTTTATAAATTAATGTTATTTGATTTTATTTTTTTTACTTTTCTCATAATTATAAAAGTTATTTTCGTGAAATATAACGAAACTGACATGATTACTCAAAACTAAAGTCAGTAGTGAAATAAGTAAATCCGGCCTATATCAGCCGAATCTGCTTTTGGTGGCAGTGGTTATCGACAACTGTAAGGGGAGGTAACAATTGCGACGGAGTTTGGTATCTCTACTCTATAAACGAGACTTGTATTAGTTAGCGTATATTCGTTGTAAAACAGGCAACGGAAGACATTTAAATATTTGAAGAATAATACAAAGTCACTGTTCGAGAAAGAAACTTAGAACTGCTTTTAAAGGGTTTTCTTTCATATAAAGGAGAATCTTCTACACGAAGTTTCCGTGACCAACCACTTCACGTTTGTTAACATTCGTGACTACAACTACCTCACCACAGAAATCAAAACTGCTTGCTCAGCGTATCCTTTATATAAGTTTTACCCGATAACGTGAGTATGAAATTGTATCATATGAAATATACATTGTTATACATATATTTTTATAGAGCTTTCCTTATAAAGGGGGGGGGGGTATATAGTAAAGAATTTTGATGTGACGCGATGAAAATGAGTGGAAGGAATGACAACTCATCGCATTATTTAAATCATTTTTGGACGTTGACAACACGAGGCAGATAAATCTCTGCCTCAGTGTTGTGCGGGAAGACCACACCCAATAACATACCCTATCTGTAGTGCCCGTTGAAAACGAACGTATATCAAAAACCTTAATTTTACATTCATTGATAGACTGTATTTAAATCATATACCACAGATAATATCGATACATATCCGGGGAAACATAATATTGTTAATAACAAGGAATATACCTCACGAAGCATGCCTAAGATTAAATGTGATTTACGAAATCTTTAAGGCTGGTTGTACTGAATAGAATGATTTCTTTTTGGACGAAATATTCTGTGTATTTTTGTACTTCTTTTTTGCAAGTTTGTTGTTTGTGCGTTTATGGGTTTTAAAAAAAAACGTCTCAGTCATTTAGTGATTTTATATACATAAAACAAATAGAGCATTTTCTGTAGATAAATTACTTGATACTTCTCCAAATTAGACTTTGGTCATATCATTTATCCTAGACGCCAAGCAGTGGATATATACCTTTTATTTTGTTGACTATGTCTTTCGAAACCATGTACAATTTCCCGGAGCAGACGCTTTAGACAACTGGTCGCTGGATCCGGTCTGGAAAATATTACATTGAATTAAGAAAAATGAATATTGCAATATCGTATCAGTCAATCTTTGTTCATTTACAAGTTCTCGTATCATTAGAGCATTGTGAAAGAACGGTTTAATTTTTTTCCATTTGTAAACAGTAATTTCAAATAATGAGCTATATTTCAAGAGCTCAAACTCATAATTTATGTAATCAATTGTATATATCGCCATAAAGCTGTTTGTGTTTTACAGGCATACCACCACCGAGACCCCTTATATCGTGCTCTATGATTCAAATCACGTGAGTTCTCTCATCCTTTATTAAAAATAGAGTCAAATATTCAATCATGTAACGAAAGTTTCGAAATTAGCCGGAGCTTGAGGTAGATTGAGCTGGAAAAAAAAATAAAGACCATATAACTACAGTGTCATTATTGTGAGAGAAAAGGCCTTTATTCGAAAAGTAAAATGTAAAAAGTTAGATATGGTTCATATCCCATCAGAATATTTTATTTCAAATCCCTTTGCAAGTAACAAGTAGCTAGGTTATACACTAAACTAAGAGTACAGAAAATAGATCTTCATGCTTAAGAATGCATTGTCGGTCACTTCGCTTCCTCCATCATTACTTCTAAATCATTAAAAATCATAATTCTGTACAATTACTAATATTGGTCAATATTCAAATAAGCTATTCGTGGTTATAACCTTTGTAGAACAAAGCAATGCTGGTGCAGGATCGAGGTTGCTATGAGTACCACATGCACAACAGCGAGATGAACGAAGCAAAATCGAATCCGTCGGCTTTCGAGGTAAGTGGTATTAATCAGAAACTGTTCTTAAGATTTATAAAGTTAAATACATACCTGAAGGGAAGTAATGGTTTATACTTTATTAAAAATGCCAATGCTTTTAATTTAAACCTGTAACAAATGCACACTATGTGGAATTATTTACAGAAAATGCTCATTCAGAACAAGAACTTGTTATTGTCACTTTTTGCATGATAAAACACACAAAAAATATATTATTGAAATAAGAGAAACGATCATTTCATTCATGAACATGACTTCTTAAAAACAATAAGTCATTTAAGGACTTTCGTCCTTGAAGGTACTCTCCTTTGTGTGAAACATTATTTTGCTAGTTATAAAATTCATATTTGAGCAAATCAAAGAAGTAATTTCTGGGAGTAATTTTAAGACACTAACAAATGCACGAGCATTTTATAAATGCAATAACTAAATGTACACATACCTTAAAATTTTCTTTTTATTTCCAGCCACTTTTTAAAACAGGATACGCAAAATCAACTACTATGCATTTTAGTTGCTCTTTATTTACTCTCTGATTAGATGCTATATATATATATTTATTTATTTACTATCATTCTGTTTCAGAAACGGTTGCTTGATATCCTAGCTGCAAGTCCCTCGTTACAACGTCTCGACTCAACACATCTTCTAAAATATACTACGGAAATACAGACCGCCTGTCAGTCTAAAGATACATTTATACTCCCTAGACATTAATAAACCCTATTTATTGTTATCTAAAATGCTTTTGTTGAACTTTCCACACAATATTTCGATGTCCCACCTACGGTTTTTCAAAGGAACTATCTCCATAACACTTAGCACCAAGAAGGGGAGATACACAAGTACCATTTTAACCACTTTGGTTTGCAGCGACCTTGTATCGAACCTTTGACCTGACGCCCTAACCACCCGGCCGCAGGATATTTATTTTTTAAAGAAATTAAGAAACTTTTAACCTCTAAAAATTCGTGTAAGACACATTTTCGTGGCTTTTATATAACCCTCAAAAAGTATTTTAATTCAATAACCATGTGTTACGATGGCTATGAGTGAATACGAACTATCTATCTGTTTCTCGATGATATTTATTATTTTCGATTTGTTGCACCATGTGCTTTCTATTACACCGGACATCACGTGTCATTCTCACGATTGTAACACTCGATTCATCTGTACATACATGTAAGGAACATTTGGAACCTAATCGAGTAACTCTCTTCAGAACATTCTCCCCTTCTTGATAATGAACATTATCAATATTATCTATTTCTATATATATATCCATACATCCTATACATGTATCTATATATTTAAACAATCGAATACTATATCTCTATAAGTCACAATGTCTAAGATGTTTGAAAATAAGTATCACAATGTTTTAAAATATCCCAATTTTTTTTTTTTGTATGCTTATTTGGTAAATTCAATACTATAAGGTTTTGAATTTCTAAACTCCAAACTATTCTAACCATAATTCACATTTTTAAAGAAATAACAACCATAATTCACATTTTTAAAGAAACAACAATCATTTAACCATGATAAACAACTTTTAAGACAATGTCAATCATTTGAAATGAAATCATTAAACTCCTTGTTGACTACTCTTTGTAGCATATGACAATTACAAATAATACCCTGTACATCTTCGCAGAAGATGCTTATTTTCAATACTAGTATAACTCAACTCCCTGATCCAATAATATGTATACTGATAAATGAGCAATGAAAAACTAAGTCATAATTATTCAAAGTTATCACCATTTAACATTATAATTATAATCATAATTAAACAGTATGATACTCAAGTGACTATTTTTCAAGCTATAACATGTTAATATTAATATATATCCTGTAAACATATTCTGGCTTAATAACACCATTGCTTTAAGTCATTTTCTTTTCATTTACAATATACTTGTTTAAAATAAATCTATGAATAACAACAGCCAAATTTATGACTACTGCTTTGATATTACATCAGTAAAATATGAAAAAGAATACAAAACAATGTTGATGATGTACATTTATCTCTCTGTAGTCTGTCTGCCCCTCATGTCTCTTGATTTGGCTCCCCTCCATGAATCGTCTTAATAAATCAACTAAATTCTTATGTACAAATGTTTATAACAGTTTAACTAAGCAATCCTTCCTCGCGTTTAACAAATATCTTCTTCGCGTTAAAGTTAGCAATATCTTCAGCACAACTACATTTTTCTATGAATCAAATCACTTAGAGATTTCTTTTGGCCTAGCTCTTACACAAAAAAAAACACAATTTACAGAGCATTATTATGGCTCTGTTCCTACCAAGCACTTTTAACACTGATATAAAGAGATTTCTGTAACACTATGTTCAAGCACACTTTTTTTGTGTAAATTAACTTGCTTTTTCTAACAAACACAGACGATTGGTTGCACGCCTCAACTCCTTGTCACCAACTTGAATGTCTACCACACGAACATGATGATCTGCTCCTGGATACGTTTTGGTAACACGTCCTATGTTCCACTGTCCTCTTGGAGTATTAGGATCTATAACTAGAACAACATCTCCGGTTTCATAATCTGGCTGCTTATGATGCCACTTCTTTCTATAGCCTAGTGTAGGAAGGTATTCTTGGAACCAACGTTTCCAAAAATGTTTCATGAGTTCCTGAACAAGCCTCCATCTTTTACGTATATCAAATCTCGTCGCATCCACTGTTTCCGGTGCAAACTTCCCTCCTATTTGTCCATGAAGAAAGTGGTTTGGAGTCAGAACAGTAGGGTCTGCAGGATTTGAACTCTGATATGTGAGAGGTCTGCTATTGATAAGACCTTCAGCTCCAACAAAGGCTGTTTGGAGCTCTTCATCATTAATGTCTGCTTTACTAAGAATTACAAATATGGCACGTTTTGCAGTCTTGACCATAGATTCATGAACACCTCCAAAGTTTGGCGCTGCAGGTGGATTGAACTTCCATTTAATACCCTGATTAGCAGCAACTCTAGTGACTTTATCTTTGTCTAAACGCTCATGTAAATCTTTGAGCTCATTAACAGCTCCAACAAAGTTTGTCCCATTGTCCGATATGACTAGTTCTGGAAGCCCACGCCTACTGACAAATCTATAAAATGTGTTCAGAAATGAGTCTGTATCTAAACTGTATGACATCTCTAAGTGTACAGCCCTACATACCATACAGGTAAATAAACATAGGTATCTTTTCATCCTAGGTTTTCCACGACCTACTTTAGTCAGGAATGGTCCAGCATAGTCAACTGCTACTTGATTGAAAGCTCGCACAGTCTTAAATAATCTAGAGTCAGGTAAAGGCCCCATGATCTGTTGCACGACCTTTCCTTTTCTGCGTCTGCATTCAGTGCATTCATGTTCAACTTCTCGAATTTCCTCACGAGCACATAACACCCAATATCTTGCTGACAACAATGCTAAAGTCTGGTTTGTACCGCAATGTCCTCCTAAGGCATGATAATGCCTTACAACCAGCTTGGTCACCCAGCTTTTTCTAGGTAGGATAATTGGATGTCTTGAATCATATGGAAGATATTCTGCAAATTTCAAACGACTATTGCTTCTCATAACACCTTCCTCATCTAGAAATGGGTTTAAAGCTACAAGCTTGCTTGTCCTTGGTAATTCTCTCCCCTTCTGTAAACACATGTACTCATGTTCAAATAGAGTAGCTTGTGCTTTACACACAATTTGAGTTTCTGCAGCATTTAATTCTTCTACAATAAGCTCTTTCACTAAAATGCGCTCGTTTTTTGGAACTTGACAGTTTTTAATGAAACGATAAACCCAGGCTCTGATTCGAACTAGTCTTTTCAAACAAGAGAACCGTTCAGGATTCAAGTTATCATCATTCTCGTCACTCTGTATAACTGTATAAAAGTTTCTGCCTTCAAATTTGCTCCTTGCTTCAACTTTTGCTTCTTCACCCTGTTCAACTTTATTTATTGGCCAGCTTGATTTTGGTTCTTGCAGATATTGTGGGCCCTGCCACCAAATATCACTCTTACACAATTTTTCAATGGTTAAACCCCTTGAAGCACAATCAGCTGGATTCTGTGTTGTAGGGACATACCGCCACTGCTCTGGCTGTGTTGTTGATTGAATTTCTCCAATGCGATGGGCTACAAATGGTTTGAACTTTCGGCTTTGATTTCGAATCCACCAAAGAACGTTCAAACTGTCTGACCAAAAAATCACTTCTGATATTGACATGTCTAATGCTCTACAAACAGTCCTTGTCAATCTTAGTCCCTGAATTGCTGCCATCAATTCCAGCCGTGGTATGCTGATAGATGCTAATGGTGCAACTTTACTCTTTGATGCTACTATGTTTACACTGTTTTTATTATCTTCAGTGGTATTTCTGATATATACTACTGAACTATACGCCATACTAGATGCGTCAACAAATGTGTGCAGTTCTGTCAATTTCAATTCTCCAACTGCAAGATTTCTAGGAACTGAAATGTTGTCAATTTTAGAAAGTTCACTGAACCATTGGCTGGCTTTGTCTGTTAACTCCTTATTTAAACTGTCATCCCAATTTACACCACTCATCCACATATCTTGCATTAATATTTTTGCGCGGATAGTGTATGGAGTTACTAACCCCAATGGATCATAAATTGTGGCCATCTTTTTCAAAAAAGATCTCTTTGTCCATGGCATTTCACCAGAAGGTACATTGTAACTGAATGTAAAAGTGTCACTCTCTGCATACCATTTCACACCTAATGTCTTTGTAACTGGCATTTCTCCTTTACTCAGATCAACATTTTGCATTCTTGCCTCCTGAGGTATTTCACTTAGCACTGCTGATGAATTTGATAACCACTTGTGTGCTAGCATACCAGCTTTTTTCCAAAGTTCTGTCAAGTCATTATACAACTGAACTCCTTCGATGTCTGTCGCAACTGAATCTAGGCTATCATCCATGTAGGTTGCTCGCAGTATGGTCTCTGATGCCATGGGATAAATTTCTGAGAATTTCTTTGCATTATACTGTGATATATACTGAGCTAAAAATGGTGATGCGTTAATCCCAAAAACAACTCTATTAAACTCATACTCATCAGCTTCCTCCTTACTAGATGTTCTCCAAAGAAACCTATGAAATCTTCTATCTGGGATAGGAATTCCAATCTGAAGATACATTTCTTGAATGTCACAAGCTATGGCCACTGAATGTTTACGGAATCTAAGCAACACTTCAAGTAGATTTTGTTGCAATTTTGGCCCTTGATAAATGACGTCATTAAGTGACAGTTCCTTTTGCCTAGCAGAAGCATCAAATACAATGCGAACTTTAGTGGTTGACCTATCTGGTCTCACAACAGGAAAATGTGGGAGAAACCACTTTTGACTATTTTCATCATCAGATTCTTTGTCTATTTTTGACACATATCCTTTTTTAACATAAGTGTCAATCACATTTGCATATGTTTCTTTCAACACATTGTCTCTATTCAATTTTTTCTGTGTTCTCTAATCTTTTCAAAGCCATATCCTTGTTGGCACTCAAATTGTTCTTGTTTTCCTTCCAAGGGATTCCTATTTCATATCTCCCTTCATGATACACTATTGACTTTTCTGTATTTTCTAAAACTTTTCTATCCTCCTGATTATACACTTCCTCATTCATCCCTAACTCTTCTATCTCCCAAAACTTTCTTAATGTCTCATTAATTGCAGAGTTTTCTTCACGCAAGAAGAATGTGTGAAAATTACTAGTTTCACTTGTCGATAAATTTCCCACACAAGTCCATCCAAGTGGTGTAAGTCGAGCTACTGGTTGCCCTGGTTCACCTTGAACTTCAAATAGGGACTGATGCAATTCAACATAGTCTAGACCTATTAATATGTCAATTGATGCTTTGGGTCCAACATATGGAAACTCTATACCCTTCAAATGATCCCATTTCTTGGTATACTCATTTAGTTCTATTGCTCTCAAGTTTCCTGTCACATTGTCTATTGTATTAGCTGAAATGTTCATTTTAAGTTGCCCGTTACAACTTTCAATACCAAAAGAAACATTCTGTGTGGTAATTATTTCCTTTTTCCCATTCAACAGGTTGACTGTCACATTGTCACATTTTGTCATATTTTCCTCAGTCAGTAATTTAAGTTCTGCAGCTATATTTCTATTCAAATAAGTCTGTGTGCTGCCGTCATCTAGTAACGCATTAACTTTCAACTTGCGTCTTCCATTTGTTAGAACAACTGGAACTGTTCTTAAGGCAATAAAGCTGGATTTTTGTGCACATGCTCTCATTTCATTTTGATGCCCAAACATTGCTGCTTCCGGGTGAATTATTTCATTTCGCTGCTTGAAACTTGAGGCTTCTGGGTTTAATCTATGGGTATTTTCTCTAAGATGTAACAACTGATGATGAGTTTTGTTACAATGATCAATTCCACACTTCTTCATGCTGCGACAGTCATTGCCAATATGATTATTTCTGAGGCATCGAAAACATAATTCAGTTCTTTTGCTGTCCTTTTCTTGTTTCATTCATGATTAAATTTGTGTGAAATGTCTTTGCACTGTGTGTGCTGAGCTGTGATATGCCATGAATTGTCTCTTGGGCAGTCATAACAAATTCTGCTTCTAAATTCACCCATTCTTTCAGTGTTTCTATTGTTTCTTCCTTACAGTTGTTATGAATCCATCGGATATATTTTGTCAACATTGACTGAGGCATTTTCTTCAGTAATGTGAAGTAAAAGGTACTTTTGCCAAAATCACTTTCACTCTCCAAATCTTTCAATCTCAGTACTGTTATGTCCAACAGATCAGCAAAACGCTCCATTTCTTTTGCATTTTCATTTCTTATGGGTTTAAAGTTCTCCAAATCTTCAATAAATTTCATGCATTGCCTCCTAGAACCTCCAAATTTACGTTCAAGTGCCAATTTAGCAATATCATATGCTTCTGAAGAATGGCCAAGTTCTTCTACACATTTCAATGCCTCACCTCTTAAATACTGTTTAAGTTGGAGTAGCTTGTACTGAGGAGTGGCTGGTGCACTATCGATACATGCACAGAAAGCTGCATTCCATGACTCATACTTTCTTTTGTCTCCATCAAATATTGGGATTGAAACTCTCTTTAGTTGTTTCCATAAATCCTTTCCAATGTCAGATTCTACCTTCACAGGATCCTCAGCAACCACTGAGCTTTTTTCAGAACTAAAGCTACAGGATCTGTATGCCTTTAATACTTCTTCATACTTTTCTTCTAATATTGTTATTTCCTCTAAAGACCTATTCATTTCTACTGTCCGTTTATTTTCTTTGTAAAATTGAACAATATTTGTTACCGACTCTATTGCATTATCCAGCGCTTCTTCCGTCTTATCCAAACAATCTCGCAGCTCCTCTTTTTTAACATCTTCTTCATCACATAAATCATACAGTCTATTTCTCATACGCGTATATGCTGCTTTGTTTCTAGACTTAGCCAATTTTAAACCTGCCAGTGTAGCCGCCTCAGCGTGCTCGTCCTTGCCGTTTTCGCTTTCCGACATGCCGTTGTGTGTTTACTGCGAAAACCGATGACAATAATATATTTCTCCAATACTGGCTAATAAACAATGCAACAAACCTCTTCAAACCTCGCTCTGCTACCAAATGTTACGATGGCTATGAGTGAATACGAACTATCTATCTGTTTCTCGATGATATTTATTATTTTCGATTTGTTGCACCATGTGCTTTCTATTACACCGGACATCACGTGTCATTCTCACGATTGTAACACTCGATTCATCTGTACATACATGTAAGGAACATTTGGAACCTAATCGAGTAACTCTCTTCAGAACACCATGAGTCAATAACCTTTCTATCGATCTCGTGTTTTTTACAGAAGAAAATATATTTTATTTGCATTTTACGAAATAGACTAATCCTCGACGCCAAGACACTTCACACACACACACACACACACACACACACATCGGCACCAAATATTTTGTGTTACTTTAAAACTAGAAGATATTGTTGCAACATCGATCCTCGATACCAGAGTCAAGTCTGGAGTATGTAAATACCGACCGAGACCCTGTAAACTTATTTTTCACTTTATTTTTTAACTTCGACTTTTAAATTCTTTAAACTTGAACACATTTTTATTGTTTTATTATGACAGATTGTTCGTCATATAAAATTAAAGTTATGAGAGAGATAGTGCTATGATGAAAATATTTGTCAAAACATATATTTAAATTATTTTTGGTTGTTATATATACCTACATACTAATATGAAATCATTATTAGACAAAAATCGCTGTTTGCTAGGAACGGTGGATGCCCTTTAATACACATACGAAGGAACATGAGTCGCCACTTGAGCCATCTAGGTTTTGAGAACTTGTTGCGTAATCGATGTAAACTAATCAAAGTTTAAACTTTAAAACTTGGTTTAACGTCCGTCGACAGTATTTAGTATTCTGAGATTTTTGCGGAGACACAATGTAGTCACTCTGCCATTCCAAAAAATTGTTGTATGATTACTAAAATAAAACTACAAGTATTTAAGAGAACATCAATTTGATTTTAACATTCATCGTTTAGTCCGGATACGAAAAGAAAGTATCTGTTATGATTGTGTATTCACCCTTCTGTACTAAAAGGTTCTTTTGCAGATTAGTTTTCATTCTTTTAGTGGAACCGTGCCTAGTTACATGTATAATATTTGACACCAAGCCCACCGTCCTTAATCCAACGTTATATGTTGAACGCCAATCAAGGAAAATGCAAGTACACTTTTTAACCTATGATCGAACCTACGACGTCATTCAATATTTTCCATAATAATGAATTTGGCACTGTAAATAATTCCGTTTTCATTGTGTAAAATGTAATGGGAAATATATATACTTCAAAAAGTGTGAAAATAATTGTCTCGAAAAATAAAAATCGACAAGGTCAAACTGGATAGGCATTTCCTGATTTTCTTTGCATCTATGTGAACATTTTAAAATTGAATAAGTAGACTCAAATACATTCATACATATTACTCTTAAATGATTCTTCATGTATGCATTTAAATATCTGTTTCAGCCAAAGTTCCTCAGCTTTATAGGCACAGGCCCTTCGACTTCACACATCTAAAATAAATACAGATTGCTTGTATTTATAATGCAAAAAAAACAAAACATTTTATAAAAAAAAAATGAATGCATGAGGTGACGTTGACTTCAGATAATATGATTTAAAGAATTAATATTGTTTCAACTAAAGATCACTTATTTCCTGTTTTCAACAGAATCTGTTGACACTATTTACACTTCCTGGTCATATCTGTGTTTGGTTGTATGTCGTAAATATAATTAATGTTGTTATTAACTATACAGGAGCTATCGGTACTCAACACAACAAAAAATATGTTTCGTGCTCTAAGGCTTATTTTAATACTTACAGGTAAACGTTTGATATCATCATCATCATCATCATCATCGTCGTCGTCGTCATCATCATCATCATCATCATCATCATCATCATTTATTATTCACTCTAACCTCATATATATTAACTGAGTCAATAGCCACTTTTAACCTTATGTTTCTTAACAAGATAGAGTCCATCATGACGAATGATATTTTATTCTAATTTTGTTGTCTTTTTCTCTTACTTGTAAAAATAAATACACCAGTAAATACCGTTATTTTAATCATGGTTAATTCATTTCTTTTATTGCATACACCTTTTGTATTTTGTTAACTTCATCTGCGATTCGGACTTGAAAATCATTTAAGAGTTGATTTGATTTAGCAGTCATTTTATTTTAGTTTAAGGATGTTTCATTTCATTATCAAAATAAGTTTGGTGTGAATGACATTATCTTACATTTAGCAATTTGTTCTACAGATTTAGATTACAATTAATTGTACTTGTAAACAATCTTGACCTTTTTATTCCAGGAGGTGGTGTAATTCTTCGTGCTACAGGATATTCTCTCACCTTATGCTATACAAAATATTACGATATGGGTTATTGCAATCATGGTGAAACAAACTTGAGTTATTGTAGCGGGGGTAACATCAATATTACAGAAGTAACGGTGTATGAAAATAGGTTTTGTAGCAGACTTGAAGATTGTTCGTTGCATCAAAAAGAATGCTGTTTCAAGGACTACGAAAGAAGTTTACGTAATGAAGAAGTCACCAAACTAATAGTCAGATGTGATACAGAGAAATGCCTCGGTAACATCTCCCTGACTGAACTACCAAAGATAAAACTTTCTTTCTACATAATAGAGTTTGTTTATTCATGTGGTAGGTAGCTTTATCATCCCAAACTAGCTTGCTTTACCTATACCATATACAAATATATACGTGTGACAATATGGTATATCTTTATACGTATATGCATAAACTTTGAATTGATGGATACAATTCATCTAATGAATTGTTTCGCAATAGACTTTTTGTAATATTTTGTCTGGCAGTAAGAAATGTGATTTCTACATTGGATGCTTGTTGATGATAATATCAAGTAACCTGATTAGTCGATTTTCAGTTTTTGTGCATGTACATTATTCATTAGTGATAATTTCATCGACGCCGAATATCTCATTTATTTTTCTGCCTTTTTACTGTTTATTCTTCTTCTTCTTATTAGGACTTTCTGCCTAAAGCAGAAAGTCCTATTGGGTTTGTTATGTTTATTATTATTATTATTATTATTATTATTCTTTTCTTCTTCCTAACTAAACGCTTATTTTTATATGTTGCAATAGTCCTAGGACGATGAAATTTTTATGGCTTATTAGTCACGTGAGGAAATTTTGATTTCAATGATTTTCAGCACCCTATGACGTCACATGACGTCACAGCTAAAAATAGTGAAAAATGGTGTTCGCGCTCTACAGCCGTCATTTATGATCGGATTTTCTTCAAATTTTTACAGATGGTACATCTTGAATCAAAGGTGTGCATATCCTGTCAGCTAACCGAAATTCCGAAAGACCGAAGTTCTGTGGCTGAAATAAGATTCGAACATAGGACCGAAAATTTCATTTTAGGATAAAAGAGCTTCAGGATGAGATAGAAAGTTGAAACTTACACAGTTTGCAGTTCTGCAGAATTTCTACAAATATTTTGAGGCGTGACGTCATATGACGTCATGTGACGTCATAAGCATACTTCTTAATTTTTATTTTAGGGCAATGATTTCGACATGATGCCAGTTGTTTAGAATAATGAAAATTTCAGAGTTATGAAAGGAAAGTATGCGCTTTTGAACAAAAGCATCTTCAGTACCCTATGACGTCATGTGACGTCACAGCTAAAAATAGTGAAAAAAGGTGTTCGCGCTCTACAGCCGTCATTTATGGTCGGATTTTCTTCAAATTTTCACAGATGGTACATCTTGAATCAAAGGTGTGCATATCCTGTCAACTAACCGAAATTCCGAAAGACCGAAGTTCTGTGGCTGAAATAAGATTCGAACATAGGACCGAAAATTTCATTTTAGGATAAAAGAGCTTCAGGATGAGATGGAAAGTTGAAACTTACACAGTTTGCAGTTCTGCAGAATTTCTACAAAAATTTTGAGTCGTGACGTCATATGAAGTCATGTGACGTCATAAGCATACTTCTTAATTTTCATATTTGGGCAATGATTTCGACATGATGCCAGTTGTTCAGAATAATGAAAATTTCAGAGTTATGAAAGCAAAGTATGCGCTTTTGAAGAAAAGCATCTTCAGCACCCTATGACGTCACATGACGTCACAGCAAAAAATAGTGAAAAATGGTGTTTACGCTCTACAGCCGTCATTTATGGTCGGATTTTCTTCAAATTTTCACAGATGGTACATTTTGAAACTCAGGTGTGCATATCCTGTCAACTAACCGAAATTCCCAAAGACCGAAGTTCTGTGGCTGAAATAAGATTCGAACATAGGACCGATAATTTCATTTTAGGATTAAAGAGCTTCAGGATGAGATAGAAAGTTGAAACTTACACAGTTTACAGTTCTGCAGAATTTCTATATATATCTTGAGTCTTGACGTCATATGACGTCTTGTGACGTCATAAGCATACTTCTTAATTTTCATATTTGGGCAATGATTTTGACATGATGCCAGTTGTTCAGAATAACGAAAATTTCAGAGTTATGACAGTAAAATATGCCCTTTTGAACAAAAGCATCTTTAGCACACTATGACGTCATGTGACGTCAGAGCTAAATATAGTGAAAAATGGTGTTCACGCTCTACAGCCGCTATTTATGGTCGGATTTTCTTCAAATTTTTACAGATGGTACATCTTGAAAGTTAGGTGTGCATATCCTGTCAGCTAATCGAAATTCCGAAAGACCGAAGTTCTGTGGCTGAAATAAGATTCGAACATAGGACCGAAAATTTCATTTTAGGATTAGAGAGCTTCAGGATGAGATAGAAAGTTGAAACTTAAACAGTTTGCAGTTCTGCAGAATTTCTACATATGTTTAGAGTTATGATAGAGTTATTCTTCCTAACTAAACGCTTATTTTTCTATGTTGCAATGGACCTAGGACGATGAAATTTTTATGACTTATTAGTCACGTGAGGAAATTTTGATTTCTATGATTTTCATATGCCTATGACGTCATATGACGTCACAGTTGAAATATGCTACAAAAGTTTGTACGCGGTCTACAGCCATTGTTTGTGAACCGATTTTCATCAAATTTTCACAGATTGTGTATATTAAGTTCTAGTTGTGCATCCCGGTGTCCTTTTTTCAAAATTCGAAAAGTCCATGGTTCTATAGCGAATCCAAGATTCGAACCAAGGTCGTAAATTTCTAAATGCTTATAAAATCTGTCCTATTTAAGATAGAAAGTTGATATTTAGTCAGTATATAGGTCTCTAGAAGTTTTAAACATTTTGTGAAAATATATGTCATATGACGTCACGTGACGTCATTATATGATAATGTATTTCTAATATTAACAAGAATATTTCTATATGTTGAAATTGTCGAAAGGCAATGAAAATTAAAAGACACATGCTTCAAATGCTGTTATTTAGATTTCTATGTTTTTCATATGCCTATGACGTCATATGACGTCACACTGGAAATATGCAACAAAAGTTTGTACGCGGTCTACAGCCATTGTTTATGAACCGATTTTCATCAAATTTTCGCAGAATGTGTATATTAAGTTCTAGTTGTGCATCGCGTTGTCCGTTTTTCAAAATTCGAAAAGTCCAAGGTTCTATAGCGATTCCAAGATTCGAACCAAGGTCGTAAATTTTCAAATTCTTATAAAATCGGTCCTATTTGAGATAGAAAGTTGAAATTTTATCAGTTAGTAGGTCTCTGGGTGTCTTAACAATTATGTGAAAATAAACGTCATATGACGTCACGTGACGTCATTTTTTATTATTATTATTCTTTTCTTCTTCCTAACTAAACGCTTATTTTAATATGTTGCAATAGTCCTAGAACGATGAAATTTTTTATGGGTTTTTAGTTACGTGAGGAAATTTTGATTTCAATGATTGACAGCACCCTATGACGTCACATGACGTCACAGCTAAAAATAGTGAAAAATGGTTTTCGCGCTCTACAGCCGACATTTATGGTCGGATTTTCTTCATATTTTCACAGATGGTACATCTTGAAACTAAGGTGTACATAACCTGTCAGCTAACCGAAATTCCGAAAGACCGAAGTTCTGTGGCTGAAATAAGATTCGAACATAGGACCGAAAATTTCATTTTAGGATTAAAGAGCTTCAGGATGAGATAGAAAGTTGAAACTTACACAGTTTGCAGTTCTGCAGAATTTCTTAACATATTTTGAGTCGTGACGTCATATGACGTTATGTGACGTCATAAGCATACATCTTAATTTTCATTTAAAGGCAATGATTTCGACATGATGCCAGTTGTTCAGAATAATGAAAATTTCAGAGTTATGACAGTAAAGTATGCGCTTTTGAACAAAAGCATCTTCAGCACCCTATGACGTCATGTGACGTCAGGGCTAAAAATAGTGAAAAATGGTGTTCACGCTCTACAGCCGCCATTTATGGTCGAATTTTCTTCAAATTTTCACAGATGGTATATCTTGAAACTAAGATGTGTATATCCTTTAAGCTAACCGAAATTCCGAAAGACCGAAGTTCTGTGGCTTAAATAAGATTCGAACATAGGACCGAAAATTTCATTTTAGAATTAAAGAGCTTCAGAATGAGATAGAAAGTTGAAACTTACACAGTTTGCAGTTCTGCAGCATTTCTACAAATATTTTGAATCGTGACGTCATAGGACGTCATAAGCATACCACTTAATTTTAAATTGGGGCAATGATTTCGACATGATGCCAGTTGTTCAGAATAATGAAAATTTCAGAGTTATTGCAGTAAAGTATGCGCTTTTGAGCAACAGCATTTTCAGCACCCTATGACGTCACCTGACGTAAGAGCTAAAAATAGTGAAAAATGGTATTCGCGCTCTACAGCCGCCATTTGTGATCAGATTTTCTACAAATTTTTACAGATGGTACATCTTGAAACTAAGGCCTGAATATTTTGTCAGCTAACCTTAATTCCGAAAAACCGAAGTATTGTGACTGAAGGAAGATTCGAACATAGGACCTTTGAACTAGAAATCAAGTTTGCAGTCATGTCCTGACGTCATATAACATCATGTTACGTCACAGACTAATACTTAGTTCTTATCATTTGCACTAATTTCGGAATATAATGTCAATTGTTCAGCATGAACATGAAATACTACCAGAGGTGAATCATTACATGAAACTTCTTTCTCCTGCTTTTTGCATTAACACAGCTTGCAGAAAGTCCTATCATTCGTTTTCACGAATGACATCTAGTTATTATTATTATTATTCTTTTTTTCTTCCTAACTAAACGCTTATTTTTCTATGTTGCAATACTCCTAGGACGATGAAATTTTTATGACTTATTAGCCACGTCAGGAAATTTTGATTTCTATGATTTTCATATGCCTATGACGTCATATGACGTCACATTTGAAATATGCTACAAAAGTTTGTACGCGGTCTACAGCCATTGTTTGTGAACCGATTTTCATCAAATTTTCACAGATTGTGTATATTAAGTTCTAGTTGTGCATCCCGGTGTCCGTTTTTCAAAATTCGAAAAGTCCATGGTTCTATAGCGAATCCAAGATTCGAACCAAGGTCGTAAATTTTTTAAATGCTTATAAAATCTGTCCTATTTAAGAAAGAAAGTTGATATTTAGTCAGTATATAGGTCTCTAGAAGTTTTAAAAATTTTGTGAAAATATTTGTCATATGACGTCACGTGACGTCATTATATGATAATGTATTTCTAATATTAACAAGAATATTTCTATATGTTGAAATTGTCGAAAGGCAATGAAAATTTAAAGACACATGCTTCAAACGCTGAAATTTTGATTTCTATGATTTTCATAGGCCTATGACGTCATATGACGTCACACTGGAAATATGCAACAAAAGTTTGTACGCGGTCTACAGCCATTGTTTATGAACCGATTTTCATCAAATTTTCACAGAATGTGTATATTAAGTTCTAGTTGTGCATCCCGGTGTCCGTTTTTCAAAATTCGAAAAGTCCAAGGTTCTATAGCGATTCCAAGATTCGAACCAAGGTCGTAAATTTTCAAATTCTTATAAAATCGGTCCTATTTGAGATAGAAAGATGATATTGGGTCAGTATATAGGTCTCTGGGAGTCTTAAACATTTTGTGAAAATAAATGTCATATGACGTCACGTGACGTCATTATATGATAATGAATTTCTAATTCTAACAAGATTATTTCTATATCTTGAAATTTATGAAGGGCAATGAAAAATTAATGCCGCATGCTTCAGATGCTGTAATTTCGATTTCAAAGATTTTCAGAAGCCTATGACGTCATATTACGTCACATTTGAAATTGACTACGAAAGTTTGTACACGGTCCAGAGCCATTATTAATGGGCCGATTTTCATCAAATTTTCACAGAATGTGTATATTAAGTTCTAGTTGTGCATCTCGTTGTCCGTTTTTCAAAATACGAAAAGTCCATGGTTCTATAGCGATTCCAAGATTCGAACCAAGGTCGTAAATTTTTAAATGCTTATAAAATCGGTCCTTTTTGAGATAGAAAAGTGATATTTGGTCAGTATATAGGTCCCTAAGAGTCTTAAACATTTTGTGAAAATAAATGTCATATGACGTCACGTGACGTCATTATATGATAATGTATTTCTAATATTAACAAGAGTATTTCTATATATTGAATTGTCGAAGGGCAATGAAAATTTAATGACAAATGATTTAGACACTGAAATTTCGATTTCAATAATTTTCAGAAGCCTATGACGTCATATGACGTCACATTTGAAATTGACTACGAATGTTTGTACACGGTCCAGAGCCATTATTAATGGGCCGATTTTCATCAAATTTTCACAGAATGTGTATATTACGTTCTTATTGTGTATACCGGTGTCCGGTTTTTCAAAATTCGAAAAGTCCAAGCATATATGGCGGATCCAAGATTCGAACCAAGGACGTCAATTTTTAAATGCTTATAAAAACTATCCTATTTGAGATAGAAAGTTGAAATTTTGTCAGTTAGTAGGTCTCTGGGAGTCTTAACAATTATGTGAAAATAAACGTCATATGACGTCACGTGACGTCATTTTTTATTATTATTATTCTTTTCTTCTTCCTAACAAAACGCTTATTTTAATATGTTGCAATAGTCCTAGGACGATGAAATTTTTATGGGTTATTAGTCACGTGAGGAAATTTTGATTTCAATGATTGTCAGCACGCTATGACGTCACATAACGTCACAGCTAAAAATAGTGAAAAATGGTGTTCGCGCTCTACAGCCGTCATTTATGGTCGGAGTTCTTAAAATTTTCACAAATGGTGTACATATCCTGTCAGCTAACCGAAATTCCGAAAGACCGAAGTTCTGTGGCTAAAATAAGATTCGAACATAGGACCGAAAATTTCATTTTAGCATTAAAGAGCTTCAGGATGAAATAGAAAGTTGAAACTTACACAGTTTGCAGTTCTTCAGAAATTCTTAATATATTTTGAGTCGTGACGTCATATGACGTCATGTGACGTCATAAGCATACATCTGAATTTTCATTTAAAGGCAATGATTTCGACATGATGCCAGTTGTTCAGAATAATGAAAATTTCAGAGTTATGACAGAAATGGATGCGCTTTTGAAAAAAAGCATCTTCAGCACCCTATGACGTCATGTGACGTCAGAGCTTAAAATAGTGAAAAATGGTGTTTACGCTCTACAGCCGCCATTTATGGTCGAAGTTTCTTCAAATTTTCACAGATGGTATATCTTGAAACTAAGATGTGTATATCCTTTCAGCTAACGGAAATTCCGAAAGACCGAAGTTCTGTGGCTTAAATAAGATTCGAACATAGGACCGAAAATTTCATTTTAGGATTAAAGAGCTTCAGGATGAAATAGAAAGTTGAAACTTACACAGCTTGTAGTTCTGCAGAATTTCTTAATATATTTTGAGTCGTGACGTCATATGACGTCATGTGACGTCATAAGCATACATCTTAATTTTAATTTGGGGCAATGATTTTGACATGATGCCAGTTGTTCAGAATAATGAAAATTTCAGAGTTATGACAGAAATAGATGCGCTTTTGAAAAAAAAGCATCATCAGCACCCTATGACGTCATGTGACGTCAGAGCTAAAAATAGTGAAAAATGGTGTTCACGCTCTACAGCCGCCATTTATGGTCGAATTTTCTTCAAATTTTCACAGATGGTATATCTTGAAACTAAGATATGTATATCCTTTAAGCTAACCGAAATTCCGAAAGACCGAAGTTCTGTGGCTGAAATAAGATTCGAACATAGGACCGAAAATTTCATTTTAGGATTAAAGAGCTTCAGAATGAGATAGAAAGTTGAAACTTACACAGTTTGCAGTTCTGCAGAATTTCTACAAATATTTTGAGTCGTGACGTCATAAGCATACTTCTTAATTTTTATTTTAGGACAATGATTTCGACATGATGCCAGTTGTTCAGAATAAGGAAAATTTCAGAGTTATAACAGTAAAGTATACATTTTTGAGCAAAAACATTTTCAGCACCATATGACGTCATGTGACGTTAGAGCTAAAAATAGTGAAAAATGGTGTTCACGCTCTACAGCCGCCATTTATGGTCGGATTTTCTTAAAATTTCACAGATTTTACATCTTGAAACTAAGGTGTGCATATCCTGTCAGCTAACCGAAATTCCGAAAGACCGAAGTTCTGTGGCTGAAATAAGATTCGAACATGGGACCGAACATTTCATTTTAGGATTAAAGAGCTTCAGGATGAGATAGAAAGTTGAAACTTACACAGTTTGCAGTTCTGCATAATTTCTTAATATATTTTGAGTCGTGACGTCAAATGTCGTCATGTGACGTCATAAGCATACTTCTTAATTTTCATATTAGGGCAATGATTTCGACATGATGTCAGTTGTTCAGAATAATGAAAATTTCAGTGTTATGACAGTAAAGTATGAGCTTTTGAACAAAAGCATCTTCAGCACCCTATGACGTCCTGTGACGTCAGAGCTAAAAATATTGAAACATGGTGTTCGCGCTCTACAGCCGCCGTTTATGGTCGGATTTTCTTCAAATTTTCACAGATGGTACACCTTGAAACTAAGGTGTGAATATTTTGTCAGCTAACCTTAATTCCGAAAAACCGAAGTATTGTGGCTGAAGCAAGATTCGAACATAGGACCTTTAAACTAGAAATCAAGTTTGCAGTCATGTCCTGACGTCATATAACATCATGTTACGTCACAGACTAATACTAAGTTCTTATCATTTGCACTAATTTCGGAATATAATGTCAATTGTTTAGCATGAACATGAAATACTACCAGAGGTGAATCATTACATTTACATTTACATGAAACTTCTATTTCCTGCTTTTTGCATTAACACAGCTTGCAGAAAGTCCTATCATTCGTTTTCACGAATGACATCTAGTTTTTAATGAGTTTTCTTGTTAATCTTCGGCATAAAAACGTTGTAAACTACCACGAAAATAGGATCTCTCTCTAAAGATATTTTCTCACAAGGACTTCAATACAATTTGATATAACGTTTAAAATGAGGTTTTCCATACATTAATTTACCTAATTTCATGTTTCTCTGTTTAACAAGATGTGTTTAACCATTTCAATTTCCTGTCATATATTTATTCGGTATATGAGATTTAGATATATTCCAAAGAACTCAGTTAAAATCATTCATTCACTAGGTCACTTGTTTTGTTTTGGACATTATATCAACAGATATATTTCCTACTTATCAGAACATTAACGTATACATTACCAAATCAATATTTTTGTCATAACTCTAACTGAAATTTCCGATCATGCTTGCAACGTTTCTTAATGTCCATACTAGTTATGATCAGGGAATTAAGATTCCTATATAGAATCTCAATTGAAAATAGCATTTAATTTTGCCATTTAGTAAATATTATGATACATCAAAATTAATTTTGTTAATTTAAGTTCCAGTGTATGAGTCTACCACAGGAGACATACTAAAAACAAAAGAACCAATATCAACCAGTAAGTGTTTTTTTATACCCCCGCCATTCGAAATATGAATGACATTAAGAGTTTAATGGGTACCCCTGTCAACCCGTCCGTCGTCTGCGATCAATAACTTTTGAAGAACTCAACGGATTTAATTCAAAGAGCTTAAGATGAAGTACTTAACAATCTTCTACTTTCGGATTAAGAACTCAGTGAGTTTGTATCTTTAAACGTATTACTTTAACGTTCATTAACAACTTACAGTATTACTAATCCCTCTCGACAATCCTTGGTTTTACCAGTATTTTGCTCACAGGTTGGTCTTAAAAAGGGTTCGCCCAAACTCACAACCTTTTGATCCGTTGTCATGGATTCTACCGCGGAGCCGCATACTTATCTTTGATGTGTGGCATGGCATGTTCTCTTTAGAATGTTGACGGAATCCAAAATTTTGATCATAATATGAGAGATACATTTACATCTATTTAGAACAATAATCTTAATCTGCTTATTTTCTTACAGTCGAAGCATTCACTTAAGGTAAAGTCGCTGTAATGGTTCCGCTACGTCTTTGACTACTGAATCTCTACCAAAATAACCAAGGTAACCTAATGGAACATTAGGACACCTTGGTTATCTAAGTGAAAGGCCATGAGGTCGAAACCATTTACTTACTTTTACCGGACTTTACCTTAATGGTGTCCATTAAGGAAAATTAAGGCAAAAAAACGAGCTGTCTTTCTTCAAGTGTTAATTACCGAGGTATGTCTATTACAGGTATTTGTGTTGCCGTCTCCGTTACTGTGACAACCGTCTTGGTTGTTTTTGTTGCTGTTATTATCGTCATTTGCAGGTATGTTTGTAATGATTGGTTTAGCTTAAAGGTAGCTTACAATTCTTCTTACTCGTGTGTACAGATTGTACTATACTGAAATAAAAACACAGGGTGAAACTGTTATATAACCCTCAGGATTTATTTTATCTTTGACTTTATTATTGTAGTTTAATAACATGTCCGACCCTCGCTTTTTTTTTTAAAAGCAAACGTTCTTCATAAAAGCATTTCTTGTATTTATTCACCTTTATCAACATTACTTAACCTTATAATATATTTTTTCTAAACGGACACAAAAATACCCATCGATTCCTTTTTTTTTCAGCATATTTGCGATGATAATAGATAGACAAATCTCCAACAAATGCAAAACATGTAAGGACGTGTTTTCCTATTATCTGCTTGAGTACACTATTAAATAATTTCACTTTTTACAGGAGGAAGGCACGAGTACATCTGGACAGTTTATCAGCCCCGGACTCCACCATTTATGTCAACGTTACAGTTAGGAGTGGGCACTATTACAATGTGGAAATTGGAGAAGAAATGCGGACGGGTGGTGAAGGGAGCGGTTATCATCTTGAGGGGACAGGCTCGGGGATCAGTCTGGACAACAAACATACTCGCACTGACCTCTACACAAACTTGGTATCCGCACGAAATGACAAGACTTACGATTCTCTATACCACAATTAGATCGTATTGATGTAAATTTCATAGAATAAAATACCAAATCTAATGAAAATATCAATTACTGTAGTAAAGACATGATACTGGCATAAACAATGAGATATTCATCCATAACTTCCTCATTAGCGATAAAACTACAAACACATTTAAAGAAGATGCACATTTTCTTTCTGACACACGTTAATTTAGAGGATAATATTTCCCCCTTTTCAGATTTGTTTTCCTTGATTGCTTTTTACGTGATTTATATATCCATTTAACTGATAAGATTGTCCTATGAGGAGACAAATATAATTAGCCAGATAAAACTATGGAATACACCATTAATCTCAAATATTCAGATAAAATAAATATATAACATAAATGATTATAATGTGTCACTTGACTTGACTTGACTATTTGAGTTTACCGTCACTTCGACAGTATTTCAGTCATATAGCGACGTCCAGCTAATTACAGATGGAGGAAGACCCCGAATGCACGGAGGCATCCGGGTAGAACCACCGACCTACAGCAAGTCAGCTGGAAGGCTTCCTCACATGAAAATCCGAATTACCCTGCCGGGATTCGAACCCACGCGGTGAGGGCTGAGTGAGTGTTAAAGTCAGCGACTTAACCCTCTCGGTCACGGAGGCCCCTATAATGTGTGAATTCGAATATTGGTGACCTATAGGCACGTAAGTCCGGTTGCTTTTAATGTTGATAATATTGTTTATCGTGTATATTGTATTTTTGTTTATCGTGTATATTGGTTTTTTTGTTGGTTTTTTATTGTTTATCATGTATATTGTATTTGTACATGCCACGTTTATAAACAGTTATCTTATCTCATTGCCAATCCAGCGTATGCTTGCCGCCCGCCCCGTGTGTTCAATAACGAGAGCATTCGCCATTATTTCAGTGAATTGGTGGTAAATAACTTTTATATATTACAGTTAATGCAGATGTGTGCATGTTATATGGTCGAAATAGTACATGTATTATGACTTTACCTCTTTTCAGCAAAAGGCAATTATGTTGTAGATTATTGTTTTGTACGCCATGACAATTTAGCAGATTTTGTTCTGCTCATTTTAATGTAATTCCTGTGTCAGATCTCTTATATATATCTGTTATTATTATTTCATCTGGGGAAACTGGAATAATTCATGGCCTCTATTGTTGTTGGGTATTTTGTTTGAATGTTGTGGTGATTTGACGATCCATTGTGTTGTTGTTGTTGTTGTTGTTGTTGTTGACGTTAAAAATGTGATCAGAAAACTGTATATTCTTTACGAAACCATTTCTAAACCTGAAACTGGTTTTCGGACACTATATGATAAAGATGATGAGGAATGGTGTAAAATTGTTAATCATATATAGTAAACTACCAAGTTAACATATACAGTATGGTTATAGTAACAAAAATATCAAACATTGTCCTGGTAAACAATGATGGTCTGACACCTTAACTGATTTATTGAAAAGTGTCAAGAACTGTGGCAGAGAAAACGTAATATCAGTACAAAAAGGTATTTTAAATTTTGAATGCAGATGATCATATTTTTCTTATCAAGTTCAAGACTTTATAAACGCCGATGCTATCTAAAATGTCAAATGTTTGAAAATGTTAATGTCAAAACCAGTAATTTTATCCCAAAGGAAGTATAGATGCGAGACGACTCGGTATCAAATGATGTTCATTCCGCTCTTAACAATTGGAAACATGATTAAGCTCCTTGTTTAACGCACACAGCCAATTCTTTTAATAACACAAATTCAAATTATATCATTAGTGTAAGAATTGTAAATAGTGACGAACATATACCACTTTGTTTTAGTGATCATTCATCATTGCTAAAAGTACGTGATGCCTAAATAGCTGCTAATAAAGACAAAACATGAGATACAGATAATATCATTTTTTGAAATATCGAACAATGATGTATATATCTCTTTCCTCCACGTGTTGTTTAAATTCTGTATTGATGATATAATCGTTCCTTCAGTATAGGGTAAATGTATAATGAATCCTATTTTTAAATCGTTTACAATTAGAAAAAGGGACCATCAATCTTACAGAGGTATTTCTCTTGTGTCAGCTATTGTCATGTTTTAAATAGTTAATCACCAAATGGCCGGAAGCTAGTGATATTATTGCGGACGAGTAAACTGGTTTCTAGATAAAGTAGAAGAACAACATATTGTTGCACACTGTTCTTGACACACTAGGAAAACAAATTGTAAATCTACTTGTTCTCGCTTTTATGGATTTAGGGGTTGCCTATGACACCATAGACAGAATTGTCTTAAGGAATAGCTGGGGTAAATTGTTGACAGCTATATAGTTCCTTATGTGCATCTTATAGAACAGAATGATTTAATGAAGACTGTGACCTTGAAGGCAAGGCAGTATACTGTCACCGATACATTTTTATCAGTTCACTTTAAGCGTTTGGAATTGGTTGCCTATTGATGCTGAAACAGTATTACAATGATGTCATCATTTTATTGGCCGAATCTGCAGATGATGCAGTTAAATGTATAAATGACATGCATTTTAATTCCACCAGAAACAATATGAAGCCATTTTGACTTTATTCCGTATCACACGTAAAACTCATAGTTTATATCTTGTTCCAATCAGTAACATTTCTTGAAAGATTTACTTTCCTATGTGTTGTTTTTTCACGAGCACCTGGACGTCAATGGTATTGTTAAAGAGCTTGTCCACAGATTGACTATAAATTTGATGTTTGGCTAACGTTTAAGGAAGCTTTAAGCTTTCGATTTAATCATACTTTGTATTATATGTATGTGAATTGTATTATTGCCGTATGTGATTAATAAAATACGTTTTAAACTAAACTTTTACCCATATACAGACGCATGATCACCCATTGCAACCATTCGTGAATATAAAACAATGGGTTGTTTATTAATCACAGGCAATAGCATAAAGAACGGTATTTAACTTATATTTAGAATCATAAAACCTATATTTCTATTTTCTATTTTCATTTGCCGTCACTTGATTGATCATATTCAATCTTCGCGCATGCGCTCACTTCACAGGCCGAACTTACGAATTGGAACTGATGAAGACGCCATGATGCAGAACATGGTACCACAAGCACCTGGGGATGTTGTATACTATATATAACCGATTTTACCGAAGTGGCGTTTACGAAAAGAGCATTTTCCCGTTCAATGTGACCTATCCTTGCTGAGGCTGTTTGTCAGGAAACAAAGGTTTTACCAATATTAACGAAGTATATTGGTAGAAAGAAAACCTTTTTATTTTTATCTTTTATCTGTGAACGAGATGCTTAAAAACTGCAGCTCATTGTGCAAGTCGTGCAATAGGTTTACAGATTGCAAAATGTAAAACTTTTGGTGGACTTAAAATACCTCAACCAATATCGCGAAATCTCGTTTGACAAGATACTAATCTATTATTTTTTAACCAGATGTTAACTACAATAATCAAAATGATAATGTATATCTTGCCACACCACATGTCTTGCATTATTACCTGTTTCGTTACACAAAACTTGACTTAGAATAATACTTGAAACATAATATCGGATGCTATGAAAATCGTCAGAATATCAACATCCGGTGACGTAACTGATTCATTACCAATACTATATATTTTTCAATTGGTTTTTAAGAATTATTTTTATGAACAAAGTCAAACATTTTAAACATTTGTAATTGGTTAAATGAGAACAACATTTAAGATATTGTTTCAGACATAAGTTGCCTTTCTCAAACAAAAACAAATAATGAAAAATAAAATATAATTGTTTTCAAACGTATCTGTTTAAAAAAAGATATATATTATTATTTGAGCGTCCTGTCTCATTTTTGCTTGATTGGTTATAAATTAAAATGGAAAAAAAATTTTTTTTTTTTTTTTTTTTTTTTTTTTTTTTTTTTTTTTTTTTTTTTAATGAATACACAATTTTATCGTTTTTAAATTGATTACTCTCCTGATAAATTTAAAGTTATGAAAGATATAGCGATATGCTAAAGATATTTTGCCAAAACATGTTTTGAAAATAATTCCTTATGCCAATGTCACTTATCAAAATGCACTTGTCATAACGTATTCATCGCTTTCACCAAGCGTACTAGGATGCTACAAAACACAATGAGTCATCAAAGATAATGACCTACTCACCAAACATATGTATTGTATACTTAAATATCATTTCGTAGATTTGTATTACTCATTTATACTTCCTGCTCATACCGATGTCTTGGTTGGATGTCGTCTATATTAATTGAAGTGGTTTACAATTTAACTATACAGGCGGATTCGATTCTGTTAACACAAGAGAAATATGTTTCGTGCTCTGATTTTGATACTCACAGGTAAACGTTCATCATCATCATCATCATCATCATCATCATTTAACATTCCCTTTAACCTCATGTGTATATGAAATTCAACTACAATGATAAAATGGCAATGACTTTCGATATTTTTTTTTCATAATACAATTGAGCTATCAAGGTGACGAATCATATTGCTTATCTCAAATTCGTGTAGATAAATGAGGCATAACTGAAACCTTGTTATATCATGAATACAATGCATGGTATTACATTTGTATTTTTCATATCTTGAATTTTGCGATTCAGACACATTGAGTACAGTGATGTGTGTGTGTGTGTGTGTGTGTGTGTCGTGTGTGTGTGTGTGTGTGTGTTTGTGTTTATAGAAAATACATGGAATGGCAAAGATGTTAGATTTCTTAATCGACAAAGGCAATTGTGAAAGCAGTATCTTGCACTGTGTGAAGTCATGTGATACGAACGGTCCGATTAAAGGGCGTATTTCACAATAGCGCCATTTTAATATATAGACAAAGAAGGAAAATCAAAACTAACGAACAGATTTTTTTTTAAAATTGGTATGATTATAGAGAATCACACTAGAAACACATTAATGGGACAAAAAAATGTAGGTCTCCGTTCTACTTTTTGAGTTAGTTTGAAAGTGATCTGTTTAGCCTTTTTTTCTGTCATTTTTAAGGGCAAAAATTCACTTAATGCAAAATGTAAAAATAGTGGTCGTCTAAAATAATCTTAATAAGTTTCGCAAAATCTCGTTTGATACGATGATAATTTGTTATTTTATTAATCGGGTGTTAAAATGATAATGTATATTTACTCGACTTAGAATTATACATGAAAATAATCGATGCCGTGAAAATCGTCAGAATGTTTGTGAGCATTCAAGTTTACACATCCAGTGAAGTAACTGATTCATGACTTATATTCTTTTTTCGATCGAGTTTTAAGAATCAATTAATTATGACCACAAATATTGAACGTAAAAAATGATGAAAATGTGGACTTTTTTGTAAATCTGTTGATTTGTTTCAAAATGTTGTATATCACCATGTAAGTGTCCTGGACTCTTTCCTTTATTGTTTAAACCGACTTGATTTTTAAGAAATTTTGAGAAAACGAAGATCAGTTTTATCTAAATAAATTTGTTTGAAAATGTGTGTATTGCCGATTTTCACTTCCTTAACGTACTTAACGTACTGTGATTGGTTGTATGTCGTATGTGTAATTGATTTGATTTAATTACTATATATAACAGGCGGTACTGAAGACACAAAAGAAGTATGTTTCGTGCTCTAATGCTGATATTGATACTCACAGGTAAACGTCATCATCATCATCATCATCATCATCTTTTAGCAGTCACTTTATCCTCAAATGTATATTTTACTAAATTACTGTGATTCAATAGCCTTGACATTCAATCTTGCGTTTCTTAAACACAGTGGAGTTATCAAGGTAACGATTTTGTACGTAGGAGGCTCTGCACTATTACTTTCATTTTCTCTGTTCGTGTAGATAAATCAAACACGTGCATTAGTGAAACTTTTTTTACGTATACGAATAATACTGAATTCTTTTTTCATCCTTTGAATTTTGAAATTCGGTCTTCTTGAATACAATAAGAGTGCATTTATTCACTTGTATACTTGAAAATTGATTATACATTTTGCTTTCGTGTGTTTGTTTTATTGGGTTAAACGTCCCGCCAACAGTATTTTAATCATTTGGAGAATATGTCTACTTAAGAAAGATGTAGTTCTGCCACACTGCAATATCACGCCCCGTAGACATGTGAAATGATCCTGACACCGGACTGACCAGTCCTGGATCAACCCTTATATGATGAGCACCAAGTAGGGGAACTACAACAGTACCATAGACTTTTGAATGTCGCTGCCGGAGATCGAACCCACGACCTCCCGATTCTGGGGCGGACGCTCTAACCACCTGGTCTTCTTCTTTTCTTCTTTTATTGTAATGGCAAGAAATCATTTTCTGATTATTATGACAATATTTTCCACGTGTGGGTCCTGTTATTTGCTTGAAGAGGCAGCACTGGAAGAGATAATAGTTGGATACAAGGAAGTTCTTGTGCGATAACCTAGCTTATTTTGCGAATAGACCCCTTGGTTCTTTTACGTGCCCGGTGTTTAGCACCGATACACGAGAGGCAAGTTCCTGGGTAGAACCAGTATTGAGTATTCGGAGTTCCCATAGCAACCCCATTTTGCCGAGTGCCAGGCAAGGGTGCATTTTATACGTCTATGGTTTGACGCGGTCACCGGATGAAGTGCCTCGGCTGGGAGTCGAACGGACACTCTACCACTGAGGTATTGCGCCGATCACCGGGACATTTGATTTTGTTAAAAGATGTTTCGTTTTCCTACCAAAACAAGATATGTGTTGGTGTTTTATATTCAATGTACTAGTTTTTGAATAAACGTTTTACAGATATAAATTTCAGCTACTAGTATTTGTTTAACATCATGATGTTTTATGGTGAATCAAACTCGGGTTATTGTATCGGGTGTGTTTCTTGATTAAGTGTTTTCCATTTCCATCATCGTCATAACATTACTTTTTTTTATTTAGTATTCACTATTTGTAACCTCATCTGTATATTTAGTTGGATTGCAATGAGACCACACATACTAATTTAAGTTTTTTTATTACATACAATTATGCTATTTCATGTGTTTTGTTGTTTTGTTTTTGTTTTATTGTTGTTGGGTTGTTGTTTTTTTGTGAACGTCATCTGCAATAAGGGCTCCTTGTGAGGTCATTTATAGTCTATTTTTATTTTGGTTATGGATATTTCATCTTATTTATCAAAACAAAATTTTATAAGTGAATGACAACTTGTTTTATACACATGTATTCCTTGTCCACCAAAAACTAATAATGCATCGTATATATAGATTATATCTATTAGTATTTGTTAACCATAATGATGTTTTAATTCCAGGTAGTGGTGTTCCACTTCGTGCGATGGAATTTTCTCTTACCTTATGCTATACAAAATATAGGGACAGAGGTTATTGCACAACTAATGAAACAAACTCGAGTTATTGTAGCGGGGGTAGCATCAACATAACAGAAGTAACGGTGTATGAGAATCATTATTGTTTCTCAATTGATGACTGTTTGAGGTATCCACAAGAATGTTGTTCAAAGAAGTACGAAATGTCGAAGTATCGAGAAGAAGAAGTCACCAGATTGATTGATACATGTGATACAGAGGAATGTCTCGGTAACATCTCCCTGAGTGAACTCCCTAAATCGCGAATTTTTAACATCATTGAAGTTGTTTATTCATGTGGTAGGTAATAATATCATCCCATTAGATCAAACTTGCTGCAAAACATTCAATAAAGCATATACACACAAAGCCGATTTCACACATACATACACACATATACACATAATTAGATATTATAACAGACATAAAATCTATTTTGTATATAAAATGTTCAATATCAGTTGATATACACTCACTGTTTCTTATAAATATTGTATGCATTACGTGTTTAGGCCAGGTTCTCAGGTTTCTTCCTAACAAAAGACTATGTGAGCGCTAACATATTTGTCAACAAGATGTCCATATGCGTAATCGTTCTCTGTCCTATCGTTTAAGAATAAAAAAGTTATTTTTTTAGCTGAAAGTTACTTGTTTGGATTGAATAAAAGAGAAGAAAATGCAGCATTTGTAATATAGAAATATCTTGTGATCATGGTCCGTTCCATCAGGTGATCATGGCAATTTTATAGTAAATGCAAGCTTTTATAGACTTTGAGCAAATGAGCCTGTAAATCCAAGTCAATGGATGCTTGTATCTGCACTGAAGTCTTTTTAAGCAATTGATGGACCATGATGATAATTTAATTATGAGTGGATTACCTTAAGATATTTTGTGAATACACACAATTACCTAACTTGATTTCTTTTTACATTTGATGAGTAATCTATATTTAGTTACAATAATCTTCTCTGCAATTATTTTTTCCGTCTGCATCAGGTTGTATACATTTGTTTTGAACAGAGAACTGTTTTCCTCAAAAAGTTCACCAAATCATCTTTCCTTTTCCGTATATATTTATTTCCGTTTGGTTTCGTAAACGAATACAGAGGTAGGATCCTTAATACGGCATACCAGTAAAAAACATTTTAAACATCTTATCAAGAAAATATCTGCAAACATCCTAAGATATATTGTTTCTTTCAGTTCCTACAACAACGACGTCAACTGAGAGCACACCACACATAACAACAGAGCATGAGTCTGTTACAAGTAATATCTTAAATACAACTTATCCAAAAACAAGTGGTATATTTTTCGTTCATTAATTGAGTATTAATTGAGTCACTGTTTTACCTTAGTTTAATGTAGAGCGAACGTGCATATTTATAAATATTTTATTTTTAAAAAAGGATTGGATGTGGAAGCTGGGAGCTTTTTTCCAAAATTTTTACTAGTTTGAATTTTAAACAAATGTGATGCAATGTTTATTTGTATGTTGCTGTATTTGGATTGCGAAAGATGTATCGGAACCACAGGAAATTTCTCAAAATTAATCAATGTTTTTTTTTTAGTTTTAAAGAAAATGCATGGACAGAAAAAACTGTTCGATTTCGATAAGGAATATCTAGCACTGTGCATAATTATGTGATACGAGCAGTAGGTTTAGAGCACGAAATTGCCAGAATGGCCAAACATGTTCAGTTAAGTTTTATGAAAATGATTCTCTAGATCATAATTAATGTCTGCATGAAAAAAAAATCGTTTAGAATTGATTTCGTTTCTGAAACCACTGCAGTAGTGTTCAGGACCTATACTAGACGGTGGCTTAAACTCTGAAATGATTTGCATATACATGTATGGTGGTAATGATTCATTTAGGTCATATCTACTTCATCTTTAAACATATTACTTTTACATCCATTGGGAACGTTTTTACAACTTATTTCATCAATCCCTATCGATGTTTCCAATGTTTTACCAGTACTTCTTCTCATGGATGGTTCTGAAAAGTGCTCGCCCCCAGCGGGAATCTAACTCGCAACCTTTGGATCTGTCATGGAGCCTAAGATTTACCTTTGATATCAGTTATTCTTAGCGGAATCCACCATTAAGATCACTGTCATCGCGATTTGAAAGAAACAATACATTACATTTTAGAGTAATGCTTTCGATTCATTATTTTTGCACTTTAGTCATTCAACTCAGTATATGCTTATAATCAAGGCCAAAACGAGTTGGTCTGCCATTTATATTGATAATTCCTTCGTACGTTGAACGGTTTTGTTTATTTTGCATTTTAGAGAGTTCTGGGTCTACTACAGTTACTAGTGTTGCCGTCTCCGTTTCCGTTGTAACTGTTTTGTTTGTTGCCATTGCTGTTATTGTCATCATTTACAGGTTTGCTTGTCATGATCATTTCACTTCAATGTATCTTACAATAATTCTCTATCATACGTACAACTGAACACAGGGTATACATGCTATATATCCCTTAGGTTTTATTTTATCATTGACTTTGTTGTTTAATAATTTATGACCAGCCCCTGCTGTTTTTAAAGGAATCGTTCTCCTTATAGCATTTCTTGTATTTTTATTCACCTGTTATCAGCTATTTAACCGTAATTAATACACTCCTCCAAACAGACACAATTGTTTACATAGTTTACTCTTTCTCTTCAATATACTTGCGATGATAGATAGATCTCCAAAAATGCAAAAGAAGTGTTTTCTCATTATCTTTTTTAGTATATCATTTGATGTTTTTCTTGTTAAAGGAGGAAGGCACGATCGCATCTGGACAGTTCGGCAGCGGACTCCACCCTGTATGTCAACGTTACAGTCGGAAGTGGACACTATTACAATGTGGAAATTGGAGAGGAATTACGGGCAGTTAGTGAAAGGAGCTGTCATCCCCCTGGGGACGCAGGTCCGGGAATCAGACTGGACAACAGGCCAGAAAAAACTGACCTCTATACAGATCTGACACTCGCACGGAATGACAAGGCGTACGAATCACTTCACTACAATTAGAACGTGTTGGTGTAAAGAGAATATGATATCGAATTTTGTGAAAATGTATATTACTGTATTAAAGACATGATATTGGCATAAACAGTAAGATATTCATAATTAACTAACAGCTTCTCTAGCGGTAAAACTGCAAATATAATTAATCTCAAATATTTACAAACATTATATATTACACCAACCCACCAGCCAGAAATGATAAAAGACGATGTACATTTTCTGTCTGACACACGGAAATTGGGCAAGTTATTAAACTTCCCTTTTCAGTTTTATTTCCTTAATTGCTTTATATACTGTATTTATAAATATTTATATCTATTCATTTTACCGATGTGTATGCTCTGAGGGAAGATAGCTACCATAGCCACTGAAAATTGGGAATACACAATTATTCACAAATATTCAGATAAGATATGGGCTGCTGACATTTTAACAATTCATTCCAATTTCCATAGTATGTATAACTTTGTTCATACGCCCTATCAATTATTTTATTATGCATTTGTCTGAATATTTGCGCAAGTATTTGTGTTTGTAGCTACTTATCTGATTTGTATATATGTTCTTTGATTTCACATTGTATATATACTTCATATCTCTAGAAATGGGGGAAATAAAGATTAATAAGTAAGGATTATAATGTATAAATTTGAATATTTGTGACATATAGGGACAAAGGGCCGGTACTTACTGTTTATTGAACTTCAGTTTATTCTTGTATTTGCACATGTCACGTTGATACTCAGGGGCGCAGCTATGCCTGCCACTGCTCTGTGGACTCCTGTGCGTTTAATAACGCGAGCGCCCGCCGGGCTTTCGCAAGTTTTAGGTGAATCTATGATGAATAACATTTAGATTTTTAGTTAATGAAATTTTGTGTATTTTATATGGTCGAAATAGTTTATGACTCTACAGATGTATCAACTTAAGGCATTGGTATATTAGATTTTTGTTTTGTTAGCGAGAAAGCAGATTTTGCTGAGTTTAATATAATTTAATGTAGCTCTCATAAATAATTCCGATATTATTATTATTACAACATTTAGCACAATGTCTGGCAAAACGTTATTGTTGTGGAATATTTTATTACAAGGTGATGGTGATGACAATCCAGTATCGAATATAGATTGTGTATATAATGACTGGTCATGCATAGTAAACTACAAATTACAAATATATAGTATAGATTTAGTAACAAAAATATCTCATTGGACTTATACCTTAACTAATTAATAGAATATAGATTACATGGCAGAGAAAGAGCGGTCATCCTACAGCTATATTTGTGCAAAGACGTCATTTAAACTTGTTAAAATAAATGTGTTTTTTTTAACAGGGTTAACTCTTTTTATCGTTTGGTACAACGTAATCGTACTAAATGTTACATGTATACATTTGTATTAGGTAATAGATTCAATTTGACAATAAATACAAACAATTTATGTGTATGCATTTATTTCTTGGAATTTCTTGTTAGTGGTTGAAATAAATGTCCCACGGAAAACAAACTTTTTTGTATACACTTTCTCAAAACAATTATAATTAAAATATACAGACATAGATCTGTCATCAAATCAGCAAACGAATTAGCATGTACATGAAAATAAGAGATCACATATAAAAAAAATTCACACGAAATTTATTTCTTTTCAGTAAACTCACTATTTATACTACAAAACGGCATATTTAGCAATTTTGTTATACTGCAGCTAGTTTCAAACCCGTGATTTCATTCTCCCGCGACGGACAAACCGCACGGCCGTCGGGACCAATTTAAATATTGACATCTATAAATCTAAATAAAGCTTCTTTATAATTTTGAAAATGAGACAACTGCACATATTTTTATCACGGACGTTTTACATGTATCATATATGTATGATTTCGTGAGTGCATAGACAACTGAAATGCAAACATAATATGTAATATCTTTTAAATATAATACTATCAAAAACAACAACAAAATTGTTGAATCTCATTTTGAGTACTGGTACATCCTGTGTTCTTTATTATCACCTTTATAATACAACTGACATATCACATGCCTTTATCTTCGGACCCGGCAGTTAGATAACTCGTAATTTCTTTCAGTAACTACAAAACGGTGTTCTTAGCAACTTTGTTATATTTCAGCCAGGTTCGAACCCGAAACTTCCTTCTCCCGCGGCGGGCCAAACCACACGGCCATCAGGACGAATATTAAGCATTGACATCTGTTAATGTAATTAATGATTTTTATATATTTTTTAAAATGAGAATGTCATCTGCGTATATTTTCATCAGTATATCAATATCATATATGTATGAGTTCGTGAATACATATCAGACAACTGAAATGTAAACATAGCATGTGATATCTTTTAAATGTAACACCACCACCACCAACAACAACAACAACAACATTAGGAGTATGGTACATCCTGTGTACTATATTATCACCTTTATAATATGACTGGCATATCACATGCATTTAACTTCGGACCCGGTAGTTAGATAACTATACAAATCACAACGATTACCGACGTAATGGATTTTTGTGTTTCTGTGCTAGATTTAAGGCAATCCATCCATCATTAATATATAACCATAATCTTGCAAATGCTTACAAAGACTACATTGAAAAAGCAAGCATCCATTGACATTTATTCAAAGTCTATAGAGGCTTGCATTTACTAAAAGCTCCCACTATTACTTAATGGACCATGATGGCAATTTAATGATGGATGGATTACCTTAACAGTCCCTGTAACAGTCTTTCAATCACAGAGCGGTCACCAGATGAGGAAGGATGAATGTTGGGGAACCTACTCACATTATTTCAGATTTATAGGACATCCGGATAGAAGCTTGCACCGACAACATTCTAAGGCCCTTTAGTCTGAATATATCAATCGCAAAACCAAACTTTTTAAGGTAAAGTCCCTGTAATGGCTCCGCTTTGTCTTGGACCTCTTAATCTCAACCAAGATAACCAAGGCAACCTAATGAAACATAAGGAAACCTTGGTTATCTACGTGAAAGGCCATTAGGTCCGAAATGTAGCAGAATCATTACAGGGACTTTACCTTAAACCAGAAGCCTTAGTGACAGAATCGCTAAAGTCTCTGAATTACCGTCAATAAGGTCCATACAGCTGTGGGCTCGGCTCTCGATCGGGTCATCCGAAATTTTCATTTAAGGAGGCTTTCCTGCATATCTACGGTAGTTTGTCTGGCTGCCATCTGAACATGAAATTTTTACTTATTTCATTAAATTTAAATAATAGAGGCATCAGTTAGAAACCTTCCTTTCTCGATCTAGGTTACATCATCATTCCTAATAAAAAAACGAAAAAACAACAACGAATGTGTAAAAATAGACTGTCATAAAAGAAAATATTAAAACAGACAACACTCATATGAGCGGATGTAGAATTATATACCGTGAACTATACAGAGGACGATCAAACTGATTATCCAGATAACGTATCTCTACCCGTGAATGATAACATCAGGATACAATAGTAATCGTAATGGTAATCACAGTCACAATCGTGTATCTTTATCACCTAACGCGGTGAAATTTTCAGCCGGATCTTAAACTAAGGTGAGATTTGATTTATTACATGAAACTTTCAAGTTTAAATTATTTTAAATTGGTAAATTGGTAGTAGGGCAACCAGGTTGTCCGTGTCCTTCATTGTCGCATAAGGAAGAAAATTCAAGATATCTGAAATCAAAAATGCGGAAAAGGCACAGAAAGTTGACTTCAATAATTGTGCATGTATATCAACATAATGAACAGCTGAAATTTACTGGCGTCGACTCGAGCCTCTATGGGTTAAATTCGTAATTATAAATATAAAGATACTAAGATGAGAAAATTGGAATGAGAGAAACTAATGATAAGTTAAAATGATTAAAAATGTCATTAAACAGGTAAAATGGACATAAATTTTGTCGGTTTTAAGCAATAATTAAATATTTGTTCATTTTTTAATATTACATTTTAAGACTTGCGTATTATATAAGAAATCCATTCGTTCATTTATTTGACGAATGATCCACGCGCACGATGATATATCAAAAGATTTCGGCCAAATTCTTTCTATGGGGTTAAATGGACAATACCGGCTTTTATACTTTCAAAATGGATAAAAAATTAATTTTGAAAAGTTTTTCTCAAGATATGTATAGTCTACATGGATCTACCTAAATTTAAAATAAAAATGTTTAAGTGATTATTATGGAAAAGAATTAGGGCAAAAAATACATCTTGCCGTCTTACAAGTCCATGTTTACACTTGACATTCTGCCTTTGCCATACTGACAAGTGGTATGCTGTATTATGTTAAGTGCGTTTATCACTGCTGTCTAATGACTAATGCCCTTGTATATTTTGCATCAGTTAATGATTGGCTTTCATGTGTCGTTATATTTTATAGTTGTGTTGAGCAACCATCAATGTGACATTTGTTTTACCTTAAACTGTCTATACTGCTTCATTTGGGGCAGAATAATGAAAGAGAAGTTAATTCGTAGAATCAAAATCCTGCATTTCCTTTTACTCAGGGGTGGAAATTGACTACCCGGAACTCCGGGACAGTACGGGATGATCGTATATCTCCGTATTATGATCATAACAGGAGCTGAAATATAATAAACGTATAGCAGTTTGACTTTAAGAAAAAAAAACTATATATATAAATACCATAAAGTATATAAAACCATTTTAAGCAAATATATTTTGTGATACTCTGGCTCGGATTCAGAATCTTTTCAACACAAATATTTGATGTGAGTGCTGGGGAGGGGTGAGGGGGGTCCGGGGGCTTGCTACCCCCGATAAAAGACGAAGAAAGGCGGAGATGCAATCTGAGTGGTATCTGAGGGAAATATGGTAGCTTTTTTAAGTTAGATATTTGTTTCATATATTAAAATCTAAGCTTTGGGCTCAATAGTTTTATTCTCACTTAGGGTAATTTGAAGGTGTGTGTGTCGGGGGGGGGGGGAGCATTGCCCCTTGGGAAATGTTTTTTCTAGGAGGACGGAGATGCATTCTGAGGGACATCTGAAGGAATTTTTTTTTGTTGTTGTTGTTTTTAGGTTTTGACAAGACTCCTGACCCACAACCCTTTGTATTGGGGGTGGGGTGCGAGTGACGACAACGCTTGGAGATTGTTACATTAGGCGGGCAGTTAACCTATTATCGCTCTTAGGAAGGACCAGTACTAGACTTATATCGTCCGTAAAAATTCTCGCATACAAAACCATGGTCGGTAGCCGCCGGGGCTTGAACTCACAGCCCACTAATTCAATATATAGATCGTGAAAATATTTTCTACAGTGATATTAATACGAATTTTATGGCACTGGCTGCAATGCTAGGTTGTGAGTTCTGATCCAGCTTGGGGACGTTTTTGATATATGTATATTAAAACTTGTTAATAATTTTTAAAAGAATGAAAATAAAATGTATGTTCAGCAATACTAAAGGCGTTTGCCTGATTCAGATTAAAGCAGACACAGTTCCGTTGCCATAATGACAGCGGAGAAAAGTGACAGCGGATGCTCTCTCAGCAAGGATCGGCCTGGGTGACTTGTCATTTGGCTAACTTCTGTAAGGGATAGGGATTTCCAGTTACCCAATCAAAGCTATTTCATTAGTTAAATATTCATCTTTGTAGGCCTGAGCTCATATTAAAATCTGAAATGTTTGGCCTGCACTTAGAAAAGCATTGGAAAGTGTTATGTACAATGCAAGTATGTCTTTAAGCAGTGGATCTACATTCAATTTCAAACAATTTGTTTAAAAGAAATAACTTTTTCGAATTCGGAAAACAGCCAAAGTTTCGTACTTCATTTTGCCGATTCCTCCCGAATTACCAAGAGCGAGTTCAGTTAACCAACTACAGTTCTACTCGAGTTATAGAGCGTCCGCCTCGGTGCGGGAGGTCGTAGGTTCGATCCCTGGCCGCAACATACCAAAGTCGTAAAAAATGGTACTGTTAAAGCTCCCTTGCTTGGCACTCAGCATATAAGGGTAGTTGCAGGACTGGTTGGCCGGATGTCAGGATTATGTGACTGGGTGTGGTATCATGCCACATGTCTACGGTGTGTTACTGCAATGTGGCAGCACTATATCTGTCTCAAGTAGACATTGTCCCCCAATGACTGAAATACTGTCGGTGGGGCGTTAAACCCAACACACAAACATACACTACTCGAGTTAACTCGTATTGATGACGTAATAAATACACTCTAGTTAGCAATCAACTGAACGCATGAGGCTTACCCCTTGTGACGTAATTTGTAAACATACATATGATTAAAACAATAGATCTCTTATTCATTGCTTTTTTTCGAGCTTGGGATTGAATAAATTAGCTGCCAGCTTGTTTTAAAGCTACTTACAGGCTTAAAGACGCGATGTCATAGATATTTATAATTTTCTATTTGCCTATATGCTTTCCGTCCGCCATATTGCTTTCTAGTCTACCCACCTACTTCTCTGGGTTGAACTCGCGTAACCCTACAAAGTTCGTAGGGTAAAAACCCCGCGCGTTTTATTGCAACTCTGGTTACTTTAGTTAACTCTAGTAGGTAAACTGAACTCGCTCCGAGTCAAACCGGAAAAGCGCCCTCCAACGTCATAATGCTAGGTGCACATTATGACATTTGTCATTCTGCTTGTGCACATGTGTTATTTTGCTTAGCTACATTCATCGACTGTCCAGCTATATACAGTGCTATACGGTGATAAAAGCAGATGTATTTTCAGTAGTTTAGTATGATGTGAATGAATATTTAATGTTTATCAATGTAAAAAACAAATAACGCAGACGACGATTACGCCATATTGTACTAGTCAAAATGATGCTTGTCACTTAGACAAATGGACATGTCAAAAGGCAAAATGTATTTTTTGCCCGAATTCTGTTCCATAGATTATAGACCCTAACAAATGATCAGCAAGAGTTTACTCCGTGAATCAAAATTATTAAGATAAAAACTTTTTTTCTTTCAGACTATTGGTGGCAATGTTTATGCCAGGAATACATCATAGTCTTCATAAAGGCTCGGATGAAATACTCTTCTGCGATCCATGCCGAACGACAGGACAATCCGCTGTGGCAACAAAGCGCTGTATAGATTGTAAGGAATTCTTCTGTGATCCTTGCGGCAGAGGTCACGCAGGGTCCAAATTAACCAAAGACCATATACTCCGGGATGTAAACACGTCATTAGCACGTGCGCAGCCAGCGGGCCCCGTCCCCAAGTGGCAGGAGTGCCCTGCTCATGCAGGGGAAGCAATCCGGCTGTTTTGTCCGGAAGCTAGTGATATTATTGCGGACGAGCAAAATGGTTTCTAGATAAAGTAGAAGCACAACATATCATTGCACACTGTTCTTGACACACTAGGAAAACGTATTGTAAATCTACTTCTTTTCGTTGACATGGATTATAGGGATGCCTTTGACACTATAATATAGACAGAATTGTCTTATGGAATAGTTATCTGAATTAGCTATTGGGGGTAAATTGTTAACAGCTATATAGTCCCTTATGTGCATCTTATTGTGTTAGATTAAACTGATTTATAACAGGATGATTTAGTGTAAACTGTGACCCAAGGCAAGGCAGCATACTGTCATTGATATACTGTTTTAATTTCTTCATTAACAATTTATCATTCCACCTTTAAGCCTTTGGATTGGTGTGCCTAATGATGCTGAAAAAGTATTATAATGATGTCATCATTCTGCAGATGAGCTTCAGTTCTATGATCTATAAATGACATGCATTTTAATTCCCTCAGAAAACAATATAGTGCAGCCATTTGACCTTATTCCGTAGCCCACGTAGTTTATGTCTTATTCCAATCAGTAACATTTCTTGAAAGGTATACTTTCCTAGGTGTTGTTTTTCACGAACATCTGGACGTTACTGTTAAAGCAGCTTGTCCACAGATGGCCATTGACTTTTAAGTTTAAAAGTTTGAACTTATACCAATGTAATTGATGTGGTTTACAATTTAAACAGACGGATACGATTCTGTTAACACAAGAGAAATATGTTTAGTGCTCTGAAGCAGATTTTGATACTCACAGGTAAACGTTCATCATCATCATCATCATCATCATCATCATCACCATTATCATCATCATCATCATCATCATCATCATCATCATCAACAACAACACCATCATCATCATCATCATCATTTAATATTCACAATACCATCATGTATGTATTAAATCCAATTACAATGATAAAATGGCAATGACTTTCGGTCTTCTTTTTTTTTTCATTACACAATTGAGCCATCAAGGTGACGAATCATATTGCCTATCTCAGTTTTGTGTAAATAAATAAGGCATAACTGAAACCTTGTTTTATTACGTTTACAATACATGCTAATTCATTTGTATTTTTCATATTTTGAATCTTGCGATTCGGACATAATATAAATATATTAAAGAAAATGCATGGAATGGCAAATTTGTTAGATTTTTTAATCGACAAAGGCAATTGCAAAAGCAGTATCTTGCACTGTGTTAAGTCATGTGATACGAATGGTCCGATTAACAGTCTTGTTGAGTTTATGTGTGGTTCCAGTTAATTCGTCAGAATGTTTGTGGAAATCCCTATTTACACATCCAGTAAGGTAACTGATTCATGACTAATATTTTTTTCGATGTTTATTTGTTTCAAAATATATCTGTTATAAATGTTGTATTCCTTTAATGGTTATAAATGGAATGATTGAGAAAATATGTGTTTTAGGCGGAGGCAAAACGGAACACATTACAAAAAAAAATACAAAAGAATATTTTGTGCTCTATGGCTGATCTTAATACTCAAAGGTTAACTTTTTTCATCATAATTATGTAATAATCTCCTCATGTGTATTTTTGATTCAGTTTCCTTGAGCCAACTTACTTGATTTTTAACTCTGTCCTTTTACACTAGACAAATCAGGTGGTTCACGTATAAATTTAAACTAGAGGATATTGTTGCAATGTTGCAACACTTGTTGAAAATGCCAGTATTTAAAGTCTTTCAAATGTATCATTAAAGTTCCATAGGTGAAAAATTCGTGAATAAAGAACGTGCATGTCTAACTAGTGTTTATTTATTAATGTTACAATTAATTACAGATCTATTGATGTCTTGATGGTTTATTTTTTGGCTAAATTTATACAAATATTGCTGATTTATGCTGAGAAAGCATAAAACATTTTAACTGAAAGTAGAATATAAGATAATTTCCTATTTGATTTTGTCAATATATGTAATTTATGTTGTTTAGTGCAACCTTTTTTTGTTGTTGTTGTTTTGTTGTTGTTGTTGTTGTTGTTGTTTTTCAATTCTTAAACCTTGCCATTATACTCAATATACCTTAAAACTATTTGACCTAAGTAGATGAATCAGCTATTTATGATAAAGAGTATATAGGTTTTCTTTATTTCTTTTACACTATTGTAATACAATACATCGCTTGGTTGTCCTGCTAATGTTGTATGATACTCGAAGTGTTGAGTTCAATAACAACAGCTGGATTCTAGTATAGTTCTTGGGATGTTCCCTAGAGCATCATGGGTACTTTCTGTGGCCTTTGGGGAATCACCGTGAGCAAGTCCACTACCTTTCACCACAATATGATGGTACCTATTTTTTCCCTTCATTTGATAGATAAGCAGTCAAGTTTAACAGTTGAATATTTCAGAATAACATGAGTTATAAAAATTTAAATAATTCCCATTGTTTCAACCACAAAACACCACGGCATATGAAGTCAGCATGGTAACGATTTTTCACGTCTAATTGTGTACTATCACTTTCATAACAATGACAGTTCTAGTTGTCTGTGTTAGTGTAGATAAATCACACACATGCATTATTGAAACTTTTTCTTTTTTACCTATACGAATACTACTGTATTCTTTTTTCATCTTTTGAATTTTGAAATTCGGTCTCCTTCAATACATTAACAAGAGTGCATTTATTTACTTGTATACATGATAATTTATTATGCATTTTGTTTTTGTGTGTTTGTTTTATTGGGTTAAACTTCCCGCCGACAGTATTTCAATCATTTGGAGAAAATGGCTACTTAAGACATATATAGTTCTGCCACACTGCAATATCATGCCCCGTAGACATGTGGCATGATCCTGACACCGGACCGACCAGTCCTGGATCAACCCTTATATGATAAGCACCAAGCAGGGGAACTATAACAGTACCATTTATTACGACATTTGAATGTCGCTGCCGGAGATCGAACCCACGACCTCCCGATACCGGGGCGGACGCTGTAACCGCCTGGTCTTCTTCTTTTCTTCTATTATTGTAATGGCCAGCAATCATTTTTTCTGATTATTATGGCAATATTTTCCACGTGTGGGTCCTGTTATGTGCTGAAGAGACAGCACTGGAAGATATAGTAGTTGGATAAAAGGAAGTCCTTGTGCGATTACCTAGCTCAATTTGCGAATAGATCCCTTGGTTCTTTCACGTGCCCGGTGTTTAGCACCGATACACGAGAGGCAAGTTCCAGTGTTGAACCAGTATTGAGTATTTGGAGTTCCCATAGCAACCCTATTTTGCCGAGTGCTAGGCAAGGGTGCATTTTATACGTCTATGGTTTGACGCGGTCACCGGATGAAGTGCCCCGACTGGGAATCGAACCCCAGATCTCCTGAACTCAAAGCGGACACTCTACCACTGAGATTTTGATCACCGGGACCTTTGGTTTTGTTAAAAGATGTTTCGTTTCCTTACCAAAACAGTTGTTGGTGTTTTATATTCATTGTACTACTTTTATAATATACGTTTTACAGATATAAATTGCAGCTACTAGTATTTGTTTAACATCATGATGTTTTATGGTGAATCAAACTCGGGTTATTGTATCGGGTGTCTTTTTTGAATAAGTGTTTTCCATTTCAATCATCATCATAACATTACTTTTTTATTTAATATTCACTATTTGCAACCTCATATGTATATTTATTTGGATTGCAATGAGACCACACATACTAATTTAAGTGTTTTTTTATTACATACGAGTTATGCTATATCATATGTTTTGTTGTTTGTTTTTTTTGTTGTTGTTTTATGTGAACTTCATCTGCTATAAAGGCTCCTTGTGAGGTCATTAATAGTTTTTTTTTTATTTTGGTTATGGATATTTCTTTTTATTTATCAAAACATAATTTTATATGTGAATGACAACTTGTTTTATACACATGTATTCCTTGTCCACCAAAAACTAATAATGAATCGTATATATATATATATATATATATATATATTAGAATTTGTTAACCATAATTATGTTTTAATTCCAGGTAGTGGTGTTCCACTTCGTGCGATGGAATTTTCTCTTACCTTATGCTATACAAACTATATAGACAGAGGTTATTGCGCAACTAATGAAACAAACTTGAGTTATTGTAGCGGGGGTAACATCAATATTACAGAAGTAACGGTGTATTTGAATCATAAATGTCTATATATTGATAAGTGTTTGAAGGATCCACAAGAATGTTGTTCAAAGATATACGAAATAACTCGATATCGAGAAGAAGTCACCAGACTGGTGGACAGATGTGATACTGCGCAGTGCCTCGGTAACATCTCCCTGAGTGAACTCCCTAAATCGCGAATTTTTAACATCATTGAAGTTGTTTATTCATGTGGTAGGTAACAATATCATCCCATTAGATCAAACTTGCTGCAAAATATTCAATATAGCATATACACACAAATCCGATTTCACACATACATACACACATATACACATGATAAGATATTTCTATAGACATAAAATCTATTTGTATATAAAATGTTCAATGTCAGTTGATATACACTCACTGTTTCTTATAAATATTGTATGCATTACGTGTTTAGGCCAGGTTCTCTGGTTTCTTCCTAACAAAGGGCTATATGAGCGCTAACATATTTGTCAACAAGATGTCCATATGCGTAATCGTTCTCTGTCCTATCGTTTAAGAATAAATAAGTTATTTTTTTAGCTGAAAGCTACTTGTTTGAATTGAATTAAAGAGAAGAAAATGAGGCAGTTGTAATATAGAAATATCTTGTGATCATGGTCCATTCCATCAGGTGATCGTGGCAATTTTACAGTAAGTGCAAGCCTTTATAGACTTTGAGCACATGAGCCAAACTCCACACAGTGATCTCCCTTGCACGCTCACTTAGCAAAAAGAATCACTGCCGTCACAAATGTCACGTGATGATGGTAGGCTTACAAAATGGCGAAGATTTATTATTTATAGATCTTCATGCACAGAAAAAGTTATTTTCTAAACAGATTATTTTTACCACAAGGCGATAATTGATGTTTTTTTAAGAAAATATGCTTAGGAAATTGCCACTCGCTGTTTTGAAAAAATAAAGAATAATTTAACGGTTGTTTAAAAAAAAAAAAAAAGATTATTTGTTATCATTTTTTTTTTATTTATTTATTTAATCATATATGAATGAGAGAAAACTAAGTTGATACATAGAAACAGTTTTTTTAACAATTAGAAAATATATTATATATCAGAAATCCTGATAAATGCCACTCTTGGTGGCAGAGATCTATGCCGAAGAATGAAGGGGAGATAACTGCGTGGAGATTGCAAATGAGCCTGTAACTCCAAGTCAATGGATGCTTGCATCTGCATTGAAGTCTTTTAAAGCATCTGAAGGACCATGATAATAATTTAATTATGGGTGGATTACCTTAAGATATTTTGTGAATACACACTATTACCTAACTTGGTTTCTTTTTACACTTGATGAGTAATCTATATTCAGTTACAATAATCTTCTCTGCAATTATTTTCTTCCTTCTGCATCAGGTTGTATACATTTGTTTTGAACAGAGAACTGTTTTCCTCAAAAACATCTCTTCTTTTCTCTATATATCTATTTGAAATTTCTGTTTGGTTTCGTAAACGATTACAGAAGTAAGATTCTTAATACGGCATGCAATTAAAAAAAAACCCATTTTAAATATCTCATCAAGAAAATATCTGCAAACATCCTAAGACATATTGTTTCTTTCAGTTCCTACAACAACGATGTCAACTGAGAGCACACCACACATAACAACAGTGCATGAGTCTGTTACAAGTAATATCTTAAATACAACTTACCCAATAACAAGTGGTATATTTTTCGTTCATTAATTGAGTATTAATCGATTCACTATTGTTACCTTAGTTTAATGTAGAGCTAAAGTGCATATTCATAAATATTTCATTTTTAAAAAGGATTGGATGTGGAAGCTAAGAGCTTATCGTAGATTTATCCTAGAAATATTTTACTAAGATAAAGACGAGTTTGTATTTAGAATTTATAAAGTTTTTTCTACTGTTCAGGGCCTATATTAGACGCTTACTTAAACTCTGAAGTGATGGCCACATACAGTGAAACCTCTTAAAACGGCACTCGTTATAACAGCAACCTCTTTATAATAGCACTTACAAAAGTGCATACTCCTTCTATGTCTCCTTACAATGACATTATAACAGCAGAATTTGTTGAAACAAACACTGCTGTTGTAAAGAAAGTTGACTGTATATGGTAGTAATGATTCATCTAGGTCATATCTACTTTATCTTTAAGCATATTTCTTTTACATCCACTGGGAACGTTTTTACACTTATTTCATCAATCCCTCTCGATGGTTCCAATGTTTTACCAGTACTTCTTCTTATGGATAGTCCTGAAAAGTGCTCGCCCCCAGCTGAAATCGAACTCGCAACCTTTGGATCTGTCATGGAACCGTAAACTTACCTTTAATATCAGTTATTCTTGACGGAATCTATCATTTAGATCACTATCATCGCGATATGAGACATTCATACAACACATTTAAATATATTTAGAGTAATGATTTCAATTCACTAGTTTTAGCAGTTTAGTCAATGAATTCAGTATATCCTTATCAAGGCTTATACGAGTTGGTCTTCAATCCTAAGTGCGTGGAACAGTTTATTAAACTGCATTACAGAGAGTTCTGGGTCTTCTACAGTTACTAGTGTTTCCGTCTCCGTTACTGTGGTAGCTGCCTTGATCGTTGTCGTTGCTGTTCTTGTCATCATTTACAGGTTTGCTTGTCACTTCAATGTATCTTACAATAATTCCCTATCATACGTACAAATGAACACAGGGTATATATCCTTTAGGTTTTATTTTATCATTGATTTTGCTCTTTAATAATCTATGACCAGCCCCTGCTGTTTTTAAAGGAATCGTTCTCCTTATAGCATTTCTTGTATTTTTATTCACCTTTTATCAGCTGTTTAACCGTATATAATACACTCCTCCAAACAGACACAAATGTTTACACAGTTTACTTTTCCCCTTCAATATACTTGCGATGATAGATAGAT
>CM037794.1:38214914-38264914 GCA_021229015.1 Solen grandis
GACAAGCAAGCTGGAAGATCTGATCAAAAGTTCAAGCCCACAGAATTGTGAGCTGAGTAAAAGTTAATCAGCAACCTCTCAGTCACGGAGGCGTGGCCACAGAATGGTGTTCTGCCTCTTTAACTAAAAGTTGCCGATGTAACATTAACAATGATGCTTTAACATCAAAATTTAATCGAAAGTAATTATTTAGATATTGCATTTCCCTTTTTATGGGCTTCTTCTGGCCTCTTCTTCAGCGACTCTTGATAAACGTTCACTTGTTTAATATGTACTTTGACTCCGGGTTTGTTGTTATGGAAACCATTTTAGATGCAACATTCTTCAAAGAAACTTTAAAAGTGTTCTTATGAGATTTATGGCTTATTATATTCTTTAAAGCATTTTAGGATGTAAAATGCGGTAGTGACCACATAAAATGAATATGATCTTTGCTTAAACATTAACAGTTTTTTAGTTCCAATAAATTACAGATAAAGATATATTGGTTAAGACTTTTTACGTGGTGAATTCATACATAGATATGAATACATTTATATTTAACAGCATTTATGCGGTACACATTTGCACACGAACATGTATTTTAAGCACAGTTATTTAAGACAAAGGTTTCATATCGTTTACAGACTGTCCAGACAACAAGTGTGGACTGGATTGTGAAGACACATGTCACTGTAAGAGACACTCGATTTACAGTAAATATTCAGGGGTATGTGACTCCTCGGGATGCCAGGACGGCTGGCACGGCTCTGTCAATGGTAAATGTGATAAAGGTAAGTTTATATATAGATGTATACACCATTGCCCTGCAACCTAAACACCACCTTGAAGTAAAGGGAACTGGGTTCGTGGTATCGTAGAATGACTAGACAAATAGAGAAAAAATAGCACCCTAGAATTTTCTCGGGTTTATCGACTGACTGAAAATACATTTAGTAGAATATCTTAAAATAATGAGATATAATTAGAAACGATATAGATGCAGAATGAAAAGTGAAAGACAGATATCAATCGATATTTAATATCTTATGGCATAAACTGAAACAGTAAAGGAGACAGTCAAGTGACTAGTAATTTGGAACTGTTTTATTGATTTTCCTTATCAAATAAATCTTCTAGCTAATATATCATTTAACTGTGAGGGTCAAAACATATTTCAATAAACGACTTAATAAAGATAAACCAACAAGGACAAGAAAATCCACTTGCTTACGTCACACAATTTCATTCATAGTATTTTGCTTCGTTGTTAAAAATTCCCGCTTACGCATCATTGTAGAATCATCTCTAGTTGTCTATAATAAAATGGTAAATTGATAAATAAATCAAAAAATGAAGGTTGAAGTGCATTTTAATCATGTAAGATATGTAAAAATGACTAACGCCTAACAGGAGTTCGTCATGCAAGCATATTCATTTTTCGTATAATGATAGTACGAGCAAACAGTGCACGTATAACTTTGAATTTGGACACCCGGTATTGAATTTCCCACGGCAATTGGTAATATGTTGCGTTGTAAACAAAACAGCGTTACAATAACATAGATTGCTTGTAATCAACTGCTGTACACTCGAATCAGTAACAACACAATTTCATAGTTTCAATAAATAAAAATATTGTTTCATAGTTTCTATAAATAAACATATTGTTTCATAGATTCTATAAATAAACATATTGTTTCATAGTTTTATAAATAAACATATTGTTTCATAGTTTCTATAAATAAACATATTGTTATTTCATTTAATACAACCATACATTTTTCTTCCTTCTATCTAAATGTATAGTTAACTTTTGAAGACAAAAAAGTGTTTTGTATACATACTATTATTTATTATTCTTTTGTCACTCATCATTCTATTACAATTATTGTTTGATAAATACATATAAAAGAAAGGATATGTGATTGTTTTATGTGCATTTTTATATACTTTCGGTTTCACATTGTATTTTTAGCAAGGAAAGTCAATAATGTCGAAATTTTAGAGTGTGACGGTGAAATGTGTCGCCATCATTGTTCTGGACACTGTAAAGATGGCTCCGATTGTAGAAAGACTGATGGTCATTGTGCGGGAGGATGCAGCCCTGGCTGGCAAGGTCTGAAATGTGACCAAGGTCAGTATCAATAAACTAGGTATATAGTATGTCAGCATAGCACGTGATAACCTGTACCAATTAGTGCACAGGCCGCAAACCATAAAGTTTGTTTGTTAGGTTTAACGTCTCAGCCATTTAGATACGATGTCTACTTGAGACAGATATACAGTAGAACCTCGATATTAAGGCCACCTGTGGGACCGGAACAAAGTGGCCTTAATTTGAAGTTTGGCCTTAATAACAAGGTTCCACATAAGTCAAGAAGGATTGTGTCCCTTTGATGACATATATACACATGTACATGTGTGCGTGTGTGTTAAACTAATTCAAATAAACCATTTTAAGATGTTTAAGATGTTTAATATTTATTTACATGAAGAAAAATGCAGTTTAATATATTAAATAAACATTAACAGCAACAACACAATAAAAATCACATCAGATTACAGAACACACATACTGTACTTATTGTTGTGCTTATTATTTTATACTACATGTACTTCATGTACATGTATATTAAGTTCAGTATAAAAACAAGATTGTTTTGTTCACATAATATTATAAGTGTGAAGTGATTTTTTTTCCATGAACTCATACCTATGTACATTTTTCAATCACATGATCACAGTTCACTTGAAAAACTTGGTGATTGTTGTCTGAGTAGCTGAGGCCATCACTTTCAGTTGCTGGGATTCTATTTCCTCCTGAATGTCTCTAAGCTTCTCACCCGCACTTCCCATGTTGTTCGTCATGAGGAACACATTCAGATCACGAATCATCTTCAGGGCCTCCTGACAACTCTGTACTCTTGGTCGCTCCTCAGACTCCCCAACCTCATCGTCCGACTCAACAGCATCGCAGTCCTTTGCTCTCATATCCTGCACCAAGTCTGCCTCCCACGTCTCGTCACATTCTGTATTCACAGGGATGTCACTGTCTAGACTAACAAACTCCTCAGCTGTCATTGTGCAGGTCATCTTCTCGCGTGCAGACCTCATAATCTCCACAAGCTGGGAGATTGGTGTGATGTCTTCCTCATCATCTACCATGGCTTCTGTCATTCCTGCCTTCGCGAAGCACTTGGTCACTGTGGAGGCCTTCACATCTTTCACTGCTGCTGACACCCAGTGAATTGCATCAAGGACACTGATGCTCTTTGCCACCTTTTGTAATTCTGCCACACTGAAGCATCACACCATGTGGCATGATACTACACCCAGTCACATTATCCTGACTCCGGGTCAACCAGTCCTGCAACTACCCTTATATGCTGAGCGCCAAGCCAGGAAGCTATAACAGTACCATTTTTTTAAGACTTTGTTATGTCGCAAGGAATCGAACCCATGACCTGCCGCCCCCGAGGCGGACGCTCTAACCACGGCCACCGGGAACGATAGAAAACCGTTAAGCTTAGTGTAAATAAATACAAGTCAATCATACGTGCCTTTAAGGTAAAGTCCTTATAATGGTTTCTCTACGTCTTGGGCCACTTAGTCTCTACCAAGATAACCAAGGTACCCTAATGAAACATTAGGAAGCCTTGGTTATCTCCGTGAAAGGCCATGAGGTCTGAAATGTAGCGAAACCATTACAGGGACTTTACCTTAAAACAGACGTATCATCAACTGAGCGTTGTTAAGCATACAAACAAAGGACACGTTTTATTTTCTGTGGTTAAAATCTGAGAACTCTTACGATAATGTGAAAGTAACTAATCAAAATGGATTGCTGTACCTTTGTACCCTGGCGCAACAAGTATATTATCTGACTGGAAATAACTTACATTTTGTAGAATATCTCAAAATAATTTAGAAACGATAAACATGTAGTATGAAAGTAAAAGACAGATATCAATCGATATTTAAGATTCAATCTAATGTTGCGTTAAGCATAAACTGGAACAGTTAAGGAGAAAGTAAAGTGGCTAGTAATTTGGAACTGCTTTATTGATTTTCCACATCAAATGAATCTTCTAGCTAATATATCGTTTTGCTGTTAGAGTAAAACATATTTCAAAAAACGACGTAATTTCATTTACTTAACCAAGGAAATATTACACGCCGTGCGTAAACTGTTGCACTTAATGTATAGCAAATCCACCGTCTAACGTGACACAACTTCATTCGTAGTATTTTGCATCGTTGTTAAATTTTCCCGCTTAGATAGATAGATAGATTTATTTAGTCATTGGTAAATACAACATGACATAAACATTTCTGCAATAAAAATAAAAACTATAGGAATATAAATAAATGAATATTATAGTTATATAATAAAACCATGTCATGAATACCAGCACCAGGGTTAACACAAGAAAGAGAAAACTCTTGTTTCCATTGTGGACCCTTATGTGGTGATATGACACGGAGAGGCAAAACTAAGTTGTTTACAATTGCAATAAATTATCACAGTAATCAATACAGTATTGTATCACAGAAAATTTATAGTATTTAATAAAACGTTGCATATCACATAGCAAAGTTTATCACAAGTATTAACCGGTAAAACACATTGTTGTAAAGAAAAAAGTTATGAAATATGGTGCTGGTGTAATCATATCAGTTAAAAATATACTAAGACAGAGATCTTTAAAACTGATTTACCAATACCTGACAAGGACAATAAATAAAACACATTAATTATGTAAGAAATAATAAAAAAAATTGATGTGTAGATATAAAGACTAAAATAAGTTTAACAAGAAACACATTATTTAAACTACTTTAGGAATCAAAAAGTTTTTTTACAGCATCCTTAAAAGGTTAATATTTTTAAATTAGTAACATCTGCTGGCAAATTATTCCACAGCTTGGAGCCAATGTAACAGAAAGATTTAGTTCCTGAATTTTTCACTCTAGGGATACAATATCCACCCTTTGTACTTAATCTTGTGCTGTAAGAGTGCACAGAAGTTTGGGATAAAAAATGTTGTTTTAGGTACTCTGGTGCAGTGCCGTTGTTAATTTTATGGACATGGCGCAACATAATTTGTTCAACTCTACTCTGCACCGGAAACCAGTTTAGCTCATTGAAATGTTCGGGACCAATGTGCGTCCGGGAATCAAGATTAAAAACAAATCTAATTAGTTTATTTTGTGTGGTTTGTAACCTGTTTTTAAAATTTTGCATTATACCGTTGTACCACACAGAGCAAGCATAATCAAAGTGGCACTGAACTAAAGCTGTAACAAGTGTTTTCTGGTATGAAAATTAAGAAAATCCTTTTTACGATACAAAAATTTAAGTCGAACATTGGCTTTCTTAAGAACTGACTCAGCCATTGATTGGAAAGTCAAAAACTGATCAATGGTTACACCAAGGTATTTAACAGAACTTGCAGAGTTAATGTTTGTACCATTACATGAAATATTGAGGTTTGTTTGTGATTTAAGTTTTTGTTTAGAACCAAAAAGTATTGTTTCTGTTTTACCAAGATGTAAGGACAATTTATTGTCAATCAACCACTGACTTACTAAAAAAAGATCATGAGACAAAGCCTGTTCAACACAAGAAATGTTCTTACCAGATACAAGGATGGCAGAATCATCAGCATATAATAATAATTTGTTTTTCACTATACCGGGCATATCATTTACATATATAAGAAATAATAAAGGGCCAAGGATTGAACCTTGTGGAACGCCACATGTTACAGTTGAATTACTTGAATAAGTACCTGACACATCTACTAACTGCTGTCTGCCAGACAGATAAGACTCAAACCATCGACAAATGTCGTTACCCAAGCCACATGCGTTAAGTTTAGTTAATAGAATGGTATGGTTGACAGTGTCAAAGGCTTTCTGCAAATCCAACAACACCATGCCTACAACATTCCCTTTGTCATTTTCAATCCGAATGTAATCTATTAAATGAATCAGACATGTATCTGTGGAGAAACCACTCCGAACTCCTGACTGAAAATTGTAAATCAAATGGTTTTCCTTGAGGTATGAATCAATTTGATCATAGACAACCTTTTCAAGATTTTTTCAAAATATATTTAGAATAGACACTGGTCTGTAGTTGCCAACAGATAAATGGTCACTCTTCTTAAAGAGGGGAACTACTCTTGCATTTTTCAAGTCATCAGGTACCCTCCCTTGTATAAGGGACAGGTTCATTATATGTGTTAAGGGGCCAACAATAATTGGAGCACCATCCTTGATAAAACGAGAAGGAAGTCCGTCAAGGCCAGTAGCTTTATTTGGGCTTAAACTGTTTATATATTTTAACACTTTAGCCTCAGGCATTATGGAGAAAGCAAAACTGTTGGAACGGACAGCGAGTTTAGAATAAAAGTTTGTAACAAAAGTTTCACCATATTGACCAACACTGTTTGGAAGTTTATCTACAAGTCTACATGCAATGGTAGTGAAAAAATCATTAAAAGTCTTAGCAATAGTGGACTTTTCAAAACACACTTCTCCATCAACAGCTAAGGCTATATTACAAGAAGATACATTTTGAGTTTTCTTTGAGGGTAAGCCAAGTGTTTTTAAACACTTCCATAAAGATTTAGAATCATTTTTATTTTCTTCAATAACGCTTGAAAAATAATTAGTTTTAGCATTGTGTACAAGATATTGCACTTTATTTCTGAGCAATTTAAAAGCATTAAAATTCTCATCAGTTTTTTCTTTTACATACAATTTAAAAGCTTTGTCCCTATCTTCTATGGTTTGAAGAATTTAACTATCTATCCATGGTTCTGATCTTTGTTTGAGTCTTATCTGCTTGACAGGAGCAATGCCATCTAAAACTGTTAAAAATAAACTTATAAAACAATCCCAGGCAATGTTAGCATCATCACTTAACAGTACTTGTCCCCAATCTGTGTTTAAAAGGTGTTTTTGAAAATCTTCTTTATTGTATCTTTTAGTGGATCTGTATGTTACATTATTGTGACAACCAAAATAGCTTTTACAACTTTTCCCTGGTGCAAAATATTAGACAAGGATCACTAAAAGATGTATGTATTACACCAGACTGTGAAATTTTACCTTTCTCAGATACAAGTGCTTACGCATCGTTGTAGAATTATCGTTCATTGTCTTGTGACAACCTCTACAATAAAATGTTACATTGATAAATAATTCATATAATGAAAATTGTAGGGCATTTTATGCATGTAAGATATGTAAAAAAAAATGACGCCTAATATGAGCTCGTCATGCAAGCATATTTATCTTTCGTATAACGATAGTACGATCAAACAGAAGACGTATAACTTTGAATTTGGATATCCGGTATTGATATTCCCACGGCAAGAGAGAGTTCAGTGCAGAACAGAAATAGTTGTTACATATATTTGTTTACTGTATTGTAGAGTGTGACTTCGGGCGGTACGGTGAAATGTGTAACCAACAATGCTCTAAACACTGTGAATATAGCTCCGATTGTAGAAAGACTGATGGTCATTGTGCGGAAGGATGCAGTCCTGGCTGGCATGGTCCGAAATGTGACCAAGGTCAGTATCAATACACATGTATGTCGGTATATTATGTTGTTCTTAGAACAATTAGTACTCAGTGTAAATAAAATAATGTGAATATAAACACATGCATCTTGTCATTTGTTATAGGTATATATGTAATGTCTTGGTATAAAACGTATGTTTAATACACATTGTATGTTTTTATACTTAAATCATATATTGAAGATTGTAGTGCATTTTATTCATGTAAGATATGTAAAATGACTAACGCCTTACATGTTTTAGAAATGCGTTTTCTTAATATTACAGAACTATTATTTAAAGACGATCGCGGCAGTTTCTGTTATCACACTCGAGTAAATTTTACAATCTCACCGGTAATGCAAATGAAACAATTTTTGTTTAAATAGAAACGCTGGATGATGGAAGAGTCAAGATCGATAATGGGCTGTGTGTTATAGTTCAACTGCAAAGTTTTTAAATTTGAAACGGTGTTAGGATAGATATTGCCTTGAACCGGTGTTAGGATAGATATTGCTGTAATTGTTTACTGTCCTGTACATACCTATCACGACGTCTGTCGTTACGCACTTAAAAGAAAAATGTTTAAAACGATGAAGAGGAATAGAAGCTGCAGGCAGTCATATTATTTCTGAGCGAAATGTACTGTACACGGGATTTCGGTAGTAGGTCTACAGGCCTTTAAATATTTATATAAATAAATATTTTTCTACTCCTAATTTAGATTTCCGTTAAGTTAATTCCCCACCCACAATCTTAAAATGTATTTTCTTAAAGAATAAGCCTGGTGAGTTGTTTTTAAGCTTTTATCTTAATTAAATCATAGAAGTTGAAATAGTTCATTAACGCACAGGAAAAAAAACTGCGTGTATGCCAGTGAATGGATAATCTGTAATTTTTAAGGAATTTAATTATTTATGCTTTAATAAATATAATTCAATATTAAAAGCCGTTGACAAAACGAAAATGTCCTGTTGAAATTACAACATTTGCATTACAATATAGGAAATTCTATTGCAATGTAGGGCCATGTAGTTAGACTGACATGTCGAACATTGTTTTTTTTTTTCTTCTTTTTTTTAAGAGTGTGATGCCGGTTGGTATGGTGGAAACTGTCACGAAAGATGTTCTGGACATTGTAAAATTGGCCCTAGCTGCGATAAGGTCGATGGTCATTGTCCATTAAGATGCGACCCTGGCTGGCAAGGCCAGAAATGTGATCAAAGTAATTCCTTCTATTTTCTACGTGTTTCTAGGGAGCAGTGGTCCAGTAGGACACGCGCTTCGGGATCAAGAGGTCCCGAGTTCGAGTTCTGCCAAGGACACTGATAATTTCCTTGAGCAGTAAAGTTAGCCCGCGGTTTTTCACCCAAATGTAAACGGTTATCTTAGAGGGTGGTATAATTCCATGCTGGGCTGCCATTAGAGGATCGAAATTCTCCCAGGGGAGATAACCCACTGACCAGGAGTAAAACCTGTAAAGTCGGTGAACGTGCCATGAAACTTAGACTATAAAATGCCTTTACTTTTCTACTTACTTTAAATCATCCTTTTTATGTCTGAAGATTATATAGTGTCATATATTGTTTATTCTTTTTATTGATATTATTGAGGACATCAAGTTACATTTTAATTTTTCTATTTTGCTATTATAGAGTGTACGGAATTCACGTGGGGAGAAGATTGTAATGAAACATGCGGCAACTGTCTGGATGCACTGCCTTGTCATCATGATACTGGCCAATGTCAAGAAGGTCTTTGTAAAAGTGGCTTTGAAATGCCTTTTTGTAAAGGTATGATATTTTGATAATAATTATATTCTATTACTTCTCCGGCACTGACTGAATGTTTCCGAGTACATTTGTGATTATTATTTGATAAACAGCGAAAATAAGAGTAAGATATATTTGCTGCACTTTGAGCCATTGAAATCAGATTTTGTCATTTTATGCCTAGCGCCAAGCAAGGAAGCTGTACCAGTACATATATTTACGACTTTGGTATGTCGCGGCCGGGGATCGAACCAACGACCTCCTGCACCCGAGGCGGAAGCTCTAACCGTTTAAATTTGAGTCACATTTCATTTGATATGTTACTGCGTTTTGTGGCACTATTTTCCTTAAATTAAATGTTTCTGTTATGTCGGACATCACTTGCATGATATTTATGTTACCGTGAAATCATCTTAAAGCTGGAGGCGTGATAGACATTTCGTTCACAGTGTGTTTGTATGTTTCGTGTGAAAATGGAATGTGTGCTATTGAATACATAAGTAAAGGGGGTGGAATGGGATAGAGGTAGTTAGAGTGGGTACAATATGTTATAGATTGGCAACCAATGAATGTTACAAGACGATGACAAAGGACAAAATGGTCATGTTTTGCTGCATATGTGAAATGGTTATGAGACGGACCTCTTGTTACCCAAAACTCTTTATTTCGAAATGTTGAAATAATATTTACAGCAATGAAACAAATCAAATCTCCACAAGATATTCGACAAAATACGTAGTTTCCAGATGGATATTCTTAGGATACCTAATATTTTTAGTGGCTTTATTCATATTGATATAGTTTAATATTTAATTATATGTATTATTTAACACTTATAGTCGAAAATGTTTAGTAAATTATGTGCATAAAGATAGATATGATTTGACTATTTGAATTTACCGTCGCTTCGACAGTATTTCAGTCATATAGTGACGTCCAGCTAATTACAGGTGGAGGAAGACCCCGAATGCACGGAGACATCCGGGTAGAACCACCGACCTACCGCAAGCCAGCTGGAAGGCTTCCTCACATGAAAATCCGAATAACTCTAAGATAGATATATGCCATACATATTTGTATAATGTATTGTAGAGTGTGACAGCGGGCTGTACGGTGAAAAGTGTAACCAACATTGCTCTGGACACTGTATAGATGGCTCCTTCTGTAGAAAGAATGATGGTTATTGTGCGGAAGGATGCAGCCCTGGATGGCATGGTCTGCAATGTGACCAAAGTCAGTATCAATACACTAGCTATATAGAATGTCAGCGTAGCACGTGGTTACGTGCACCATTTAGTGCACAGGGCAGCAAAACGTTAAGCTTCGTGTAAATAAATACATGTCAGTGATACATACCTTTAAAACAAACCTATCATTGATTGTGTGTTAATTAGTATATAAACAAATGACAGGTATATTGTTTCCTGTTGTTAAAATCTGCAAACTCTTATAGGACAATGTGAAAATTACCAAACAAAATGGATTGCTGTATCTTTATACCCTGGCTCAACAAGTATATTATCTAACCGGAAATAACTTACATTTTGTAGAATATCTCCAAAATTGAGAAACGCTGTACATGTAGAATGAAAAGTAAAAGACAGATATCAATCGATATTTTAGATTCAATCTACTGTTGCGTTAAACATAAACTGGAAAGTAAAGGAGAAAGTCAAGTGACTAGTAATTTGGAACTGTTTTATTGATTTTCCACATCAAATGAATCTTCTAGCAAATATATCATTTTACTGTGAGATTTTATTTAGAATAACCAAGGACATATATGCAATTTGATATACTTTCAGTTTCAATTTGTATTTTTAACAAGGAAAGTCGATAACGTCAAGAAAGTTCAGTGAAGAAAGATGAATTGTTGTTACATATATTTTTAGTATATATTTTGTTTTAATATTGTAGGGTGTGACGATGGACGGTTCGGTGAATGGTGTACCCAAGACTGTTCTGGACACTGTGTAGATGGCTCCCACTGTAGAAAGACTGATGGTCATTGTGCGGAAGGGTGCATCCCTGGCTGGCATGGTCCGAAATGTGACCAAGGTCAGTATCAATACACGTGTATCACGTGGTTACGTGCACCAATTAGTGCACAGGGCAGCAAACCGTAAAGTTTGTTTGTTTGTTTGTTAGGTTTAACGTCCATCCGACAGTATTTCAGCCATTCACGTGTATGTCTGTATGTCAGTGTATTGTGTTGTTATTATAACAATTAGTGCTCAGTGGAGATAAATATAACGTGAATATAAACACATACCTCTTGTCATTTGTTATACGTATTTATGTAATATCTTGCTATGAAAAATTGTATGTTTTAATGCAATTGATATTTGTATTGTATGTTTAAAAAAACCATACCTATCAACTTGGTGTTGAGAAATATAGAAATAAATGACATGTCGTTTTATGGGAATAGTTTTTCCTGTTATTAATATATTAACTCGGAAAGTAACTAGTCACGAGGTCGAACACGCAACCTATTGCTCCTGATGCAGAAGGTCTTACCATTTGGCCACCGTGGGTAGTCCACTGGTCACATCATAATTAAATACGTTCTGTTTTAACAAACCAGCTATCTGTGATAAAACAAAATTATGGCCAAAGAGTAGTATCTGACTGGGATTAACTTACATTTAGTAGACTAAAAAACGATATAGAATAATATGTAAAAGAGAGAATACAAAGTGTTTCCTAATTGCTCAAATCAATCGAAACATGTATTTTATATTCAATTATCAGTGATTTTCTTAAATATTAAAAAAAGAAAACAGCGTTATAAAAAAACCCATAAATTTGTGTGTAATCAACTGTTGTACACACGCACCAGTGTGCGGGAGTCGAAACTGAGTTGGTAATCAAATGAAATAAAAAAAATATGCGCAAGGATATATATTAAAGCAGCTCGTTCACAGATGATCGATAGAAATTTTAACAATTATTTGCTACTCTTTCTCGATAATATTGATTAATCCTTTGTTTTCTGACAAATGATGTCGGCAAGTGTAGGTAACATTACACAGGAAAACGTTATTTTCTTAAACGCAACTTAATTCCGTGAAATAAAGAATACGGTATTCCCGAAGCAGGTGTTTGCGGTACCACGTGACACGTTCAGCAACATGACATCTTCACCAGTTCAGGGTAGCAATTTCGTAAGTTCAGCCTATGAAGTAAGCGCATGCGCGAAGAGTGAAAAGTGAACTTAATTCTTTATCAATTTTAATGGGATATAGGGCATGTGAAGTGAGAAGTTGTACCCAACACATATGCCTTGGTGATTATTTTGTCAGATATCGGCATTTCCTTACATTCGGGAAAACCTTCAAAGTGCGTGAAATTTTGTTTACTATCGCGAAAAGGGTTACACTGATATCTTCCGTTGATATGGGTAGAGAAAGGGGCATTTCTGAAGCATATATCATTATCCTTATTCTTACTAATTAACAATTTCGTTGCAGATTTTTTACTTGTAATTACACACTTACATGTGTATTTGGAACATAATCTTTACAGAGAGATCCTTTTCGACTACGGTTTTGGTAGTTGCCATCTCCGTCAATGTGATAACCATCTCGGTTGTTGTTGTTGTTGCTATCGCCATCTACAGGTAAGTTTGTTTACGTTTCTTATAGTACATGTTTGTTTGTGTTTAACGCCCACCAACAGTATTTCAGTCATTATGGGGACTTTTGTCTATATGAGACCACACTGCTGTATCTCGCCGTAGACATGCGGCATGATACCACACGCAGATACAGTATCCAGAACACTGTGCCAACCAGTACTGGAACTACACTTAATATACTTAGCGCCAAGCAAGGAGCTATACCAGTACCATTTATTACAACTTTGGTAAGTCACGACCGATGATCGGAACATTCCAATTGCGGGACGCTCGCTCTAACCATTTAGATCGGTCTAACTCTGACTTATATTTGCATTTTTATGTGAAAGGTTCATCCGGGACTGACAGTTAAGGTACAGAAATTTAACTAATTGACATTTTTACCAAGAAACTTGTGGTAATTGAATCTGCAGTTCCATACTTGAACCAACACACGACGAAAAGGATACGCCTTGGATATGTAACGGTTTTTTGTATTAAATGCTGCATTTTTCTGGTCGGTTTCTGCTTTGTTAGATTAGCCACATTGTTGGTGTCGTATAATCTACCATTTTCCAGTGATTTTGATATCTAGGATTTCATGAGAATCCAAAGTAAAGATCGAGGTGTGCTTAACGTTTTTAAATATAATAAGTTATAAACTATCTAGCTACCATTATTTATTTTTTATCCAGAAAATCATTAAGAAGGAAATAATGCCAAATATAAAGGGAGGCAATTAAAAAAAAAATAGGGGAGATAATAGAATCAAATGTACACAAATTTAACCCTAACATAATATTATGCGCGACCTGTTTCAGGAGGAAGACACGACCACAGTTGAATAGCACGGTATCCCCCGGCACCTCTCAAAACACCACGGGGGACACAGACCCGGGGGTCAGTCAGGAAAACGGGCCCAATCACACTGACCTGATGCCCGACAGGCATGACGAAATGTACGAATCTATTGATGAAAACGAGTCCTGCCCCAGGAGTCACTTAATTTTGCATAGACTTATATAGGAAAAACTAGAAAAATCTTCTTGTCAGAAACCACAAGTCCTAGAGTTTAGATATTCGGTGTATAACATGGCCTAGTGAACCTCTACCAAGTTTGTTCAAATCATGACTCCGGGAGTCAAACTTTTCCCCGCCGTAGGGGTCAGTTATATTTACATAGACATAGACTAGGAAAACCAACAAAAGATCTTCTTGTCAGAAACCACAAAGCCTTAAGTTAATATGTTTACTAGTGGACCCCAACCAAGTTTGTTCAAATCATGGTCTTTGTGTCAAAATTTACCCCATCCAAGGGGTCACTTGACTTTATATAGACTTATTAGAGCTCTGTCCTTTTAAAATTTGGATGGCAGGTACAGTTTTCGTGTGGAATTTAGATGATCTTGCAGTACTTGTCTGCCTGGATTATGTATTCAATATGACTCATAATACTATAATAGGCAATGAAGGCAATGTATTCAGGGCCATCTAGACCTTCTTGTATAGTGTATATTGGTATCTTCCAATATTTTACAATATTTATATCATGCTTTTATTAAGATGTATCTAACTTTCCCTGCTATGGCCATTGATAATACTAATCGTCTATTGAAAGCCAGAACGGGTCATCAGCCCTTTTTTTCGATATGTTGATAGACCCTTATAGCTTTCATTGAACGATATGACATTGATAGTTTTATTAAGTAAAATTAAATGTGTTTCTGATATTCAATAAGTCATTTAAGACAATCTCCATTAAATACTTATTTTACTTGAAAATACATAACTGTTTATTTTGTATATTCTGCTCAAATTTGGTATTATATTTTCTGGAATGATGTGCAGATTTTGAATATGCAAAATCATTTAAATGTATGATTCAATTTTCAAGTTAAGAAAGATATTTCAATTTCAAATATGATTAAGTTATCATTTTTAAATTATACTTTATTAAACTATTTGCCATAATCAAGCAGAATTTGCACTTCTTGATTGATAGGCCATGTATATACAGGCTATATAGGTGTCACCTTGATATACCAAGTCATATGGTGACATTTTTCAATATTTATATTTATTTAATTAGATTATCCCGTGCTGAGAATTATATAAATATATATGTATATAGGAAATTGACACTTACTGCCCTTGTCTAAACTTTGTATGCATTTACATGAATTTGATTGTGTGATAAGGTATATTCTGTTTCCTTCTGTATAAATTCAAATTGTGTAATGTTAATTCTTTGTTTCACCTCAGAAACGTTTGAATGTGGGTTTATACAGATGAAGAAGATTAGAGATACAAAGAGATAAAGGGAGATAGATACAGAGAGTGAGAGATTAAGTTAACCTCCTAGGAACTACGTTTTAGTCACCGTTGTCTAAGGAATACCTAAGGCATTGTTTTGAATTACCAAAATGTGTGACTTTACGTGACTACTTTATTTGAAACCTTACGTTGTTTATGAACTGTGCTGTTTGAAAATACAGTCAACCCTCGATACATCGGCATTCGATACAACGGCATACTCGCGTTCCGGCACTAAAAGTCATGTGACGGATTTATTAATCTCTTATCAACAGCAAATTTTGATTCCGATATCGGAAGCAATTCTCGATGTATCGGCGAAAACGAGATTTACAAACACTGCCAGTGTATCATGGGTTGACTGTAACTTTGAAGCATTTGCCTAATCTAAAACATCTTCCTCACTGGCAAAAAATCATGCACATAATAACAGCACTACGTTTACCCAGACACAAATGTTCAGAATGCGATGGGGTTGGTTTTGTGAATTAAAGTCTGATGATACAATTGCCAATATGATACTTATACATGTTATACGATATTTGTTCGGGTTTACAATTTGGGTTTACAATATGTCCTACTTAAGGTAGAGAAACCCTAGTACATGAATTTTAAATTCTGGCTTCTTTGATGTTTTTTTATTCTATACATTTAAAGAAAACATTTGATGCGATATAAGAAATCTCTAACCATAGAATCTAATAAAAATAGTGAATTGTAGTCTTTCTAACCCTGTATTGAAATGCTTTCGCAAATTGTGTGGGGGTATACGTATAAAACTGCTATAAAATCATCAAATTTTCCCAATTGTTTCTCATGAATTGATTTATCATATACCTAAGGCATATATCTAATGAAAAACATTTTAAAACATAAGAGAAAATTTGATAAAATGTATATTTATACATTTTTTGTAGAAAATCTTAATATTATAGTTTGATCATTTCCCCCATTTATAAACAGCAACACTACAATTCCTGGAAAGTACATAATATTTATACAATTTTCTCTGAACAAGCTGTTCAAAAATGTTTAAAATGTACAATAAGTTAACCATAAAACTAACAGTATGTATTACCTGACCTCTTATTTTTAAGCTCAGTAAAAACACCGAATGTTAGGTATTGACTGCTTTCTAAGTTCTTTTCAGGTATAATGTGAGTGCAATAATAATTATGATTGTCCTATTAAGTGTATTTTCCATTGCATGATTAATGTAAATAATTGTTAAGTGAAATAATGGACAGATAATTACATTTTTCTAAGTAAATTCCCACAATTTATACATGTATATGAAATTTCCCCAGAAACAAAATCATCATTTTGTACTGTACATAGACAAATGTACAACTACAGATTCATTTTCTTAATAAAACATTTTATTTCAAAGTTACTTGTGACTTGTTTTTTAAGAATTAAAAGTCTAAGCATTCAATAAAAGTTATCTGAAGAGTTTTATACGAAATATATTTGACCAAGTACGTACAATCTTAGTACGAAAGAATCCCTTTTACAATTTTCCGCTTTACATGAATTTCCAATACATGAACTTGTGTTTCTGTAGTTATGGTTGATTAAGATATTCTTTGCTTTTTTTAAAATTTGCTTTTTTTATGGAGAACTTTTCGAAATGCCCTTTAATTATTACAATTTTGCATTTTGACAGATCTATAGAAGTCCAAATATGACGTCACCGGAAGTTATTCGGGGAGGTGTTTTTCTTTTTTTATTTAAAAAGGGAACGATATTTTTGCATTTTAATAGATGAATACTAATCAAAATTGTTACATTTAATTAACAATGATATTAGATACCATGGATAAAACTGCTTAATGAAAAAGAATCACATTCCGAATCATTGCGTGTTATGACGAAGAAAATCGGAAGTTTGGCGATCTTTGCCAACATCTTCCGAGCCCATTAGAGTTCCTCTGCCTTAATCGTCCAATGAAATGGTTGTATTTCATTCAAAATTTAGAAAATGTATTATATAATATTAAACGTGAGGTCTTGGTATAAGGAAAATATGACTGTATGATGCCTTCGTGATATAAGAGCATTATGGATGAAGCTTGTTAACTTGTGACGGCAACTGATAACGTAATGTATGTTTGTTATGTATGTTTTCCAATCTACCTTTCGATAATGACTGTGAACCGTACTTAAAACAACACGTGACACTGTTAGCCAATCGGGAGGCGGTTCCATAATGCGAGGTCAAAGGCAAAGCTGTATGGCGTATGTGACAAACTGTAAATATGTTATCGTTTATATTCCAAATTTTATGAATTCATAGCTGCGCTCCGCGATAAATTCCATAAAAAATAAGACGATAAAACGATAACTAACATATGCTGCCGATTGTTTTATATCTAGAGAGACGGGGCTCCCGGAATGGAACTATGTTCATATTAAATAGAGAATAGAAAATACCAGAATATTCGAATTGTCTTCATATTTTGATCAGTTGTTAAGATGGTACGTTGCAGGCACGTTGATAGAGGCATATTATGTACTAACAGTCAGGCGTTCCCGGATCCAGACGACCAAGATATTGCACAGCTTTTTGCGACAGTGAGTTGAAAAATAGCTGGGTTACTGCTAAATCACAGATAATCAACAGCGTGACTTTTGATACAAACCATGGTCACGTGGATCTCAGTGTGGCAGTGATTGATGCGGAGCCAATCCACAGCGCATGCGTTAAGACCGACATGAAAATATGCAATCTGGCAAACATTCATCCGCTGGACATTGGGTGTTAGACGCACGCTGAAGCCGTCTGATGCCTACATGAGAATATATAAGACAAATACATATATTTAGGTGTCGTTTTCGGGTTTCAAAGACTAAATATATAATTTGTACTTGCAACAAATGCCTAGTTTTTATTTTGACTTTGATGTATCATTAAGCGTTTACGCAATTGCTGAACATGCGCTGTAGACCGTTTTCACTGGTACCTATTAATGCAACATCAGCGTACATCAATATAGAAAGCTGGAGATCTCTATGGTGATTTCAATGTCAAGGTTAAATATTTACCTCGCAGTTTCAGTCGATTTGTCTTTACTCGAAAATTTATCATTCTTTAAGTCTTTTTATATTTTTTTTTCATTTATTTTTTCATAGAAGATCAATACATAATTAGTTAAAGCAGCCTTAAACGACTCCTTGTCCAAACACCCAGCCTGTTTTCACCGCAGGTTATATCAGATCACGCAACGGCTCTGGAAACTAAAGACTGTTTCAATGTTTATATAAAAGACACGGTGGTCAAGAACAAGTATCAAATGAGGACTTATCAACTTAAAGTTCTTATCGTTCGGAGCACAAGGATAGTCCACGACGGCCTTCCCCTTTCTTAAAAAAGAGATAAGGTCATTGCTGTCTTGGTTGAAACCTCTGGTCAGTATGCAGACCGTTGATTCCGTGAAAAATTTAATACGGTTACGACCGTATCGGTTCACACGTTTATCCAATACCTCTTGTTTCGGGAAGTTCAAACGGCACGCAGTCTCATTCCCCCTTACAGTTGCGAAGTGAGTGTGCAAGGGAGATGGGAAGTTATCACAAGGCGTTTTTCTGGTTTTTAGCAGTGAACATTTAAGCCCAGCCTTTACCATTCATGGCTATGTCTTTATCGTAGATAATGAGCGAGGTGTTCCGATTGACTTTTAAAAAGACGGCGCGGGTTCAGCTTGATAAGACGTTCTGCATGTATTTTGCTTATCGTTTTGAATCCAATAATTTCTTTTCTTAGTATCTGAATTTATTTAAGCCTTTCATTACAGAAGAGAAACCTTATAGTGTCAGGTCAATCACATGATAAGACATACAAAAGAAAAACATTAAAACAAACACATGATGACATATACAGTATAGACGGGAGGATATGTTTATACAAATAGAAGTGAAGTCCTTGTTGGCTCGTCAATCCCATGATGGAATATCAAGGGTGAGAGCGAAACTAGGCTAAGTGCTTATATATTTATACGCACTTAGCCTAGTTTCGCTCTCATCCCTCGATATGCAAATGCAAGGCAGCTATGTCGTCTTATAATTAAAATGATTAAATATCCATACGAAAATTACCATGCCTATCCGTGTGATGATACAAACGGTAGAAAATCCCTATCATATGATGATACATACTGAAAAAAAATCATGTTAAAAATATGAATACACAAGCATAAGAAAAATATAGAAAGAAATTAAAAAAAATATTCATAACAGAACACCTTTTTCCCCATAAAAGTTATTTCAAGAAAATGATGTTTTTTGTAATAGAAAGAGGAGAGAAAATGTCTTTTGGATAATAATCGTTTTGTCGCATGTTGGAGAGACAAGTACCCGAACAGGGCACCGTAGTATGCATCTTCGGAAAGATCGAGCTAAAGAACAAAATACATTTAGACTCAGAGAAACCGAAATAAAAAATGGTACAATATTTTTTGTTATGTTATGATCCAATGCGATTTGACAGTGTATTTAATCACAGGTTGGTTGAGGTGCAGGTTATATTATTACGAGAGCGAAAACATTATTACATGTGATATATAGAGAATACTAGGTTAGTGTTGGATAAAGATAAGTTTATCCTGCGAGGCCAAGAAAATATAAACCGCGAGCCTTGGCGAGCGGTTTATTTTTTCTTTGCCGAGCAGGATAAACTTATCTTTATCCAACACTAACCTAGTATTCTATTTATCCTATCATTCTAACTAATAATCTGATAATTTTAAATTAGACACGAAAATAAAAGAAAAAAATCTGGATTCTCCCAACTATCTGCCCTTTAGTATTCTTCCGCGTGTGCTATCAAACAAACCGTTCTGCGTACACACCTAAGTAGTCCCAGGATTTAAAAAACGGTTATAATAATTCACGAACTTTTCGAAACTTTTTATTAAGCATATGCGTTAAGCATTTTCAACTTTCAAATACTCGACAAGAAAAAATATATTTAAAAAGAATAGTATCTTTCACGGTTGAGCCCAATACACAAAACACATTTGAACTCAAGAAAGTAGTTCCGATGACGTCAGAGTATATAAAATTTCACGAATGAGTATAAAGCTAAGTTTATTCGATAGGCAGTTTATACCACGATGTGAGTCTGATGATAGGATAAATATATAAATCCTTATGTTGCTTAATCAATCACATGGTAATACATACTGAAGAAAATGCATATGTTGCTTAATCAATCAAATGGTGATACATACTGAAGAAAACCCATGTATTGCTTAATCAATCACATGGTGATACATACTTAAGAAAACCCCTATATTGCTCAATCGATCATGCTGTGAAATACATACTAAATAAAATACATAAGTTGATTAATTAATCACATGGTGATACATACTGAAAGAAAACCCCTATATTGATTTATCGATCACATGGTGATACAAACTGAATAAAATGCATATTGCTAATCAATCACATGGTGATACATACTGAAGAAAATACCAATAATGCTCAATCAAACAAATGGTGATACATACTGAAGGAAACCCCTATATTGCTTAATCGATCATGTGGTGAAATACATACTAAATAAATACATAAGCTGCTTCATCAATCACATGGTGATACAGACTGAAGAAAACCCCAATGTGCTTTATAAAACACATTGTGATACATACTGACTAAAATCCCTATATTGCTTGATCGATCACGTGATGTTAAATACGAAAGATGTAGTCTTATTAGTCACGTGATGATAAAAACGGAATAATATCAGTTGCCCGTTGCAAATTATAAAAAAAGACATGGACGGATTAAAACGATACTTAGCGCCCTAAAATCATCTCAAGAATTGTTAAATCACGAAGAATCAAAATCATAGTATGATATGAAAGCATTTGTAATTAATATACATGCATGCCTAGTCGTGTTATATCTCATCGGGAACACAGGTCTCCTTACAATCCTATATGCTGAAACATAAGTATAGTGTATGATTATCAAATTAAATGTATATCTGCATCAACATACATACAAACGCAAAGCTATATACCAAATATTTACTACTTTTGATTATGATTGCAAAATCATCAGAAAATAATAGTAGGAAATTAATATATTAATATCAGCCCTTATTTTCCCTTAATGTTACTAAGGATATTGTTATTTTCAATATATTTTCGCGTGTTGAAAGTAACCGAACATGGCACCGTAGTATGCATTTTCGGAGAGGTCGAACACAAGATAGACATAGGGAATTTGAAAAAAATAGTTGATAGATACGATTATTTGGGTGCTATGTTCCGATGCGATTTTACAGTTATCTGTGAAAACCTGGTAAACGGTGCTGGAAGGGCCCTTGGCAGTGTTGTTAATAAATTTTACCCGAGGAAGGAACTTTGCTTACCAAACGCTATATAATACTTGCGTTGTGCCTAAATCAAACTACTGCGCCTCTGTGGGGGTATAAACAATTCCAGGCCGCCGACAAAGTCCAAAATTGCATCATGCTTCACAGATTTACACTGGTTCCCGCGCTAAACCGGAAATACATAGTTGGCTCCTATCTCAGTACCATCTCTGGATCGCAATGATCCGTTTTTGGAACATACTTGTTTATAAGAACGTTTGACCAGTAACTAGTGCAGTGAGATAAAAGCAATTTTGACCCATGTCGAATAACGTGATCACTTCAATCCAAAACACCAGTTAATCTTGCATGTGACACACAGCTGATTCGTGACTATGCTCAGATATGGGCTAAACAGATACATAGCAGGCCGAAACTCAGAATATTTCTGACATATAAAACATCATTTACAAGAGAATTGGAAGTCGAAACTGAACTGAAATGTGTAAATAATTTATGGTAGTGATAACATACGTTACTTGTTAAAAACCATGTGTACCAATTTATAATTATCTCAAGATAATGAAACCCACTGTTCTTATCATAATAATGTTTAGCATCGTATGAAAATTGATACTATTCGCACGCGACCTTACTGTTGTATTGTCACATGAACTAACCCAAACGAGTCATAAACACTTGTCCTGAGCCAATGTTCGTTTTAAGGCATCACTAGTTACAGTGCGTTTGAAATTATGTAACAGTTATTTATGATTACTGCCATTGACCCCAGTTCACCTTGGGGGATTTATGGCCCTGTGTAGAATTTTGACCGTTTATTCTATAGTTCCTTATCATTAGTTATCCGGTACTAATGTACGTAAAGTTTTGTTTGTTGTTTATTGAGGCGTGACCGCTATATTTTTGTGTGACCCAACTCTAGTCATGAAATTAAATGATGAGGATATTTTGTCGTTGTGTTTATTCTTTTTGCTTCTTAAAATGGTCAAGATGCATTGTACATACTAATGAGCTTAAATTAACTATAATACATATCAAGGGGTGAGAGCGAAACTAGGCTAAGTGCTTATATAGATAAATCTCTCTCTATATATATTTTTTTTAATTGGAAATACGGAAAGCGATCAAAGACCTAATCCAAGATAAGATAAGATACTTGGCGAAATATCGCATATTCTCTCGGCGCGAATTCTCGGAGGTGCGCACCAGAACGAGAGTTCAGTGAAAAGCGATAGCAAAGCAATGCTAGATAGAATTGAATACGTTTGAATGGAAATATATTGATGTATTCAAGAATATGTTTAATATGAATACCACAGGATGAGAAAAAGTGCAGCTTGACGGAAACTCAAACCTGGGACCTTTTGCTTACAAGGTGAATGCTCTACCAACTGAGCTTACCGGTCTTAATGGATAAAAATAGCCAGAAAGTTGCCAATCAGTTAAAACAACTCCGTCCATTATTCGAAAGTGCAAGCGCACCGGCTTTTTCTCACAATATTGCGGACAGCGCCGAGAATAGAAGATTTTCTTCACACGCTTATTTGAGTAGCGAATCTGTTGGTTTAGGTCTTTGCTAGCATAAAGGTAAAACAAAAATACTTTAAAATTAGGGCACGTCTCTCTCTCTCTTGTACTTGGAGAAATGAAATCGATCTAGAATTTTTTCCATACACGTTAGCACGCAAAAACACCTCTCAATGCGTGTTATAACGGTTATGTCACCGCTAGTGATATGCGATATTTCTTCCGGCTCCGAGTCTCACGATATCATATATACTGATATATATATATATTAACCCTTTCCCTCATATAGACTCATTTTGACGCACTCAGTAGGAACCAAATAAAGCCTGATCTGCAGAAAACCACAGTTAAACCATACCAATTTAATTACAAAAACCTCATTTCCAGACCATAAGGAGCAGCGAACAGCATAAAACCTGATCAGTCTGCGAGTTACTCGCAGGCTGATCTGGTTTTATGCTGTTCGCATAGATTTTTTCATGGTTTCCTCTATGAGGGAAAGGGTTAAAACATCCTTTGCGCACCTGGCGTGCGTTTAGTATGCCAAACCGAATGCAACCTGTCGCTGAGTTGTCTTATGACCATATATCATGCTGTTCACGTGAGCTTTGTTCTATAATAGGTATACGTTAATATAGTGTTTTATGATACTTAGACGGTTGCATACGGTTCGGCATACTGAACGTACGCCTGATGTGCGTTCAGTATGCGAAACCGTATGCATACGTTCGCTTATAGTCAGCCATGAAGCTTTCTCAGTGTCATAAAGCACGTTGTTATACGGCAACGTAAATTCCTCTCTTCTGATTGACCATAAGCATACATAACGTCATGTACACTGGGTATATGTATGCGACGCATCATCAGTATTTATGAACGCAGAAACTGGATTGAACTTTGCAGTTCAATAAATCCGTTATACAGTTTCCTGACAGGGTACATGACTGAGAAAAATAATGTCTAGCGACACGGGTGATATGACTTTTTTAGCCGGGATTAAACAGTCATGTACCCTGTCAATAAAATGTATAACTAATAATGTACAATGCGTAAGTTGCACGTGAACAGCATGCTATATGGCCCTTGGAGCGAACATATGCATACGGTTTATCTTGAATTAATATGGGTTTCGTTTCTTCAAGTGAGACCCCCAGCATAGTAGTGTTGATACGAATAAAATGCAGGGAATAACCTAACTGAAGTATTACTCTTATTTCAGGGACTTTGTGTGCATATGCACATTAATATATACATATATTTGATCACCAAGGGAATAATTGTATATTATATATACATGGGCAAAATGAATATATTATGGTAAATACGCAATTTATTTTTAACCCCCTTCACATAACACTTTAGATAGAAAAAAAAAAAGATAAAGTCACGTTATTTTGTGTCTATTTTTCTTAGCCAAATAACTGAGTGCATTTGTACCACATGGACGTGCAACAGATTTCGTTATTTCGCGGAAGAATATGTGACTTATATAATAAATAATACAATAAGAATATGAAATAATGTAGGTATATAAAAGTTGTCAAACAATTTATATATTTGAATGTCTACTTTAAAAGGAGAAAAACAAAATAACAGATTAATTTATTTTAACTTAAATTTAGTATCTGTATTCATTTTATAAAGGTTTTTTGCAGCAACCCTGAGAATCCTTAGCCCAATCCGTTTTTGAAATAGACTTTCGGATAGGAAATCTTTCAATCTTTCAATCTACCTGTGTTTTCTACGTTTCAAGCTGCATTCGTCATTCAATACTTCAATATTTATTCTTTGTCTTAGTCCTGTTAATATAATAATTGTTTATTGCGGAGGCAAACTATTAAATTTCAAACGCCAAAACCGGACTGGTTCTATTTTGTTTTCATGTCTTCTGACTTGATAAAGTTATATTCCATTCGTAAGAGTGCGGTCAACTGCAGTTCGAAGGTCATTGTTTTGGCTTGACCATCGAATTACTATTCATTTACAGATAAAAGTCCGAGATAGGTCATTTTATATATTAGCTTCAGTGATCCCAAGAAAGGCGAAAGAGTGGAGAGTTTTGAAAAATGGAGTTCGGCTTTTTATTTATCGGCATTGTGAGTACCTCATATGTCATTATCACTTGCGGTCGTATTGTCTTGCTTCTAAGAAAATTTTAATAACCAAAATGCTATTAGAAAAAGTGTTTTCAAGATCTACAGCGTTTCATTCAATCAGCCATATTTTATAATAGTTGGGAGCTTTTGTATGATTTAATTAAATCATTTTCCGAAGTTGAGTTTACACCAGCTGACATAAGTTTAAGAATCTTGCGAGAGAACCAACCCCTTAAAAGTTTCAAGGTCGAACATATTTGCTAGTCGAACCCAACATCTGTACCGTATATCGTAATATATTCCTTCTAAAATTGGGTGGGCGGAGCGGTTGCTCGATGGTAACGCGTTTGACTACCAATCCAGGGGACCAGGGTTCAAATCCCCGTCGACCTTGAAAAAATTATTGGATGTTTTTGCAACTTCTGCTACCCAACTAGAAGTTCAATCGCTGGTACTGGATAGACACAAGACAGTGTTTTAATTTTAGGGTCTTCGCGTGTATTGGTGCTGTTAACAAGGCATGTGAAAGAACCAAGAGGTCTTTTCGGAAATAGTAAGGGTATCGCATCCGGATCCGTTTAATACCATCTTGGTCTCCTTCAAAAAGGTCGCAATGGAAGGTAACCTTAAGGGAAAAATGCAAAGAGAATCAAAGTCATACAGAGACATTCTTTGTTCATGCAATATACACCTTAAAGTGAGCCTAAAAACACACAAACACTCACGAACTTCAAAATATATTTAAAATTATCAGTTTTTTTGAAAGTTAGCCAACCAAACACTACAATACCAATGCACGAACTAATCTGACATATATTATGAACTTATCGGTAAAATTGACATTCCAGTATGTTTATTTCGTTGCTTATTCAAAGGTGAATTAAAAGGGAATACGAATAAAAAAATGTTTTTAGACAGAAACTGTTTATTACAAATTAGTATGATGTTTTGATAGCATTATCAAGAATAAATTGGCAATTTGAAATTTCAGAGAGTCCTTGGTCTGAGTCTTGTAAATAGACACAGGAGATTGACGGATTAGGGCACGGGTCCGACCTTGTACCAAGTTACAAGCATAGAATCAACCCGAGATATTCATTGAAGGCCGGAAGACAGTTCTTCGCTCTTGAAAGAAAGAACTTAAATAATTACTATAAATGTTTGCGTATTTTTCAAGTCAAATTGTTAATCGAAATTCGGTTAAGATGGTTCTCAATATAATATGTAGTTTTACTGATTTTAAAGGAATATTGTTAGAATCAACTTGTATCAATACTGAAATGTTCTTCTATTGAAAAAGGTGATGCTAATCGGGTCTCCAGGTGTGGCCCAGTTATCAACAACAATCCAAACAACAACTCCATCATTGAATTTACGACTGTCATCAACAACAGAGACGAAAATATTGCACAAGACAGCACAAACAGGGAAAGCGCTTCCAGCATTGGACTGGACGGACAGGACAGTAACAGTGCCGATAACAACATTAAGGACTACAAAATTAAAGACCACAGCTCAAACAACAACAGCGCCTTCGTCATTGAAGACAACGACACAGCCAACAGCAGCGCCGACAACAAAACTGCAGACGACAACAGTGAAGACGACGACACAGCCAACAGCAGCGCCGACAACAGTGAAGACGACGACACAGCCAACAGCAGCGCCGACAACAAAACTGCAGACGACAACAATGAAAACGACGACACAACCAACAGCAGCGCCGACAACAAAACTGCAGACGACAACATTGAAGACGACGACACAGCCAACAGCAGCGCCGACGACAAAACTGCAGACGACAACATTGAAGACGACGACACAGCCAACAGCAGCGCCGACGACAAAAGCCCAACATGAAGGTAACAGAAGACACAAAGCCAACGTTAACATCATCGACGACAACAATGAAGGCGACAACATTAAAAACGACATCAACCGCGCCGATGACAACAACTAGGACGAAAATATTGCACAAGACAGCTCAGACAGGAAAAGGAATGCCATTATTTGCCTGGACGGACCAGACACCAGCAGTGACATCAACATTGAAGACAACACCAGCGCGACTACAACAACTGATGTCACGACACAAACAACAACAGTACCGACGACAACAACTGATGTCACAACTCAAAAAACAACAACGCCGACGACAACAATGGATATCACAACTCAAACAACAACAGTACCGAGGACAACAACTGATGTCACGACACAAACAACAACAGCGCCAACGACAACAATGGACATCACAACTCAAACAACAACAGCGCCGACGACAACAACTGATATCACGACTCAGACAACTGCGCCGACGACAACAATGGATATCACCACTAAGTCAACAACAATGCCGACGACAACATCGAGGACGACAACAACAGTGCCGACGACAACATTGAAGACGACAACTCAAACAACAGCAGCGCCGACGACAACATTGAAGACGACGACTCAAACAACGCCAGCAATATATTATGATATGAATAATGTATGTAAAGTTTTAAGGCGTTTTTGAAATTGCTTTTGTATTCCTGAACAACAAATTAATACTCGGTTTCATCACAAACTACAAATATGAAAATAATTTAAATTCAAAAGTGTTTTGTTTATTAAGAAGCACATGCTTTTGTTATTATTTTGCTTCTTCAAATTTTCATAATTTTCTCTGTCTGCACCACATTAGAAGTAGCTTTGTTTAAAGACACTAAGTCTTAATTGCTGGGTCTCGGATACAATTGATGTGCTTTTTTATACCTTGAAATATTAAATGATGCTTACACAAATATTTTTTATGATAAATAAAAATATCTGGGAACAAAGTCGTCGAAGTACTTATGCAAAAATTATTTTATAGAGGTACTGTGTTTAAATTTTTATATAGATAATTCTTTTTCTAACCCGCAGAACAAAGCCGTGATTGTCAGTCCATTTTATGGATGTTTCATATATAACCTCAAACCAGAAGAAATTGTTGCAGCATCGAACCCCGTCTCTAACATCAAACTTGAGGTAGGTAAAAAAAGGATACCTTATATTTTTATTAAATAATGAATTATATTTGTTAATATCCTTAACAGAAGTTATTACTTTTAAGATCGTTTTAGTCATTTTTTCAAACTTTGTTATATTAATCATTTTTAATACATGGAGTTATACTTGGTCAATATTGTTGACCGCCTATCACATGGTGCTTATAACTTTTTACATGGTCCTGTAATTATCCGTAATACATTACCAATGTAATTGATTACTACATGTTTTCTCGTATATCAAGTTATTTCAATTTTCATCAGGATAAATCATACTGTGGTATGGCATTGTATCTAACAACCAAAACAAACAATTGAATAGTTGACACGGCAACTGTAGAGAAAAATATTAAAAATGTCTAAAATATTTTTTCTTATCAAGGAAAGAATTCTACACGCAGTTTTAAACTCAAAAAACATCACATCTGTCAGCAGAAATGAAGTCATCTACCTCACATCGGAAATCAAAAATGCTTGCTTCGCGTATGCTTTATATCAGATTAATCCACAAATGTGAGTATGAAATTGCATTAAAATCAAAATATACATATCTTTTCACAATTGTTTGCATTTGCACTATATGTGCATTCTGAAAGGAGATTGATGGAAAAAGTGTGACAAGCAAAGTTTGACAGACAGACGGACAGACAGACGACGGTGAAGTAATCCCTATGTGTCATCTCTGTTTACAGCAGATGACAAGAAAAACACTGTCCCTTATGTGGTGCCCATTTATTGCAAATGCATGATAAAAACCTATATTTTGTATTTATTGTTAGACGTTAATTGGAATATATTTCATGAAAACATATTGCTGTTAATAAAAAGGAAAACAACTCATTTACTGGCTGTATTTAACTAAAATGATTCTTTAAAGAAAATGTGCACTCTTGTAATTTAGGTAATTCGTTGTTTGTTTGCCTTTTTGTTAATGTGCCAGTAATTTGATGACTTTATCTACAAAATTTAACAAATTAAGTGCTACCTAATTGCAGGATACCTTACCAAGTAACAGTCTTTAATTCAATCCTGTATGCTGAACACCAAGGTGGATATCAGTCTTTAGTCATACCTTATATGCTGAACGCCAAGCGGTGGATATCAGTCTTTAGTCATACCTTATATGCTGAACACCAAGGTGGATATCAGTCTTTAGTCATACCTTATATGCTGAACGCCAAGCGGTGGATATCAGTCTTTAGTCATACCTTATATGCTGAACGCGAAGCGGTGGATATCAGTCTTTAGTCATATCTTATATGCTGAACGCCAAGCAGAGAATATCAGTCTTTAGTCATACCTTATATGCTGAACGCCAAGGTGGATATCAGTCTTTAGTCATATCTTATATGCTGAACGCGAAGCGGTGGATATCAGTCTTTAATCATACCTTATATGCTGAACGCGAAGCGGTGGATATCAGTCTTTAGTCATATCTTATATGCTGAACGCCAAGCGGTGGATATCAGTCTTTAGTCATACCTTATATGCTGAACGCGAAGCGGTGGATATCAGTCTTTAGTCATACCTTATATGCTGAACGCGAAGCGGTGGATATCAGTCTTTAGTCATATCTTATATGCTGAACGCCAAGCGGTGGATATCAGTCTTTAGTCATACCTTATATGCTGAACGCGAAGCGGTGGATATCAGTCTTTAGTCATATCTTATATGCTGAACGCCAAGCGGTGGATATCAGTCTTTAGTCATACCTTATATGCTGAACGCCAAGCGGTGAATATCAGTCTTTAGTCATATATTATATGCTGAACGCCAAGGTGGATATCAGTCTTTAGTCATACCTTATATGCCGAACGCGAAGCGATGGATATCAGTCTTTAGTCATATCTTATATGCTGAACGCCAAGCGGTGGATATCAGTCATTAGTCATACCTTATATGCTGAACGCGAAGCGGTGGATATCAGTCTTTAGTCATACCTTATATGCTGAACGCCAAGCGGTGAATATCAGTCTTTAGTCATATATTATATGCTGAACGCGAAGCGGTGGATATCAGTCTTTAGTCATACCTTATATGCTGAACGCCAAGCGGTGAATATCAGTCTTTAGTCATACCTTATATGCTGAACGCGAAGCGGTGGATATCAGTCTTTAGTCATACCTTATATGCTGAACGCGAAGCGGTGGATATCAGTCTTTAGTCATATCTTATATGCTGAACGCCAAGCGGTGGATATCAGTCTTTAGTCATATCTTATATGCTGAACGCCAAGCGGTGGATATCAGTCTTTAGTCATATCTTATATGCTGAACGCCAAGCGGTGGATATCAGTCTTTAGTCATATCTTATATGCTGAACGCCAAGCGGTGGATATCAGTCTTTAGTCATACCTTATATGCTGAACGCGAAGCGGTGGATATCAGTCTTTAATCATACCTTATATGCTGAACGCCAAGCGGTGGATCTGTTCTATATAAATTTAACGACTATGGTATGCACACGAACGCTTTCCCTGGTCAAACGATGTAGACAATCGACCACTGCGTCCGGTTGGTCTTAGAAGTAGAAAATGGATAGCTTGTTATTTATATTGTCAAGTTCAGGCTCAGTATTTATTGTAACTAGAATTGTGAAAGGGCAGTTGTTTCTAGTTATTGTTTCTATTTAACAATTCAAGGGCTGAAACTGATAATCAAATATATTATAATTAATTTTATATCATCATTATCAATCTGTTTGTATTTGTATTTAAAGACATACAACGACTCAAGCGACAACATTGAAGACGACGACCACTCAAACAACAACAGTGCCGACGACAACACTGAAGACGACCACTCCAACAACCGCAGTACCGACGACTGTATATTATGATGTCAATAATGTAAGCAGTGTTTTGGTTTTTATTGAACTTTCTTTGGTATTCCTTAACAACAAATTAATACACACTCGATTTCTTGAAATAAAAGTTTCTCACAACCATAATTATGTAACATTTTTATCAAATTTTGAAAGTGTTTTCTTTAATTAAATTCACACGCTTTTCGTACTCAACATGTTTCCTTGCATTCAGTTGACGTTCTAGCAGTTTTCTATAGTGTTTTTTTTTTCTCATCTGGTCACATGGTACCATAACAAGTAACATTATCCTCATATACGGTCAACCCATCTTGCAACTACCCTAATATACAGAACACCAAAACATACAACTGTATGTAAAATGTTTTATATACTCTGAAACTAAAATAGTGCTTTCCTAAGTAATTATATTGATTTGATAAATCTTCATTATATGGGAACAAAGTCTAAGCATTTAATCTTTGTTGAAAAATGTCAAATAATATATAATTATGAAAAGTTTACAGTAATGTCTTTTGCAGATTTATCGATCTCGTGCGACTATATAATTCTTACTTTCAGTTCAAAGCTGTAATTGTCAACCCAGCTTTTGGATGTTTCATATATAACCTCAAACGAGAAGATATCCTTGCAGCATCGAACGAACCCCGATATAACGCTTGAGGTAAAAAATTAGAAGAATGTTTACTTTTATTAAACTAAGAATAATACTTGCTATCTTGTGAAAAGAAAAAAAAAATTCATTAACAGGATGCTTTATATTTAGTGGACATTAAAAGTTAATTTTCAAACGTTGTTTTATCAATCATTTTTAATACATGCAGTGCAGTTATACCTGTTCATTATGGTCATCATAATGTTGGCATCCTGTATTTATATGTAAAATGCTGCCAAACAACGGATTTTCCGTTCATCAAGTTATCGTGATTTTTATTAGGATACATAATACCATTACCAATGAATGTCTGTGGTGCGACATTGTTCCCAGCAACCAAAACTAACCATTGAATATTTGAGAATAACACATGGCTACTGTACGAGAAAGATATTAGAACTGTTAATATACTTTTTTCTCTTCTAAAGGAAATAGTTCTACGCAAATTCTCCGGCACAAAAATCGCACCTGTCGGCAGAAATGAAATCAGCTACCTCACATCGGAAATCAAAACTGCTTGCTTGACGTATCCTCTATATCAAATAGACCCGCAAGTGTGAGTATGAAATTGCACCAAAACAAAATACACATATCTTGTTTTGCATATGTATTATATGAGAACTCCGTATTCAACAAAACGCTACAATATTGTTTATGGAGAGGGTATATATAGTAAGGAATTTGACTCAAACTGAGTGTAAAGAACGACAACTCATCACGAAGTCGGTTGTGGCATTATTTTAATTATTTTGGGACGTACATAAATCGTTGCCTCAGTGCGGTGTTACGCCGTGGACAACAAAAGTGCCCTTTTTAATGCAAATGCATGTTAAAATCCTAATTTTTGCAATCATTGTTAGATGGTTATTGAATGATAGCCTACGTGGAATATTAATATTTATCCTTGGAGACATGTTACTATTAATAAAAAAGTATTCATGGTAATCTACGATATCTTAAATGTTGGTTGTTAATAATATTATTTGAAGAAAATGTCATTGTATTTTTTGTACGTTTATGTTAATCCTTGTTTGTTTGTTTGCTTTAACATCTAACATTGTGTTCATAATATGGTGAATTTATCCACATGAAAATGCTGCTTAATGGCATAATACCAATCCAGTTTTTGGTCATGCCTTACATGCTAAGTGCCAAGCAATGGGTCCGCATTTTTAAGGTTTTACCGACTATGGTATACCAACGGTTTTGGATCGAACCAAAGAGCGATTTCCCTGATTAACGATATAAACAATCGACCACTGAGTCTTAAAAATATCACCTTGGACAATTAGATATTGTAATATTCATATTGTCAAGTCATAAAATATTGCTCAGTTACAGGTTTTTGTCTATATCGTAACATAAGCGTTGTTAAAGGACAGTTTTACAATAACCATATCATATAATGAGCTGTATTCCAAGAGATAAAACTGAAAATCATATACATTTATATTGTAAGCAATTGTTTATATCGTCATCAAGCTGTTTGTATTTTAAAGACATACAGCAACTCAAACAACAACATTGGAGACGACGATTCAACCAATAACAATGCCGACAACAACATTAAAGACGACGACTAAAACAACAACAATGCCGACAACAACATTAAAGACGACGACTAAAACAACAACAATGCCGACAACAACATTAAAGACGACGATTAAAACAACAACAGTGCCGACAACAACAACGACTAAACCAACTGCACCACCGACGACCATATATTATGATCTTAATAATGTATGTATTTTATTCGTAAATTAAATATAAATTATAAATTATAAATTATTATTATAAATTTATAAATTAGATTTATCTGGTATACCTAAAAACCAACAACAAATTAATACACTTTCGATTTTATTAAAAAGAAGCTCCATAATCTTAGTTCGAACATGTTTATACTTATACTACATATCATAAAATACGCATGCTTCTGAAATCAATATGTTTCTCTGCTTTGGATTTATGATCTAGCACTTGTCTGTTGTAACATCTTGTCAACCAGTCCTGGAACTAATCTTACATGCTGAGCGCAGGGCCAAAGAAATACAAATATTTATTTTACTTTTACGAATTTGGCAAGCCAGACTAGGATCCAACTAAATACCTCCCATGTCTAGCTCGGACGGTGTAACCACGTGATCAAGATAACCGATTAAATTATATATTCACTGTCTGCATGATTTTAGAAGTAGCTCTGAATAAAGACACTTGAAGTTTCTAAATAGGACTTCGGGTACATTCAATATGCTTTATATATACCCTGAAATATGAATAATGCTATCATAAATAATATTTTTAATTTAAAAAATCTTCAAAATCTGGATACAGGCAAAGTCCAAACACTTATGCAAAGTTTAATATTTTGTCTCTTACTGCTGTTAGATGTTGGCGAAGTTTTAACATCATACCAAATTTAAAAAAAAATACATGATTATGAAAAATTTACAATGTCTTCTTTTGAAGATTTTTTTTTCGTGTAGCTATATAACTATTTATTTATTAATTATATGCCTTTTTTCTTACTTGCAGAACAAAGCCGTAATTGTCAACCCAGCTTACGGATGTTTCATATATAACCTCAAACCAGAAGATGTTGCTGCAGCATCGAACCCTGTTTTGAAGATCAAGCTTGAGGTTAGTAAAAGAAAACATTTAAGAAATAAAAAGTATTTTTTATATATTAAAAAATATCCTGCGTGTTATTTACTAAACTTATTACTGGCAAAATATTTAGTAGGGCATTTTTATTAAATTTATATAAACTCTTTTCAATATGGATTTATAATTGATCCATTTCGTCATTATATTGTTAACACTATATTGCTTGTCCAGTATTTATTCGCAAGACACGTCTGATTAATAATACCCGTTTATCAAGTTATCGAGATTTTCATTAGAAAAAAAAATTATCATGAACGTCTGAGGTTCCTGACAATGTGCATAACAACTAAAACAAACAATTGAATATTTGAGAATAACTCACGGTCATTGTACAAGAAAAATAATAATCTGTATAAACCTTTTTCTTATTAAGGAAAGAATTCTACACGAAGTTTCTGACATAAAGAACATCCTGTATGTCAACAGAAATGATCACAACTACCTCACATCGGAAATCAAAACTGCTTGCTCATCGTATCCTTTATATCAGTATTACCCGAAAGTGTGAGTATGAATTAATCAAAATTGAAATAGGCTTACATTCCATCATTATTAAGCATGTGTATTAGGTATTCCTGTTTCAACAGAAACTCTGAAGTGTTTAGGTAAAGGGTTCATATTGTAAGGAATGTTGACTTGACATTATACAATTGAGTGTAAGGAACGACAACTCATCGCTAAGGAGGTTTCGACATTATTTCATAATTTTGGGACGTGGATAAATCGCTGCCCCAGTACGGTGTTACATGGTGGAGTTAAACTGTCAAGTTTAATACAAATGTGTGTAAAAACTAATATTTGCATTCATTGTTAGACGGTAATTGAATGATAACCCTCAGGGGGTATAAATATGTATCAATGGAACATATGTTTTGTTGATTAAAAAGAAACACATCTTATTTTGCATACCCAGGATTCAATCTTATTAATTATTATGGTCGTACATAACAATAATGAATATTTTGCGTACGTTTGCATCTTTATGTTAATGTTCGCTTTGTTTGTCTTTTTGTTTGATTTTAACAATTAAGTGCTGTCATTTGGCATTTAACCTAACCAAATAACAGTCTTTGATCATTCTTTATATGCTGAGTGCCAAGCAGTGGATCTGTATCTTTATGTTTTAGTGATAATGATATGTACGTGGCCAATGATTGAATCAATGACTGCTTAGCCTGGTCAGATTATGTAGACAATCGATCACTATGTAGTCCGGTTTGGTTAAAAATATTGTCACCCTAGGCATAAAAAATGAATAAAGTAATATTTTTTTCAGTTATATAGAACTTTGTTCAGTTTTACGTTTTGCTAATAACAATGTATATCTAGAATTGTGTAAGGACAATTACATGTGTATTTTTTATGTTTGAAAATAATCATGTGATATAATGAGCTGTATTTCAAGAGCTAATACTGATAATGAAATACAGTGTTAACATTTGTATTATTGTCATTAAGTTGTTTTTATTCTACAGGCATACAACGACTAAATTAACAACATTGAAGACGACAACTCTACCAACAACAGTGCCGACGACAACATTGAAGACGACGACTCCAACAACAACATTGAAAACGACGACTCCAACAACAACAATAGCGCCGACGACGACACCATTGAAGACCATATATTATGATATCTATTATGTATGTAGTATTTTTCAATGAAATTAAAAGAAATTGTTATACATGAACAGTTAATTAATACAAACTCGATTTCTTTAGCAATAAACGCTTCTCAGAACTTTAAATACAAATCACAAAATTACTTCGAAAATGTAGAAATTTACAATTTCTGGTAGCAAAGTCTAAGCATATACACAAAGCTTGGTTTAATGTTAATTGTTGTTAATAGAAATTTGTAAATTTTAAGCAGTTCGACAAATGGTAAATATTTTATGCTTGTAAAAAGTTTACAATGATAGCTTTTGCAGACATATCGATCCTTCATAATTTTAATTCTGTCTGTAATATAATTCTTGACCAGTAACTTTTTATTTCTCTTGCTTGCAGCACAAAGCCGTAATTGTCAACCAAGCTTACGGATGTTTCATATATAACCTCAAACGAGAAGATGTTGTTGCAGCTTTGAATCCCGATTTCAAGATCAAACTTGAAGTATGAAAAGAAAGATTTATTTTCATTTAAAAATTTAAAAATAACACTTGTTGACATGTAAAAAGAAAATACTGACTGGACGTGATAGAGTTCTGCTTATTTTATTGTAATGGCTATCAATAATTTTTTTATTATAATTTATATTAATGGCCATATTTTAGACCTTACGGTCACGGATTTCCCACGGGTAGGTCAAGTTGCAATACCCTAGCTCATTTGCTAAATGACCCCTTGGTTCTTTTACGTGCCCGGTGTATAGCACCGATACACGGGAGACAGGTTCCTGGATAGAAACAGTACTGAGTACTCCGAGTTCCTATAGCAACCCAATTTAAGCCAAGTGTCAGCTAAGGGTGCATCTGGTAGCAAGTTTATACGTCTTCGATTTGACGCGGTAACTGGAAGCAGTGCCCCGGCTGGGATTCGTACCCCAGACCTGCCGAACGCAAAGTGGACACCATACAACTGAGATGTTTCGCTGTTACTAGTTATTAAGACCTTTACAGTAAATCTTCGAGCATTGTTATACCAATCATTTTAGTAATATGGAGGTTTCTTGGTCATTGTCGTCATTATACTGTTGACCTCATAATGCATCCTTATTTATTTGTAACAAGTAATAGAATTACTACGTGTATTCCCGTTATTTAAGTTTCCTCTTTGGGGAATGATACTATCAGCTATGAACGTCCTTGTATGACATTGTGCAGAATAACCAAAACAAACATTTGAATATTTGAGAAAACAAACAGTTCCTGTGCTGGAAATGTACTGGAACTGAAATTATTTTTCTAATTTAGGAAAGAATTCTCCATGAAGTTTCCGACACGAAGTACAGCATATTTGTCAACAAAAGTGACCACAACTACCTCACACCGGAAATCAAAACTGCTTGCTTAGCATATCCTTTATATCAGTTTTACCCACAAATGTGAGTATGAAATGGCACCAAATTGAAATATATTTTTCCACCATTGTCATGCACGTGCATTATTAGAACAATCCTTAACAGAAACACGGAAAAACTGTAATGGGAAAGTGTTTATATTGTAAGAAATTTTGATTTGACATAAATTTGAGTTAAGGAACTCGTCGCGAAGCAGATTGCGGCATTATGTGATTTGCAACGCAGATAAATCGCAGTCTAAGTGTGGTATCACGCCGTGGTCACCATCGAACAACACTGACAAGTTTAACACAAATGTATGTTAAAAAACAACTTATATTTGCATTCATTCTTAGACGGGAAATATCAATTTGTATCCATGGAACATATTTTTTGTTAAAAAAATAGGATTGTTAAAGAATAGGAAAACATCTCATTTTGCATACCCTGGATTCGGCTCAAACTAATCTAATCTGGACGTACATAACAAAAATGAATTATTTGAAGAAAATATCACAGTGTACTTTTGCACCATAAGTTAATTTATTGTTTTGTTTGCTTTAACGCCCACATTAATGGGTGAATTTAGCAACATAAAAACAAATAAAGTGCTATCACATTGCATAAAATTAATCCAAAGAACATTCTTTGGCCATTCTTTATATGTTGATTGCCAAACAGTGGGTCTGTATATGTATGTTTAAGTGATACGGATATGCCCGTGGCCAATGATTAAATGTCTCAGTCACATGTTTTACTAATAACGTATCTCTAGCATTGTGTTAGGACAGTTACTGTATATTGTTTCATTTGAAAATAATCATATCATATAATGAGATGTATTTCCAAAACTAAAACTGATAATGGTTTACGTTGTAATCATTTGTTATATCGTAATAAAGTTAACAGTATTCTACAGGCATACTACCCAAACAACAACATTGAAGACGACAACTCAACCTACAACAGTGCCTACGACAACAGTGAAGACGACACTCAACAACAACAGTGCCGACGACAACACTGAAGACGACGACTCCAACAACAACAGTGCCGACGACAACAGTGAAGACGACAACTCAACAACAACAGTGCCGACGACAACAGTGAGGACGACAACTCCAACAACAACGGTGCCAACGACAACAGTGAAGACGACGACTTCAACAACAACAATACCGCCAACGACACCATTGAAGACTATATATTATGATATATATAATGTATGTAGTATTTTTCATTGGAATTGAAATTTCTTTTAAATATGTAACATAATATTACTTCGAAAATGTTTTTTGTTAATTAAGTACAGGTACAACTGATTCTGTTCTTGGTTTGTTTCTTTGCATTGGATTTATGTTCTAGGAGTTCCCGGTATGTTTGTTCACGCGGTTACATATTACCATACCCAGTCACATTATCTTGAGACAGACCCTTGTGGCCGAGTACTTGACTGAAATACTGCCGATGGGACGTTAAACCCAACAAACAAAACAAACAAACATAATCTTGATACCGGATCAACCAATCCTGGAACTATCTTTACACCAAACCAGAAATGTACAACTATTTTAATATTACTACTTTGATAAGTCAATGTCTGGGGTCAAACCTCCGTGTCCGGGTCGGACGTGTAACCACGTAAGCACGATAACCGGTTTAATTTATATTATAAACTCTGTCTGCATAACCTTAGACATCACAATGTACAAAGGCGCTTGAAGTATATAAATTGGTTTATAAATTAACTGTTTATAATTTTAATAGAATATTGAGAAATTTTAAGCAGTTCGGCAAATACTACATATACTTAAAGGAAATAGAAACGCAGGGTAACTAGAATCTGTAGTAGCCAGATTCAAATTTTTAACTCCTAACCTTGCAAAAAAACTTCCTATGATAGACCCCATCTCATTCTAAAGAAGTTTTGTTGTTTGAAAAAAAATCTTTATCAAAATAATTTAAACTGTAATACCGTCGAATACTTCCTATTTAAAACTGACACAAAAGTTTACCCTGCGTTTCTTTTTCCTTTGGTATATATATTCATGCTAATGAAAAGTTTACAGTGATAGCTTTTGAAGATATATCAATCTTGCGTGTGTGACTGTTTAACCCTCATTTTTAATTCTTGGCCTTAAAGTTTTCATTTTCTTCACATTCAGCACAAAGCCGTAATTGTCAACCCAGCTTACGGATGTTTCATATATAACCTCAAACCAGAAGATATTGTTGCAGCATCGAGCCCCTATTTCAAAATCAAACTTGAGGTTGGTAAAAAGAATAAATTATTTTTATGTAACAAAGAATAATACTTGTTAATTTGTGAAAAAGAAAATGTTTCGGACATATTGTTATAGAATAAGTAGGACCTTTACAGATAATAATCAAACTCTGTAATATCAATAATTTTAAATATATGAAGTTACACTTGTCATTATCAACAAAATGATTTTAAATCATGCTTAACTGTCCTGTATTTATTTGTAAATCACTGTCAAGTAATGAATTAAATCGTGCGACCCCGTTTATCAAGTTATCGAAATTTTCATTTTTGAAATGTGTATAGTTTCCATCGTCCTTACCAGCCCAAACAAGCATTTGAATATTTTACAATAACATACTTTTTTACGAAAATTGTACTTTTTTTTATCAAGGAAAGAATTCTGAATGATGTTTCCGACATAAGAGCAACATATATGTCAACAAAAATGACCTCGACTACCTCACATCGGAAATCAAAACTGCTTGCTCATCGTATCCTTTATATGAGTTTTATCCACACGTGTGAGTATGAATTGTACCAAATTAGAAAATAAACTTTTTCGTCATTGTTATACATGTGCATTTTAACGATACGATACGATAATTTCATTGTATAATCAGCATATCATATTAAAGAAAACAATAAAAACTTTTCCCCGATCTAAAATTAGAAAATAATATTGTAATATAAGTATATCATATCATCAAGTGGTATAGCCTTTATCGAATCTCTAGCGTTTTGAAAGATTAATTGTGTCCATTTGACTATGGTAATTTTAATTAATAAGCTGTATTTCAATAGCTGATAATATTTTCATCCATCGGTTTTATTATCATAAAGCCGTTTGAACATTAAAGGCATACTACAACCGTACCCACAGTAGCGCCGACGACAACATTGAAGACGACGACGAAGGCAACAGCGGCGCCGACGACAACATTGAAGACGACGACGAAGGCAACAGCGGCCCCGACGACAACATTGAAGACGACAACTCAAACAACAGCAGTGTCGACGACGCTCAATCCAGGTCATTGGGGATCAAGGACCATATATTATGATGTCAATAATGTATGTAGCGAGGGGTCAATTTCTTTCATACTTCTGAGCAACATTTTCAAACCCTCGATATGATCAAATAAATCCTTCTCTTTTATTTAGATATGTAAAGTGTTTTAACTGATATTAAGTACACTGGCTTTAATACATTTTTCTTTGCACTGGAATTACGTTCTAGAAGTTGTCTTCAGTGTTTTATCATCCGGCAACATAGTGCCGTTCAAGTCACATTAATCAGATATCGGGTCAAATTGTTTTGGGAATAACTCTTATATGCTTAACGCCAAACCAAAATATACAAGTATTTTATTTTAAGGACTTGTAAAATGTCGCAGTGCGGGATCAGACGAACGACAAACCGAGTTTGTAAGATGTTTGTGAATATTCAACATTTCGTTAAATAAAAAATACATGATAATGACATTGTTTCTAATAATATCTTTGCAATTGTATTGATACCTTGAATAAAATTGAGACATGTGTGACAATACAACTGTAACTTTTAATTCTTGGCCGGTAAGTTTTAATTAATTTAACTTGTAGAACAAAGCCATAATTGTCAACCCAGCTTATGGATGTTTCATATATAATCTCAAACCAGGAGATATTGTTGAAGCGTCGGAGCCTGATTTCAAAATCAAACTTGAGGTAGGTAAAAAGAAATAACTTCCTTTTATTAAAAAAAAAAGAATTTTAAAGTCAAAATTTGTTTCATCATTTTTTTTCTGAACTGCATGCGCGAAGCAGGCTTTAAAAACCAGACCTGAAACCATTTACTGAGGGCTTGGCGTATAAATTTTAATATTGGTGTATTGCTACGCAGGAGTAGTAATGAGGTCAAAAATAGTTCATATTGAAACGTGTCGGTTAAGAGACTTTTTCATAGTTTCATAAGCAAAAAGCAAAATACATACCACAGTATCTGAATTAGAAAATACTAAGCATTACCCCATTCCGTCATATAATGCTATAATCAAGTATCAAGACAACAAAATTCACGACATTTAATGCAATTCCTGTGCATTTACAAGATGCCCATCAACAGTTTTTTAAAGTACACTGAACAAAAGGCTGTAAGTGTTAAATTTTTTTATACTAAAGCCTACATTGGTATAAAGTACCTTTTTTTAAAATCTGGTTTTCCTGTATTCAAATAGCCTTGTATCCATCCAGAGTTGTCAGTATTTTGATTAAAGTTTGAAGTTATCATTGTCGTTAAATATCATATTAAATGGTTCTGTGTCTATCCGTTTCACAATGCAAATTAATGGGCGCACTTTCCCGTTTATCAATTTCTCGAGAATTTCATTAAGATCAAAAATACCTGTGACTGTGAACGAAAGAATGTTGTGTGTCAGTTTGCATAATATTGCATAATAATCAAAACAAACACTTGAAACTTAAGAAAAATATTAGAAATTTATATTATCGTTATTTATTTTTTTTATCAAGGAAAGAATTCTGAATGAAGTTTCTGACACAAAGAGCAACATATATGTCAACAAAAATTATATGAACTACCTCGCATTGGAAATCAGAACTGCTTGTTCACCGTATCCTTTATATGAATATCGGCCGCAAGTGTGAGTATGAACTACACGAAATTCAATGTTATGTACTTTTTATCATTGTTATGCATGTGCATTATTTCAGCATGTCTTATACAACAAAAGCGTTGATGCACCGTCTACAATAAGAAAATATATAGTGAGAAATTTTGGCGTTACACTATGAAAGTGGATGTAAGGAAGGACATCTCATAGAGAAGGAGATTCGGCATTATTACAATCATCTTGGGACTGACAACACGATGAAGAAAAAAATCAGCCTTATTGTGTTGACAAGTCGTAGACCAATACCGACAACACTGTCCTGTATATAGTGTCCGTTTAACATAAATGTATGTTAACAACCTATAATTGCATTCATTATCTGACTATATTTAAATAATTAAATGAAATTCCAAAGGGAATAGCGATTTGTTCCCATCGAAACATAATTGTTAATTAAAAGAAAAACTACTTATTTTTGTATATCTAGGTTTTGATATTATCTATGTAATATTTAAGGCGAATTGTACAAAACAAAAACGAGTTCGTCGAAGAAAATATACTCAAGGGATAAAGAAACGCAGGGTAAACTTTGAAGATGATTCTAGGTAAGACGTCGAGTATAATGTTCAATATTTTTAAGTAAGAATGAAGATTAATCCATACAGAACAAACTGCAAAATAAATTATTTGTATCTTGCAAATGAGTTAGGAGTGATTTGTTTTTGATCAACGCGTTCGCAAGATAGTGCATATAATGTTACTCTGCGTTTCATTATTCCTTGAGTATATTTCTATATACTTATAGGTAATACGTTGTTTGTCTGGTTTTAGCATTAATTCTTACAAGAAGTCGGCAATTTCGTAAGTTTATTCACATAAAACGATAACTAGCCTGAATTATCTGCCCCTTCCACTTTGTTAATAGAATATAGAAGGCAGGGAACCAGACTAAACGATAACAAGCTGCCTAATGACATGATATCATTCTGAATAACAATATTTGGTCAAACCTTTTACCATGAGCGCCAAGTAGTGGATCTTTATATTTAAATGTGGCTACTATAGCCAAGGCCGCGTACCAAACATACGTACGCTTTTCCATGGTAACTAAATTACACATTGATTGCTAGGCCGGATTTGGTCTAGAAGTTGTCACTTTAATGTTGAAAAATATTGTAATATTAATATGTTCTGTTTTCTGTATCGTTTTTCTAGCATTGTAAAAAATTTTTTATTCATTTCAATTTATTTTGATTATTTTAAATGATGAGCTGCATTTCAAAAGCTAGAGCAGTTGATGATAAAAGGATCAATTAGTTTTATTGTGATAAAGCTGTTTGAACATTAAGGCATACTACAACCGTACCCACAGTAGCGCCAACGACTACATTAAAGACGACGACAACATTGAAGACGACAACTCAAACAACATCAGCGCCGACGACGCCATACCCAGGACATTATGGATCAAAGACCATATATTTTGATGTCAATAATGTATGCAATATTGAAATATTTCTTTGTTATTGTTTGACAGTGACCCCTGGTACTCCAAAGACGTAGTCACTTCCGTCTTAAAGCAAGTCGGGTGTTGTTTCAATTTTAATCAAACCTTATCCATCTTCTTGTATTAAAAAAAGATGATTAAGTAAGTACATTTGGCGTTAAGAAATAAGTATAATTTCTTAGAGTAAAGCTTAATGTTATGTCAGTAATTGTGAGATTTTTGAGAATATTCAACATTCAGATAAAAGGAAATATATGTTCATGATAAGAATGATGTTTTTTTCTAGTAAGTATCAATATCATGAACAAAGTAACAAAAGATTAACTATATAATTGTCACTTTTGATTCTGAGCCGGTAAGTTTTCATTTTTCTTCCTTGCAGAACAAAGCCGTAATTGTCAACCCAGCTTACGGATGTTTCATATATAACCTCAAACCAGAAGAAATTGTTGCTGCATCGAACCCTGCTTTCAAGATCAAACTTGAGGTAGGAAAAGATTTATCTATACTTGCACATTTGTTAAAAGAAAATATTACTACTGACAGAGTACTGTAGAGTGGGTATGAATTCATTCAGTCCTTAAACTTTGGTTTATCAAATATTTTTTAAGCTATAAGGCGAACCCGTTCAGCAGGTTTTAAGACTCAGAATTGAAACCAGTCAAAGTCTTGGCTTATCATTTTAAACGTTGTTGTATTACTACGAGAAAGATGTTTGAGGTCAGAAAAAGTTCAAACTGAAACCTATCTGTTATTTTCCTTGGCTTGTAAACATATCAAGACAAAACAAACCTGTCATTAAATGCATAGGTGTCTTTACATTTGCAAGACTTAATGAGTCATTGTACAAAATGTTTTAGGGGTTGAATATCACTGTAATAAAGGTTTTGATTTTTTTCCTGTTTTCTAATTGCTTCGCTGTCATCTAGCGCTTTCAGCTCTTTGAATTGTTCAGCACTGCACATTAATAAAATAAACTACACGTCTTCCAGTGTATCTAGTTACCGAGACAGTTTTATGTAATTGTTCCTAACAATCAAAATAAAACATTCGGGTATTAAAGAAAACCAAACCAATATTTTACCAAAAGGGTAAAGTCGCTTACTTTAACACTCACTCAGCCCCTCAGCGCGTGGGTTCGAAACCCGGCAGCGTCATTCGGATTTTCATGTGAGGAAGCCTTCCAGCTGGCTTGCGGTAGGTCGGTGGTTCTAGCCGGATGCCTCCGTGCATTTGGGGTCTTCCTCCACCTGTAATTAGCTGAACGTCGCTATATGACTGAAATACTGTCGCAGCGACGGTAAACTCAAATAGTCAAGTCAAGTCAATATTTTAAGAGAAAAAAAAAACAACAACAGTAAAACCTTTAATAATCGCAAGTCATTTCTTCATGTCAAGGAAAGAATTCTGAATGAAGTTTCCGACATAAAGAGCAACACATATGTCAACAAAAATGACCACAACTACCTCGCATTGGAAATCAGAACTGCTTGCTCATCGTTTCCTTTATATCAGTTCCGACCGCAAGTGTGAGTATGAATAGAGATATGTAATTTCAATCATTATTATGCATTTAGAGGGTCTCTATAATAAGACTAATGCCTCAGCATCTTATTAGGAAAATGTGAAGCAAGCGACAGCTGTTACGTTATGTCTACGTTGCGCCATTCTGTATTTTTATAAGACTTCTTTTTAATTTCTTTCCGTGACACTACGAAAAAGAGTTTGTAATTATTTCAATTATTTTGGGACGTTGACAAGACTATGCATAAATCACTGCAACTATGTGGTTTCACGCGTAAATCACACCCACAACACTAATGAAGTGTCTGTCAATTTAATACATATATATGTTAAAAATAAATATTGCATTCATTGGTAAATGGTATTTATGTGATTTTCCAAGGGGAATGCATTTTGAACGTTGACAAGACTAGGCAAGAAAAATCACTGCCTAGTGTGGTTTTACGCCGAAAATCACTTTCACAAACCTAATGATGTGTCCGTTTAATACATATATATGTTTATATAATATTCCAAAGGGAATGCTGACATGTATCCATGAAAATATATTATTCATGTATATGATTGTGCCCGACAACCAAAATCAAACATTTCGGTACTCTAGAATATATCAGTACTAATAAAAAGGACAGCTACTAAATTTGTATGTCTTGTGTAAAATATGACATATGGAATCTTAACGGCGATTTGTATATAACAAAAATGAATTCTTCGAAGAAAATGTCGCTGGGGTAATTCGTTGTTTGTTTGCAAGTTTGATTGGTTTTAGGGTCCAACCAACAATGAGTCAGTTATTTGGGGAATTAATCCATATAAAAAAATAAAAGAACTGCCTAATGACAGGACACAATTCAGAAAACTATCTCTTGTCATTCCCTTAATACTGAGAACCAAAAAAAAAGGATCAAGAAATTGTAACGACTCAAACTCCACGCAGAGTTACCTCCCCTTACAGTTGTAGATAACCACTGCCACCACTTTCCAAAAAAAAAAAAAAAATAAATAACTGCGAGTGTCGTTTCCCTAAATATGTTTTCTTTAAAAAAACATCAAATAATGTCGCCTCGTGGTAAAAAAATAAATCATTTAAAAAAATATTTTTGTCTTGATAGCAGACGGAGACGCCATTTTGTTAGTTTACCATCATCACGTGATATTTGTGACGGCGGCAGTGATTTTTTTTTGTTGCAAAGGAGATCACTGTGTTGAGTTTGGAAACGACTATGACCGCGGCCGAGGATCAAATCCCCCCCCCCCCCTCCTTTTTTTTTTTTTTTTGGTATACGCTCTACACAATCGGCCACCGGGCGTTTTTGTGGTCACGACGTTGTTACCTTAAATGAAAAAGAAATATATATTACTTATCTCTAGCATTGTGAGAGATTTTAATGATTCTATTCGACTTCAAATATTTATTTTAAATAATGAGTTATATTTCAAGAGGTAAACTGATGATAGTAATAAAGTCTATTGATTATATTGCCATAAAGTTGTTTGAATTCTACAGGCATACTACAACATTGAAGACGACGACAAAGGCAACACGACACCATACCCTGGCCATTTTGGATCAAAGACCATATATTACGATGTTAATAATGTATGTAGTGTTTTCGTTGCTACTGATTTATTTCTTTGGAACCTCTGAACAATATTCATATAAACACTCGTATATGAAAAATAAAAGACACTCTTTAATTGGAATATGTAACATAATTTAATGTAAAAGTGCTTTTCTGAATTAAAATTATGGTTTTGTACTTGACTAGATTTACGTACTATCAGTTGCCTGTTGTGTTTTTTTTATCCGGTAACATTATACCATACAGTCACATTATCCTGCCACCAGGTCAACAAGTCCAAAAACTACATTTGTATGCCAAATGTCAAACCTGACACATACATTTCATTTTAAGGACTTTTTATATTCAGGGGTCAAAACTGGGCGGACGATATAACGACTTGGACACAATTACCTGTTGAATTTATATAATATACTTTGTGACCATGAACTTAGCAGTACCTCTGTACATTTGAAGTATACCTTGAAATATAGATGATGGTTGCATAAGTAAATTTTGCATTTAAAATGTCTTCAATTTAAGTCCGGGCATATATGTAAAGCTAAGTATAATATAAATTATTGAGAGCTGTCTGATATCAAACATTTCAACAAATTGAAATGTATGATTATGACAGATGTGATACTTTTTGGCAAAGTATCGATATCATGAATAAAATCAACACATATGTGACTATCTTAGCAGATTTTTTTTCTAACCTTCAGAACAAAGCCGTAATTTTCAACCCAGCTTATGGATGTTTCATATATAACCTTAAACCAGAAGACATTGTTGCAGCATCGAGCCCTGTTTTCAAGATTAAACTTGAGGTAAAGACAGATTAATTCATATTTTCCTAAAAAGTTTTATGCTTGTTAATTCGATTAAAGAGAATTTCATCGATAACTTTTACACTCAGTTTTCAAACTTTGTTATATAAATCATACAGACTGCGAAGTGTTCAAATGTATTTGATAAACTTTACTACAGCATTTTATTTAGAACATGTGAAGCAAGCGACAGCTGTTACGATATGTCTAATTTGCGCCATTCCGTATTTTTCTTGGCTCTGTTGACGTATCAAGACAAGAAAAATCTCGTCATCAAATGCGTAACTGAGCAATTGCAAGTTGTTGTTTTTTAAAGATTTTTCATCATGCACTCAACAAAAGAATTCCAATAACAACTGCTGTTCATAATGTGCAAATGAATCAAAACAAAATATCTGAATATTTAAAAATAACACACGATCTCTATGCGAGGTTATAAAATCTGTTTATAATCGTAAGCATTTTCCTTATCAAGGAAAGAATTCTGAATGAAGTGTCCGACATAAAGAGCAACACATATGTCAACAGAAATGACTACAACTACCTCGCATTGGAAATCAGAACTGCTTGCTCATCGTATCCTTTATATCAGTTTCGTCCGCAAATGTGAGTATGAATTGAATGAGTATGAAACACACATTTTTTCATCATGCTACGTATGCATGTACATCATCTGAGCATTCCGTATTCAACAAAAGCACTTAAACGCTTCATACAGAGGGTTAATATATTGATGAATTTTGACATGACACTATCCAAGAAAATGTCAGGAACGGCAATTTAGGCGGAAAATGTTTCGGCATTATTTCATTAATTTCTTGGACGAACGTAGACAACACGAGGCAGAAAAAATCGCTACATCAGAGTGGTGTCACACCATCCAACAACTCTGTTCTATATGTAGTGTCCGTTTATTACAAATGCATGTATTTATATATTATTATATTATGTCCTATTTTTGCTGTTATTGTAGTCGGTAATTCCAAATGAATATCGAATGTATCCATGGAAACATATTAATTAAAAAGGAAAACAACTCATTTGTTACACATTTCTGTGTCAGACGCTGTGGACAATCGACCGCTTAGTTCGGGTTGGTTTGAAGTTTTCACGTTAGGCTTAGAAACCTAATACTGTAAAATTTGTGACGTCAAGACATGCCATAAAATTACTCAGTTAAATGTTTTTCCTATAGTAAATCTAGCATTGTGATAGACAGTTTTTGCAACAACTAAAAAGGAGCTATATTGTAAAAGGAAAAGCTGATAATAATATAAACAATTGTTCACATTAAGCTATTTTGTATTTTACAGACAAACTACCACCGTAACCACAGTGACCACTGAAATTCCCTATATCGTGCTCTACGATTTGAATCACGTGAGTTATCACTTTCTAGCATTATCAGAATATTATCATATCATGTCAATAATTTCTCCAAAATCAACCAGTGCTTAGGGATAATTTAGACCTCATAGCGGACAGAAATATCACCAACGTGTTCAGTTAAATGTGAAATGATTTAAGAGAACGTTCTTGAAAAGCAAATGGAAAGACATATAACCACAGCGGCAATTAAAAAAAAACTTTTAATGAAAGTAAAAAAGCAGTTGTAAAACATGATTACTGTGCATGAAAATAATACAATAAAAACGTTAATATATTTCTATAAAAAATTTATACCAATGCTTTTAATTCTTGGCAGTCATGCAAAGCTTAGTGTAATGTCGTTTTTTCATATAATATTGCGGATGAAAGATTTACATTTTTTGCCTCGGTTTTCATTTTTCTTACCAACCAAACCAAGAAATTGTTGAATCACTGAGATCCGACACCAAGGTAAACTTTGAGGTAGGTGAAAAAAGAATTACTTACAACTTTATTAAATTAAGACTTGCACATGTGTTGTTTTGTTATTTTTCTAAAAGATTACCTGAAGGATGCTGTAAAGTTTATAAGATATTTTCAGTTAATTTTCAAACCTTATTAAATCAGTCACTTTTCTTTAATATATTGAGTGATACTAGGCCATAATTGTTAGCAAAACGTTGACATCACATAACATGGTCTGTTTTTTAGTATGAATCTTCCAATTGATGGATTACAATGTGTTTTCCCTTTTATCAAGTTATCAACTTGTATCATGTGATGCCGCAATCTGTATATACGAGACTTGTATTAGTTTGCGTAATATAAAGTATAAATCATACAAATCTTTAAGAAATTGTTGTATGCCATTGTGCCAAAAATGTTATCAAACATTTCAATATTTGAGAAACATATCAG
>CM037794.1:38265014-38315014 GCA_021229015.1 Solen grandis
AAAAGATATGAAAAATGATGCTTTTTATATCATAGAAAGAAAAGATATGAAAAATGATGCTTTTTATATATCAAGAAAGAAAAGATATGAAAAATGATGCTTTTTATCATAGAAAGAAAAGATATGAAAAATGTTGCTTTTTATATCATAGAAAGAAAAGATATGAAAAATGATGCTTTTTATATCATAGAAAGAAAAGATATGAAAAATGATGCTTTTTATATCATAGAAAGAAAAGATATGAAAAATGTTGCTTTTTATATCATAGAAAGAAAAGATATGAAAAATGTTGCTTTTTATATCATAGAAAGAAAAGATATGAAAAATGATGCTTTTTATATCATAGAAAGAAAAGATATGAAAAATGATGCTTTTTATATCATAGAAAGAAAAGATATGAAAAATGATGCTTTTTATATCATAGAAAGAAAAGATATGAAAAATGATGCTTTTTATATCATAGAAAGAAAAGATATGAAAAATGATGCTTTTTATATCATAGAAAGAAAAGATATGAAAAATGTCGCTTTTTATATCATAGAAAGAAAAGATATGAAAAATGTTGCTTTTTATGTTGTAGTTGCAGTTTATGTAGCACAAGACCACAAGACAGGTTAATGCAAACAAGTGTATTCACACACTTTCAGCTGGCCTGTTATGTAAAATAAGTTCATACAACCTTTTTCCATTAAGTAATTATCATTTATAATCATAAATGAGAAAAAGAATCAGTTCTGACTCAAGATATTTATGAAATACAATAGAAAGGTCTAGATTGATAGTATACAAATGATTACTGAAACCATATTTGTTACACTAAATAGCTGCTAATCCTGTTGGCAGGCATTTTTAAAAAAGTAATTTGAACGGGAAATATACCGTTAGTAAATTCTTGATTTGGAGAAAACTGCAAAAAAATTATATAGAACTGTCACTGAAGATGAGGTGATTATACACTTATATCCCACTTTGACACAGAATAAGGGATATATAGTTATAATACAAAATCCTTGACACAGTTATCTGCCCTTGTCTGCTGATTGGTCTTATCATGATAAAACATCATTACATGTGTGAAGGTGTTAAAAATAAGTTACCAAATTTATTTGAGTCAGAGTGTAATACTGGACATGATGTGCTGAGCAAGATTTTTACATATCTATCACATCTGTAAAGTGGAGATATAAGAAAAAATCAGAAGGGAACAGCCCAAGATAATGAAGGAAAAAAGCTTTAGTCTATATTTAAAATACTAGGAGTTCTTCCAAGACATTTCACTGAAATATTTTCACCACTGAACTTACCTTTGCTTGATGCATGTCTGGATGCCATTTTTTTGCCAGTTTCCTATATGCTTTGACAATTTCATTCTGGGATGAAAAAAGAAAAGAAACAGATCATAAGATTCATTATCTTAAAACATAATTAGAATGATTTATAAACATTTATTGGTACATAAATGATAACACATTTTACAGTTTGTTTGTTTGTTAGGTTTAATGTCCCACTGACGGTATTTCAGTCATTTGGAGACTATGTCTACTTGAGACAGATACAGTGCTGCCACACTGCAGTATCATGACGTAGACATGTGGCATGATACCACACCCAGTCACTTATCCTGACACTGAGCCAACCAAACCTAGAGCTACCCTTATATGCTGAACGCCAAGCAAGGGAGCTATAACAGTATCACTTTTTACGACTTTGGTATGTCGCAGCTGGGGATCGAACCCATGACCTCCCACTCCCAAGGCGGATGCTATAACCACTCAGCCACCAGGGTCAGTACATTTTACAGATTTAGATTTACGAACATTTGATGTTTGTCATCAAAGCGATACATTTGCTAACTAACTTTTATGAAAGACTATTTGCTCTAAATAATAAATTAGCATTAATGACTTTCAAAACCATGGTTGAACAGACTTTCATAATTCTTACCTTTGGCGTATCTCTTTCAACTCCAAGTACTGAAAAAGATGAAAAAATGGTAAGAATAGATAACTGGTCAGCATGTCAAACAACCTACAAGGCAATACTTAATGAAACATTCAAGAAAAAAATTTTCTAGCAAAAAAAATGTCTTAACAACAAATTTTCCAGTATAGTGCCTTTTACCACCCCTGGCTTATAAATCGGGGAAAAAAATAACCATGAAAGGCTGTTTAATGATATAGGCCAAGAACTACTTAATAGTTGAGAAGTCAAGTAAAATTAACATCTTGTTACCCTTGCTATCCCACCTGCAAGAGACCACCATATAGTTCAACTGCTAGTCAGTTACTTAGCCTTTGCTATTAAATTGACAAGATCGGTTCACCAATTAATTATTCATGATTAATTTATACCATATAATTCGATCGTAAAATTACGTATCATTTTTTCTGATGTAAGTGATTACATTGGCAATTTTATAATAAGTAATGACAGGGAAACAGATGTGACGGGACAGATGGATAATGTGACAGGTTGTTGACGTTGCACCCCACCCAATATTTTATAACAACAATGAAAATATTTTGAGACTTCTGAAGGAACGTGTTGGTTAATTTGACTTACCTTCATAGCAGTTTTCTTTCCCACAGTATAACGAGTCCACAGCACCATGAACTGGTGGTGTGTAGATCGAAATACATATAAAACACACGAGAAAAACACAACCCGGCTTGCCCATCGTCGGCTGCTGGTTATCCCGATAATACAAATTCTCATAAAATATTGAACGAAATAAATAAAAATATTTATAAATATGTTTCCAAAGCCGCTATTTTATATCAATTCTTTCTGGATTTAAAATATCAATTCTTTCTGGATTTAAATATAATTTTGACGTATTACTGAACATTCTACTTAAATATTTATTTTATTTTTAATATCAAAGAAAGAAATTACCACATATAATTCGTTTAAATTATCTGTAAGTACATGTTTATAAAGCGACTGTTACCGGGAATACAGTCTTTCTATTTATTTATCTATTATAATTAATTTACTTTACGGATAATGCATTTTAATAATTTTCTAATTATGAGAATAAGCTGGCAAAACAGCTTTATATGTGCTCATGTAAAAATCTCATTTTGTGTGGATTCATATTTCAGAAGCAAAGATATTTTTTTCGAATGTCATTTTGTTCACAAAGGTGAAATGTGTGGAACGCCAAATCTACATATAAAACTCAAATATTTGAGGAGTTCTACAAATAATTATAGATACAATTAAATTAATGTTGTTTTTTTCACCAATTTAAATAATGATCTAAATAACTGTTTTAGTTTAAATTTTTTTACATGATATAATAGATTGTATTACTTATGGATTGGAAAACAAGTTTGTAATAAACTTATATTAATTCCTTTCCATGTTTGATGAAGTACATAAATAGAGTAACATCTAGTGACGAGTGACAAGTTGGTGCATCAATAGCTAAGCAGATGATACAGGTTAATTCTAATGTAGTTAACAAAATTTAATTGATTTGTGTAGCAATGTATCTAAAACTTAATTTGCTTGCGGTTTGTTACATCCGAGCTTAATAAAAAGAAATAAGACTACTGAGAACGAATTTGTAATATGAACGAACAAAGGATTAAGAGCAAAAAAAAAAAAAAAAAAAAAGAAGAAGTGGGGTAGCGGCTGCAAGAAGGGGTATCTAAGAGGTTAATACGTGTGTGCTTACTCTGCTAGAAACGCTTCGAGGCCAGAATAAACTGTTGTACTCTACGGAAAATGTAAGTATTTTCGTTAGGAGTCAGGTGATCACATCCATAGAGGAGATTTTCAACAGTTGGTGGACATGGACGATTTTGTAGAAGAGCATATCTGAGATAACTGAATTTGTCGCACTTCAACAGAAAATGTGAAGAAGTTTCAATACTACCACATGAGCATAATGGAGAATCTATAATGGATTTACGGTGAAGATCAAAATTCAGTGAGCTACAACCTAGCCTAAGCCTAGTATGAAGAATCTGACCTATTCTTGACCCAGCGTAGAGATGAAGAGGTACTTTGCGACACGTTTGGTTCAAGGAATGTTTAAAAGTGGTTAGAGACGGACTGTTTTTTACTGATTGAGGAAGAGCGTTCCAGTCACGGATAGACGATGGTAAGAATGAGTTATTGTAAAATTGAGTGCGAGTGTGTATAACAGGAATACAATGTTGACTGCGTAGTTGATATCTTTGTTGGTTTATTGAGGGTATTAAGGGTAATAACTGTTTTGAAAAGCTCTTCAACTGAATTAAAGATATCATCATTTCAATTGTTGATATCATTATACATATATATCTAAATCATTTATAGATATCTTTAATTGTATTGTTCTCAACAATTCAATTAGGTATTTTAAAAAGAAAATTAATTAACATTAACATAAAAATCATGTATAGAGCTCTACAATTCAATCAAATGAATACTTATCGGTAATTAATTATTAATGGAATTAAAATCTCTTTAATTCAATTTACGGAATTAATCATTCTGCTAAATATAAAAAAGGCACAATATAAATTTACAACTAGTCCCTGCTGCAGAGACAGAAGCAGGAATCCAGAATGACGGAAATCGTAAACACTCCAATAGATTTTTTTTCATATTAATATTTTATTATCGTGTGTAATTTTCTAACACTAGAGTTACTGGGGCATATAGATGTCTATGGCAATGAATAAATTATTTTTTTTAAAGTTGTTTGTTTCAGTTCCTATCTGAAAGAAAAGTTTAGGGTCAAAAGCGTCGTTCGGGTTAGCGGAAACAATTTTTTTTAAGCCTTAGTGCCCTTTAAGAGTTTGATTTATTGTTTCATTGCAGTTAAAAAGGGACGCGCTTCTAGAGAGGATGTGAAACTACTGCAAGATGGAGTGAGGTTACGGTGAAGCAAATGTCAAAGTTTTCGGGGTTTTCGCGGGCATGATGTACTCGGAGTTAAAGACTCGGAATGAACCAATGAGGTTAGCTAAGTAATTTTTAATTATCCCTTGTCTATCGAAGAATCATGTGGCGGTCATATCTCGAATACTATACGAGCAAGAGTCATAAAAATGTCCAGGAATGATTACCAGCATGGGAATTCATTGAGTCATGACAGAGTTATGACCCCTAATGCGAAAAAGAATGTGATACTGTGAGAAGGAATTTTGTGAGTATGCATAACTTTAAATGCTGTTCTAGATCAATGAAAATTCACAATTTCACAATTTAACTCACCTTGATGTGAAGTTGGGTGTCTTTTTCCGGAATTCATCGAGATTTTGCTGAAATATGACCCCGTCTTAATGAAAATGCCCGAATGTGGATGTATCTGTGTCCAGTAGACACACTTCAACTTATTCTCGGTAATGTGTTGCATTTTAGATTGATGGCGAATTGTAATTAAAACTTCGTTTACAGCCAGTGGTAATAATTTTTTAACGTTTTTTTTTTTTTATAATACTCGTACTTCTGTCTGGAGTGGATTGTAATAAAGTCCGTGATACTTTAATGACTTTTGTTGTAGTTTTATTGAAAAAACTTGCGAAGTGCGAATTTTAATACTATATAAGTATTTTTACTAGATATTAATTTTGATAATGGATTTTAGCTAGGCATACATGTAAGATTGAATTGAGTTTCGCGATATTTATTGAAATCCTTGGTTATTTTAGTTCTAGGTGTTTTGATTGTTATGCTTGCATGTGTTGAATTACTTCATAATTGGATACAGTTACATTTAATCTTGACTATTTGAGTTTACCGTCGCTTCGACAGTATTTCAGTCATATAGCGACGTCCAGCTAATTACAGGTGGAGGAAGACCCCGAATGCACTGAGGCATCCGAGTAGAACCACCGACCTACAGCAAGCCAGCTGGAAGGCTTCCTCACATGAAAATCCGAATGACTCTGCCGTGATTCGAACCCACGCGGTGAGGGGCTGAGTGAGTAATAAAGTCAGCGACTCTACCCACTCGGCCACGGAGGCCCCTTAATCAATAAAAAAGATAAAATGCAACAAAAACAGATAAAAATGAATATGATCAAAGGCATATAATTGTGAATAATATCATGTAGACATAAAACAATACTGAATAATATCTGGATAATAACATGAACATATAATGATACTGGATATTATCATGCGGGAATAAAACAATTTATCATGCGGGAATAAAACAATACTGAATAATATCACAGACACACTAACCGGTTTAATGAATTTGATTTTAAACATGCATTTAAAGCATAAAACACACAAATAGATTAACACGGACACTCATTGCGCCATAACAATATGTGATAAATAACCAAACTCCACGCAGTAGTTACCCCCCCCCCTTACAGTTGTAGATAACCCTTTTTTTGCTTGCAAGGGAGATCACTGTGTGGAGTTTGGGGAAGAACAATACATTCACCACGACAATTCGTGAATTTACAGGTTTACACTGAAGAAAATTGCTGTATCATTAAACTATATAAATATGCTCAATTTCCGTACCTGTAATGTCTGATAATTTAAAGTCTTCTATATTCAAAGGGAATAATTTACTTTCTTAGTATACTTTTCTTAAAACCTGTTTTTGTTTACATAAAGGGTATATTTTATTTGTTTAAGCTTTTTACACCTTTGTAATGGAACCATCTTCGTATTATTAAACGGGACTTAGCTGTTACATGTACTGTTATTTCATATATTTTAGACACTTGTATCTACTGTATGCTTATTTTAGCTTATTTTAAGTTCACGGTGTTGGTTCCGTCGTATGTGTATGTGTTTTGTTTTCTATTGTGTTTTAAAAGTATGTGCATTGTGACACGAGACAATGACAACCAAATATATTCAATTAACAAACAAGCAGAAGGAAAAAAAGACTGTACGATTATAGCTATCCGTGAAGTATGTACATTGTGACATGAGACAATGATAACAGAATATGTTCAATTAATAAACAAGCAAAAGAAAAAAATGACTGTACGATTATAGCTGTCCGTGAAGTATGTATAATGATAATAAAGTACGGCTTTGTATGCAATGCTATTTTTAGAACTACGAGGAAAATAAATATTCTTTGTTGTTAAGTTGTAATTATTAAGTACTGCAGATATGTATTTTGTTTGAGATAGAACAGAACCCAAACATATATTTATTACGACTTGTACAATACAAGGTACATCGTCATTTGCAATATACAATACACAGTATATTTAATAACAGTGGCTCGTGGACTGAGTGAACACAAAGAGAGAGAGAGAGAGAGAGAGAGAGAGAGAGAGAGTGAGAGAGAGAACAAAAGTTATGCATAAATATGTTAATATAAACATGAACAAAATAGGAGAGTAGTATATAACTACATTAAACAACTATCATATCATGACAGAATACTGACATTGTTAATATAATTGATTCTAATATCAAATGCCTTTTTAACAAAAAATGACAAATTATTCAATGTTGTTTTTTCATGCGAAGATAAGAGTAAATTTAATTTGTGGACAAAAGGTCTTCTATAAAAACGAGGATTAATAAACCTACCACGAATGTCTTTATATAGTGGACATATAAATAGAAAATGGTATATATCTTCAATATCTCGTTTGTCACAGCAAGTACAATAACGTTCGTTTCTTGGCACGGCATTATTACCAAATCGACCTGTCTGGATTCTTAAAGAATGTGTTGAAATTCGTAGTCGGGTCAGATGATAGCGACATTCAAAAGATAACATATCTTAGTATGGTTCATAGCAAAATTAATTTTCAAATATTTGTATTCTTCTAATATTCATGTTCTAAGATTTTGAGCCTAGTCGAGATTAGATTAAATGATTGCAACATGTATATTTTCAAAACAACAATAAACAGTCGGAATACGTCCAGCAATGTTTTAGTGCTTTTGAAATATAAATGAGATCTATACAGCTGTAGTTTATCCTGTGAATCTCTTGATTTGTATTGATGAATTTAAATAATTTATACGATTTTACATTCCTTTTCTTGCAAGATAAGAAGACCAAAAGAATATGATTTTAAATGCTATTGAAAGTTCACTTTTCCGAATCTAAACGCTTATCGCTGTTGTTTTTCAAACTATTTTTCAGACATTCAACGGATAATACTTAAAATACATTTTGTCATAAAAAAGCATGACAAGGAATTTTTTTAGATAGTTTCAAAATCAAGAAATACGAGTACTTGAGCTATTTTATTATTTATTTCCTCCTTAACTTGTTGAATCGTTTTAACACACAGCCCACAAGCTGTCTGTTGAAAGTCTAATTTCAACGAAAAAAATACAAACAAGATATCTCGGGGTGGATAACAAAAATAGTTCGTGTTTGAATATAAAGTATTACCCACATAAAACAGAAGGAAGAATAAATAGATTGTATATCAATATTTACTTTGCACTACTTAACACAAACTGACAGGCAAATTAAAGTCAACCAGGAAGAAAACAGATACTAATTAAAAATACAAAAATAGCCTCGTGATCTTGTGAATTATGCACGACAGTAAACATCGGAAGGTTGTACATAAATTGAAGAATAAAGAAGATTTATTGAGAGGATTTATGAAGAAGCAGAGGGAATGAGAGGAAGAAGAAGAATTAGGAATGTTCACACATTTATATTATAACGAAATATAGAATGATAAATAAATCAATGATTCTGATGGTTTAAAGAAAATGGCGCTAAAACTGAAACATCCATAGGTATACATTGTTGTTGTTGTTGTCTTGAGGTCAAAATACTTCTTTAATTACGTCCTATACGCAATTTAAAGACGAATGCTGCAGTTTCTGTTTAGACAAAGAAGGAAAATTAAAACTACATCGTAGAATATGTTTTAACTTTGCATGATTATAGAGAATCAGACTAGAAACAAATTTATGAAAAGCAATTGGGGGTCACCGTGCAACTTTTCGAGTTATCTGCCCCTGAAAGTGATATTTTTGCAATGTTTGGAATGTTTGGACATATGGAATGTCTATATAGAAACGGTAGCATTCTTCTTTAAAGAAGGAACATATCAATATTAAACACAATTCATCATTGCCCTATTATATCTGATTATTTAGATTAAGATATCTTTAAAATGTATTTATTTTGAATAGTATCCTGTAGGTACTTAAAAGTTTAAATGTTTTGATACTAAGCATGCATTCATAGTTAAAATAAGACAGACACTTCGTATGTCACAAATGATCTGATAAAGGTAATGAAGGAATGATAATGCAATTATCTCGATGATACATTTATATAAAGTGTCCTCACTAAAAGAACATTGCTTTCTCTTTAAATTATTTAATTAAACTATAAATACCTCGAAGGATAGAGATTTCTCACGATTTTTTCCCATATTATATATGGGACATAAAAATAATCGTGAGACACCCCTATGCCCCGAAGTAACAATGAACAGTAATTATGAGGAAAATATTTTACAAGATGCGAAGTATGATGCAAATGTGAAATGAGTAATTACATTGTGGACATAGATCACAAGGACACACATATTCAATTAACCAAAAAAAAAAAAAAAAAAAAAAGACAAGGAAAAAAAAACAACAAAAAAAACCCAACAACAACAAAAGGTTGTATTCTTATACTTGTCGGTCAAGTAATTCAAATTAATTTTGTATGATAATTAGGTAAGACAATGTATGGAATTGTTTTTTTTTTTTTTTTTTGTTTTTTTTTTTTACTTTGAAAATATATATACCTTGTTAATTGAAAATTGTCACACAGTATGCATGTCAGAAACGCATATATTTTAGATATACATATTGTTCTGTTTCTGGCCCTCCTCTGTTCCAAGATTTTGAACAATGCTTTTGCCAAACAATTGCCAAATACTCGTATATTCTCAAAACAAAAATTAATAAATCGAAATACATTCAACAATATTTAAGTGCCTTTGAAATATCCAGTGAATCTCTTGATCTTTATTGATGAATTAAAATAACTTTACATTCCTATTCTTGCAAGATAAGAATAACAAAAGAACACAATTTAAGTCTAAAAAGTATAAATCATCACCAACAATCTCAATTTCATTCACAACAACCATAGCTTTAAAATGGCGGCAGCCACAATGTCAATATCAATATTGTAGGGTGTTATATGTAGAATCATCGACAGCCTCAGTCTTAGGACTGTCAGTGTGTGCATATGTATCATCTGCTGCACCGGAATTTGCTAATGTGTGCTAATGTGTCACCAGGAGGAACACCAGTATGTGCATACGTATCATCTATATCACCAGTGTGTGCATATGTATCTTCTGCTGAACCGGAAGTTTGATGTCTCGTGACATGTGAGTACGAGGATTGACTGCTTACGTCATCACCTACAGACGCTAGGTGCCCGTATGTAGGGTCAGCCTTAACAGGCAACGTTTTTAAATTCAGGACGTTGTATTCTACATCATCTGATACATTCGTTGTTGACTCTGGTCCGTCAACTTCTGAGAGTTCAAGGTATTCATTTCCGGTATCGACTACCCGCGGCTGCGTGTCGGGTATTACCTCGGCTTGATGATCCATGTAGCCATCGTTCACCACTATGTGCAGTTTTACTTTCCCGTCTTGGATGGACTTTGTGGCCTTCCTCTTCTTTCTTATCCTTTGGATGTATTATATGAAAAAAATATACACACCCATCCAAGTTTTACTTTTTCTTCGCATTTTGATAACATACAAACTATAAGAGTATATTTTATTGACAAGTGTTTCGTAAAACAATCATTTTATACATGTATTACTATTTTTATAACTGAAATGAAGGTATATGCATATTAATTTCATAACACAACCTTTAAATTAGATATGATGCAGGTAGAAAATATATAAGTATGAAAGCATTGACTTGAACAGTTAAGGCATGGGTCAATGAGATATATATTCAGTTGAAGTACGTCGTTGTTCCTATGTTTATGATCAAATATAAGGCTTATTAAAGTCTTAGAAATGGTATTTCTTACCACAGCACGACTATTATTGTCCCACAAATGCTAAAAATGACAAAAGCCGACAAGACAGCAACAGCACTTGTTCGGAAACCTTCTTTTACTGTTTGAATAGAAAAAACAAAAAACGACATATTCTTAATTGTTTTCGCAGATCACATGGTATAGATGTCCGTCGATTTTATGTACAGACATCCTATTATTGTTAGGTTATTGCTGATATTGAGGTTAAATAAATATTTAAATTTCATTTCTGTACGGACTTGCTTTTTTGGTTCATGGTGCAATGATATACTTGAAATAAACAGATGTTAATAAATAACAAAGCTAGACATTTATATGATTAATATTTAGAAAATAGGAAACGGATACTTATGAAACTGAATTATTAAAATGAGAGATTTATGCTTCCAAACCTTGAACGAGAGGCTCAGTGGTTGAGTGGAGCAATATGCTTGAAGATCCCGGCGGATCGTGTGTTGATGGCGGTGGTGATTCTGACACATCGGGGTCTGACACAGGAGGTGTTGTACTTAGATCCGTCGGAGGACTAAACGTTGTTAACGATGGGACTTTCGAAGAAGTCTGGGAGCACGTGTAATTTATTGTCATTGCATTACAGTCATTGTTTTTACACAACAGACTGAGTATGTCACATGACATGTTCGAAGTACAGTTGTCTACTCTAGTATTTATTAGATTGGATAAGGAATTGTTATACTGGCACTTGGTATCATTTGCCGAATCCAGACACTTACAACTTGCACCACTTCCAGTATAGCATTGTACTGATAATATATTGACGTTTTTAACCGATTGGCATAAAGCTGAAATGGTATCGTTGCATTGCTTTTCTCTTTTATCTGTACATTCACTTTTAGATGCTTCTGACAAATAATGTCGGGGACTCGTCAAGGCTGCAACGTAAAATATTTTCAATGTTGACATTATTGGTGATTCATTAATTCTTGTTTCCTGATAAAACCAGAACAATTTTGTAATTTATACTCAGAACTTTACAAGGTATTTATTGTAACATTTACATTCATTTTTTCTGCACACAATGTATTTAATTCTCACATCGCTTAAAAAGGGAAACACCATTAGCACATCAGAAGTACGATCCACCAGATGCTGACAGGCTCGGGTTCAAGGAGAGTTTGTTTGTTTGTTTGTTATTTTTTTTTTGGGGGGGGGGGGGGGGGGGTCGGCTAGCATACAATTTTCTAGGCTTTATTTTGATGATTTCCTTGATTTGGGTTAATGTTTGTGCTCATTGGTGAAAATCCCCATTGTGAGTTCCTTACTGAAAAAAAGAGTTCGCTATCCAACCAGTCACACAGGTGCCTGCTGTTTCCGAGACCCCTGCAGATAGAGCATCTGCTGTGCTAACTGTTATCAGAATCAATCAGACGCTTTAAGATTTTCTAAATATACAACAATTAAACGTCTGAATGTCACAGACGTTAATTATTATGTCCATGATAATCAATAGAGCCAGCTATATAAAGGATAGAAGTGTAATACTTCATTGTGTCAACGAAAATAAAAATAATAAATAATATTGGACACTACGAAAGCCCATTAGGATCGCAGACAAAACATAATAATGCGAAACAAGAAAACTTTTGACGCAAGCGTCAAAAAATTGGGCCGAAATACTTTAAATGGTTGTAGGCGTGATTCTCCGTCATTGCGGGAAATGATTTACATGTGATATCCGTTTCGCTGCTCTACTGGTATTTGCTTCTTCACTTAACGCAGAAGAAGGCTGCATTTTGAGATTGTCCTGGCGTACCTGACGTTTTCGTACTGGCTGGTGAAGGTGACAACAGGACTAAATCGAAGATGAAATATTTTTAAACAAGATATTCGGCGCAGGTAATAAAGAGTACGGTGTTACAATATGGCACATCATAATACATTTGTAACGCTGGCAAGCTTTAAATGGTCTGTGATTTTAAAATAATGCTAGAAAAGGTAGTTGTCGCTAAATTTAGGAGATGTAATATACTAACCAAAGTAAAAAAAAAAAGGGGGGGGGGGGAAATGTAATATAAGTGAAAAGAATTCGATCTCGAGACTCCTAATTTAATAGACGAACACTTAACCAACTGCTCCACTGAGGCTGTTACTATAAATAGCTTATGTTAGCTGAGACTTATACATGAGTTTTTAAGGGACGAGTCCAATACCACAGCAACTACGACATTTTCTAAAGACTCTCATAACTGTTTACTTTTTCAACTAGGTGGTTTTTATGTTTGAATATTTTCATGTTAAAATAGGTAGATTAATTTTTTATCTGCCAATTGATAATCATGCAGAAAGATATGCACGTTTTATGATGGAATATTCTAAATTAATTTATGCAATTCAATGAAACCGGTGCTTTTCCGAACCCTAAGGTTGTTAACCAAGATTAGATTGCTCAAGAAATAGGTCAAAATCCATTTTATACAGCTGACGTCTAATAGTTTGAATTATAATGTATATTGTGATGTAATCTGTTTTAAAACCTGTGTTCCCATACTCAAATGTTGTTATTATTGCTAGCAGGAAAGTTTATGTACAAAAACGGCAAGTACGTGTATACTTGATTTTGTGTAAGTACAATGAAGTACCCCGCAGATAAAACCTTAAATTCGGAAAACATAATAACATCAGTCATGGTCATTATCAAAGACAATTTCAAGAAAAGACGAGAGACAAATATATAAATAAATATTTTCCTTCTCAAAATTACAGGTATGGGAACTTCATTGTTGTTCTGTCAATCTAGTTTATGGTCTCTAATTATGTACTATGTACATGATTTTCGAAATGACGAAAACTACAGAAAAGAGATATAGAGGAACATTTAACTACAATATGTAAAATATGTTAGACCAGGAACACAAAATTAAAGCGACATTCCACATTGGACTATTTGTAGCCCAGTATGAGCAAAAGTAAACCACAAGCAGTTGGAACAAACAAACATTTACCTGTAATTATTAGAAAATTCAAAAGAGAAATATCCATAGTTCATCCAGGTTATTTTGATTTCTAAAATGAAACAATGGAACTTAACTTGACGCTTTATTATTGTAGTCTAATTTTAAACGCCTATTTTTCTGGTTTAGAACAGTAATAAAGGTTGTATATCTATTCGAAACAAATCGTGACTAGGAAATTATAGCAGGTTTTAAATAGAATAGGGCGTTGTTACGCAGTAGCCAGTTTAATGTTTTTCATATTTCCTTCTTAACGTGTGTTTGTTATTTATCTTCCAGATTACTTTGTGTGGGATAGTTGTGTGCTTTATTACGTTATGATATTACTGGTAGTTTGTTATCCCAGTTTCTATAGCTATATTTCATTTTCTAATAAAGATAGGTCCTTATTTTGATATCTATTTGATGCGATGGCAGAAAGATTAACTACATGTATATTCGATTCAGAATAGAGGGGAAAACGACTATGGGTACATTGTCTTGGGTACTTTACCTAATTATGTTATAACTTAAAGGGAATTAGGCCAAATTCGATCAATTTCTGCGTTGTAAGTGTCAGTGGTAATTTCTTATTGTAAGCAGTTTCACACTTTTTCAAACACAATAAAAATATCTTTTTCGCCACAGCGTTGGCTAAAGGGCATGGACCGATATATCATGTGAAAAGAAGTCGCTGGTAATCGAGTCCAAAAAAAATCAGGAATGTTCACCAGGTTATTATCCTAGACATAATGCTAAATAAAATCACAGGCATAAAATAATGCTAAATACTATCATAGACACATTTCACATTTTTAATGAAATAAATAATTCGATCATAAAAAAAAAATAAACAGAATAAAATTAAAAACATTGTACGTATTTACCAAAGTTAACAATGGAAATTACGAAGAAAATAATGGGCAATTATGCATGAAATATATTACAAGACGTGAAGTATAATACAAATATTAAATGAATACTTGTTACATTGAAAACTGAGAACACAAATGTTCAATTAATATATAAAAAATAAAATCATCTTCAGCAACAAAATAGTTGTACGTTAATAACTGTCGGCAAAGTAAACAAAATTAATCTTTTATAATGATAAAAAAGGTAAGGATATTTACGTAAATGCTTAATTATAGAACTACTTTAAATTAATTTAAATACACTGACTTGACTATTTGAGTTTACCATCGTTTCGACAGTATTTCAGTCATATACAGCGACGTCCAGCTAAATATAGGTGGAGAAGACCCCAAATGCTCTGAGGCATCCGGGTAGAACCACCGACCTACCGCAAGCCAGCTAGAAGTCTTCCTCACATGAAAATCCGAATGACCCTGCCGGGATTCGAACACGCGTTGAGGGGCTGAGTGAATATTAAAGTCAGCGACTTTACCCTCTCGGTCACGGAGGCCCTATTTCAAAAACATATGTTGCTTGAGATGTACATACGGTTATATATCTCTTCTCTTGAAGTGAAGATATTGTACAAACCTTAGTCGAGATTAGATTAAATGATTGCCATATGCTCGTATATTTTTAAAACAACAATAAACGGTCGGAACACGTTCAGCAAGTGCTTTTGAAATATAAATGAGTTTTTTCTATTAAGTTATAGTACAAACAGTTTTCCTGTTTTTGTAGATGGTGTTGTTTAAATATATACAACTTTTCATCCATTTACTTGCGAGATATTCAAAACATTGTTTTCAAAAATCACAATTTATACAGAAGTCTAAAAAGTTTAACTCCTCAGCCACAAGCTCAATATCGTTCTAAACAACCATAGCTTTAAAATGGCGGCAGCCACAAGGTCAGTATCAATATTGTAGGGTGTTATATGTAGAATCATCGACTGCCTCAGTCTTAGGACTGTCAGTATGTGTATATGTATCATCTGCAGCAACGGAATTTGCAAATTGTGTGATCAACAACACCAGTATGTGCATATGTATTATCTACAATATCATCAACAACATTAGTATGTGCATACGTATCATCTACATCAACAGATTGCGCATATTTATCGTCTGCCGCACCGGAAGTTTGATGCCTTGTGACATGTGAGTATTGGTTGTTTACGTCATCACCTACAGACGCTAGATGCCCGTATGTAGGATCAGCCTTAACAGGCATCGTTTTTAAATTCAGGACGTTGTATTCTACATCATCTCGCTCGTCAGGTGTTATTTCTGGTCCGTTGACCTCTGATATTTCAAGGTATTCATTTCCGGTATCGACGACCCGCGGCTGCGTGTCGGGTATAGTCTCAACTTGGTGATCCATGTAACCATCATTTACCACTATGTGCAGTTTCACCTTTCTGTCTTGGATGGGCTTTGTGGCCAACCTCTTCTTTCTTATCCTGTGGATAAATTATATGAAACCTGAACACATTCATCCAAGTTTTACTTGCACTGGTACATACCGGTAAATGGAATTTGGAAATAAACAGAATGGTTTTACATTTTCTGCGCCTTTTGACAAAAGTTCAGTATATAAGAATTCTAGTGTTTTGTCAACCAATCATTCTATACATGTATATATGAATGAAGCTCAGAGTACATTAATATGAAAACACATGTAAATCAAAATTACATATAGATTGATACAGCTTAGGGAACAATCATATGATTTTGTATGTGACAGTAAAAGTATAATGTCTGTTATAAAATGTAGGCATTTAAACTAATAAACGAACTTGTTTTTCTTACCACAGCACGACTATTATCACCCCACTGATGCTGAGAATGATAAAAGCTGAAACGGCAGCAACAGAAGTTGTTGGAAAAAAAGCCTCTGTTGGAGAAAACATAGTCACAATTTTAGCTAGTTTTTTTAGAAATGAAAATTACTAATGTAAGTGTGTATTTAGAAAACGAATATTATTTAAATCCATGACTGTTAAATATTAGATTAAGATTTTTAAAATACATATTTTAGAACCTACATGAATAAACAGATAAATTAACTGATTGATAATGATAATAAAAATCAATTCTAATAATATAGCAAATATTGTTAATACATATATATGTGATGAAAATAACCATTACTAGAATAGCTGTCGTCGATTGCATATAAAGATAAAAATAATAGTTTATTATACATGCACATGTTTATCAATATAAAATTTATTGAGGTGGATTAGATACGTATGTTTAATTCCGAACACAATTTTATTTATTTTATTGGGGTGCAGTGATACCTCTAATTATAAGAAATACATTCAAAAATGAATAAAACAGTTGAAAATACTTATGGATCTATTTTTAATGATGCACAAAGTATAGAGGGATCATACCTTCAGTGGGTGAACTGAGCATGATACTTGATGTGTTACTAGTAGATTTTGGCAAACCGTGTGTTGCTGGTGGCGATGTTACTGATAAAGAGGAAGCATTATGGTCGGTCGGCAAACCGTGTGTTGCTGGTGGCGATGTCACTGATAAAGAGGAAGCATTATAATCTGTCGGCAAACTGGCTGTTGCGTGTGGTGATACTTCTGAAGATGTCTGAAGACACGTGTAGTTGAATGCAACAACAAGACATTGCTTACTTGAAATACACAACGGGTTAGATATATTGCAAGATACACTCGAGTTACAATTGTACAGTGTACTCAAGTCTACGAATTGTGCATTTCTTTCTAGCCTGCATGCATTCTCATCAGTATTAGAGCAAAAACAGCCAGTTTTACCAGTAGCACACAAATACACTGTTATGTTTTGTAAACTAATGTCACCTCTTGATTGGCATGAAAATAACATAGTGCTGTTGCATTCATCGTTGCCACCAGATTTATGTCTCATATAACATTTCGAAATGGGCTCTTCTGAAAACTGTGGGGTAATCTTCAATGCTATAATATAAACGAAAATGGCATTGACTGTGAATCAAAAACAGATTCTTTTGTGTATAGCTTTAGTAAGGATTAACTCTGACAGTGTACCTGTTTGTAAACTGTTATATTAAACTTTTTATATGAAAAAAAAATTCACAAAGAAAGAAAATGCAATAAAAGCCATTTAGGCGGCATATTACTATCTTTTACATAACACTATCGCTTTTATTCAAGTCAAAAGTGCAAAGAAGAAACGTAAAGCCAAGCCTATCAGCTTAAATACGAGAGATGGTCTGGACTACAAAAAGAAATCCAATATAATACGTAAAGCTGACGAGCATCCCTAACGAACTAAAGAATTAATATGAAACAGAAACGTCAAACTTTACCTGTTATTACTAGAAGAAGCCATAGAGTATAATCCATATTAAATCCAGTATATTGAATAATACAATCTTATCCAAAATTTGTAACCTTGATAATTTGCGATGTTCAGTCATATGGCGAAAAAAAAAAAAGATTCAAAAGAAAAGCGTGATAAGGAAATTATAGTTGGTGTCAAAACCAATCGGGTCTTATTTCGCAGTTACCGTTTTAAGATATTTTTAAATACCTCCTTCTTTACACACTTTGAACGTTGAACGTTTTATATCTCTATGGCCTGTTAATTATAATTATAACATTTATTTAAAATATATATACTTTAACCAAATTTACTATCGATTATATTATTGATTTTGCCAGAACGTATTATGTGATATATATTGCAACTAGAAACTTTATAAAGCTATGAAATTATTATTATGGTCATTGACTAAGAACTTATTTTTTACTATATTTTTGTATTACGTGTACCAATACCCATCTACAGACACATGGCCATCCATTCCATGAAAGATAAAAATGAGTGTTTTCTCCATTACAGGCAATAGCGTTACGAACGGAATGGAAACTATATTTAGAACCTCTTTTCTCCGTGACTGACCACATTCACTCTTCGCGTATGCGCTCTCTTTACATGTTAAAATTTTGATAACACATATTAGCAACTTCACTTTCAAAAAGTGGTGAAGATGTCATGTCGCCAAACTACAAACACCTGCTTCGGAGATACTGTATTCTATACCTAAGCGATTTTCCCGTGCTTCACCTTCAAATTTAACGAGGGATAAGAGAAATAAATAAAAAATAATCATAATAAAAAACAACAAAAAAAACCACAAAAAAACAACAACAAAAACAACAACTTTTTATTTATTTCTACCGATCATCTGTGATAGAGCTGTTTTAAGGCGGTCAATAATACATTAATCCCATCTGCGGATTAAGCAAAAAAAAGCAAACAAACAAACAAAAAAAAACGATGTCAACAGCATACAACAGCACCATCAAGCATAAGCACTCCAATTCCAAATGCTTTAAGGTAACTGATAAATCGTTAATTAAAAGTTAAAAATTATCGGAGACAATATAAGCCTTGCCTCAAATCACAGCCTACATCAAACCGTATTTTTGTATACAATATCCTAAAGGGATTTGATAGCTGTCAACATTTCACCTCCAACACCTAATTCCGATTACATTTTTTCGTAAGATATTTCTATTTGAATTATCATAGCCTCAGGCATTCCTAAAATCAAAAAACTTCCGAGTATCATGAACAGTATGCAATGACATATCTCATACTTCCACTTTATTTAGAACTCATTTTGCTCGTCCACCATCGTCGAATATCCATGGCCGATCGATAGATCATCTATAGGTCGTGGGATATTACGGTTTGGTCGTTTTAGGGTGTGTCAAATTAACGCCATTTCATTGGTCGCATCACGTTTTAAACCAATCAAAAAAGCCGTTTTATTTTACAGCTGCAGGACGCAGTCATTTTTTTAATGTTTACATGATTTTCAAGCCTCCATGCCGAAAAGTGTTGCATTTAAAATTAGCGTTTTTATTGGTCGATAAATTAATAAAAAAAAACCCACTGTATATCGACGGTTTGCTTGCCTATTTCCCCACGGCATAATGTCATGTAGTGAAACGGAATAAGTGAGCCGGGGGTATTCGACGATGCTTATGATTATCATTATCTTCCTTTTTAAAATATGACAATCAAGTTTATACATGGAAGGCGCATATATGACGAAAAATAAATACCCTTATGAGTGGGCCAATTAAGTCAGTTGAAGACACTTTCGGTATAGGATTTACGATTCAACTGGGGGACTAAAAACATGATTGCGATGCCAGAGCTAGGGGAGTCCGGAAAAAAATTGATTCTAGGAAGACGGAGATGCATTCTGAGGGGTATCTGGAGGAAATATCGTAGCTTTCTAAAGTAAGATATATATAATGAAATCTAAGCCTGCGGCGGGCATGCTCCCCCGGGAAAAATGATTCTAGGATGACGGAGATGCATTCTGAGGGGTATATTGGGGAAATTTGGTAGCTTTTTATAGTTAGATACATGTGTATATGATTTATATATTGAAATCTAAGCCTTGGGCTAAGTAGTTCTTTTGCTTGGGGAAGAAATTTTTACATCAGCCTATATATATATATATATATATATATATATATATATATATCGTTTTTATGCCTTTTGTCCCTAAAATAAACTTCAATGCACCTTATTTTCTAGTTTTGACAAGATTCTTAATCCAGACGGGCAGTAAACCTAACCATCGTTCTTGGGAAAGACCAGTACTAGACTCACATCCTCCGTAAAGATTTATCGCATCCAAAAACCATAGATGGTAGCCGGGGTTCGAACTCACAACCCTCTAAACCATTATATCTAAATCCTTGAAAATTAATCTGTATGATTTATATTGCTCTTAATAATATTTTATGGCACTGATCGCAAAACTAGATTTCGATTTTGATTAGATTTTGTTTTAGTACAGCTGGGGGTCTTTTTGGCTATATTAACTCTAATTAAAATAAAAAAAACAACAAATTGACAAAAAAGTTAAATATGAAATTGAAAGTGATTGAGAAGGTTATTATTTTCTTTGCACAATACAGCATTACACATATTTTTCGGCTCTATTAAAAAGGCATAACTTGGGTACATTCTATCAAATTTATTAACACTGACAAGTCTGTTATTGTCCATTTGTTATTTTAAATATGATTCCTTTCTATTTAATTACATATATTTATGTTCACCTTGTAATCTGTAAGATAGAGGTCCATATAATCATAAAATAAATGTTAAGATTTTCTTGGTCGCATTTCAAAAGTGTGTATAACATGGAATTTGATTTGATCCTCGTTTATTAATTTTACTATAAAATGCACAATAAATATGTCAGTAATTTATACTAATAGCTATCAGTGCATTAATTGATGTCTGTGAGATGCACACAAGCGTGTAACAGATTCAGATAAGAGCAGACACAATAACGTTGCCAAGGTGACAGCTGAGATAAGTGTAACAGCGGATGCCTTCACAGCAGGGGTCGGCCTGGGTGACATTTACCTAACTTTTATTTCAGTAAGGGGCTACTTACCACAAGCATTTACCCAATCAAGGCAATTTCAGTCACCTAGAAAATTGTATGATCAGGCCAGCTCGGGGGTGGGGGGTGGATGGGGATTGAGCCCCTAAAGCCCCCGGTAAATCCGGGCCTGCATTTATTCCATAGTGAAGGAACGATATCTTTACCAAATCATATTAAACAAAACATGGAGGAATACCTATACCACATGCTTTGGCTTTATCTCGTTTATGAAGTCTTTGATTCATGACAAATAAATTCAGTAAGTGTAGGTCAAATTACACGCGAAAACGCTATTTCTTAATCGCCACTTCGGCGAAATCGGTTAAATATAGAAAACATTCACGAATGTTTGCGTCTGTAGATGGGTATTGATAGACGTTTTACGCACATATAATAAAAAACCAAATTCTAATTAAATGACCATCTGTGAACGAGCTGCTTTAATTGTTCAGATTTCTGAAGTGTAGGACATCTTTATCCGTTCTCCGTAAATAATAATAATTCGGACAAAATAACAATACATAATTTTGGATTCTTAGTAACCATGTTACAATGTAAACACACATACATTTGCTACATGGTATGTAATCATATATATCTGTTTCAACTGCCTGAAATGTTCAAAAATAAATTCATAGTAATAAGAAACGACATGCTGATGATAATTAAATTAATAAGTTAAATATCAATATCAATGATTTGTATCAAATAATTTCCGTTTAACTAATATAATAAAATGGGCATATCTTTATTTTGTTGATGAAATATGTAAACATATACGTATATTAAAGACCACCTCGTTAATTAGTTTTTCTCTAGCTACACGATAACATACATTTTCTTTATTAATTTAGTCAAGTTTATCGCTGTCAGGATGATTGTCAATTTTTTCTAAGTGTAATTTCACCAAGCAATAACAGACCTTCGTCCAAATACCTCAAACAAGGATTTTTCTCTAACCCCAAAACTGTATATATATATATATAGCATTGAGTCCTTTAGTTTGTAAAAATCGATGATCTGACATATTTTGAACAAATATACTGAGTAATATACTACGTGAACAGGTAATTTTACTCTCTATTTTGATAAATACATTGTAGGTCTTCAACGTTTTGAGTTGAGGAAAACATAAAAAAAATCTGAGAAGCTAGCAGAACTTTCGGTCAACAGCTGTTCTATAATTGAAGTTGGAAGACTTTGACGAAGTTACGGTGACTGGACTTAGAATAGTCACTACTTATATACAATCTGCCCGTGGTTGGACACAAGGTAGCTGCAAATGGAAACATAACCCCATGCTCAGCCACTGGAATGACCCTCAACTTTACACAATCCGGAGAAAGCACGTGGATACTGTGTGTGTTAGTGCTACACACTAGAACATGGCCGTCATGATCAACAACAATCCCACGTGGCTCCTGCAGCTCGGTGTCACGGTACACGGATATGACGTCACCATTGAGCGTCAGTCGCGTTACGCTATTTTTCTCCCAATCAGTGACATATAGCGATGTTTGGTCCGGGCTGATGGCAAGGTAACGTGCCCACTTGAATAGGGCCTGTCCGGATCTGTTTGCAGTAAACTCCCTTACTACCTTTCCGTACGAGTCTAATATTTGTACTTTCTGACGGGAAGAAACAATCAAGTGACCATGTTGGTGTTCTTGGAGGACGCTCAAACAGTTTGTATCGACTTTGATATCGTTGTCCGTGGTAAGTCTGTCGTCTGCTGACAGCAGCCGGATTGCCTTTTCTCGGAACAGAGTAACACCTACCTTACTGTTACCAAGAAGTGAGACGTCATTAGGCTTTTCAGGGCACTCTCTTGTAGTTACGATTGTGTTCTTATCGATATCAATGGCTTTCACACTCTTATTAACAAAATCTGAAACGACTATCTGACTTGAAGACACAGCGGCTATTCCGTTTATTTTACAACCCCCCTGGTCTGAAGGAGATCTCACGTTGATCTCACTGACATACTTTAGAGTGACGTGTGCCTCGGAAAACGTTCCCAAAACAGACTTGGCGTTTAGCAGATTTTCTATCTCTTCCGTTTGTTCGAAGTTTAATGTTTTTATGTAATTGTCCTGTTTTAATTGCTTCATGTGGGCTTTTATTTTTTCTAACTTTCTTTGAGAGTTTTTCAATGCTATAAATAGTCGTTCCGATAGTTGGCGTTTCTCTTCCTGGTAAAAACTGGTCTTAACAATTTGAATGTCTGATTCAAATTGCCTTAATACATCTTTTGCTAGTTTCAGTTTTGTGTCATTTTTATGTTTCTCTTGATTCGCTATCTTTTTTGTTTCCTCCTTTAGTGTGTCAATGCGCAGATGAGCCTTTTCTGCAATGCTGTTAATAGCCATTAATGCTTTGCAATAATTAGATTCACAATTCTTCTCGTTGGACTTAAGAATTTGTTCCTGTGTTGATTTTTCACGTTCAACATTTTTTAGATCCTCTTGAAATGCCCTAAATTCATCTGATTTGTTGACACCTTTTGACAAATCTGCTATCAGCTTTGTGTCTGGACATGATTTATGATGTTTATCGAAACAGATCAAGCAACACAATGCATTGTGGGATTGACAAAACAGCCGGATTGCTTCCCCTGCATGAACAGGACACTCCTGCCACTTGGGTACGGGGCCCGCTGGCTGCGCACGTGCTAATGACGTGTTCACATCCCGGAGTATATGGTCTTTGGTTAATTTGGACCCTGCGTGACCTCTGCCGCAAGGATCACAGAAGAATTCCTGACAATCTATACAGCGCTTTGTCGCCACAGCGGATTGTCCTGTCGTTCGGCATGGATCGCAGAAGAGTATTTCATCCGAGCCTTTATGAAGACTATGTTGTATTCCTGGCATAAACATTGCCACCAGTAGTCTGAAAGAAAAAAGTTTTGATCTTAATAATTTTTATTCACGGAGTAAGCATACTCTTGCTGATCATTTGTTAGGATCTATAATCTATGGAACAGAATTCGGGCAAAAAAATACATTTTGCCTTGTCTAAGTGACAAGCATCAGTTTTGACTAGTACAATATGGCGTTATCGTCGTCTGCGTTATTTGTTTTTTACATTAATAAACATTAAATATTCATTCACATCATACTAAACTACTGAAAATATATCTGCTTTTATTTCCACTTCATCACCGTATAGCACTGTATATAGCTGGACAGTCGATGAATGACACATGTAGCTAAGCAAAATAGCACATGTACGCAAGCAGAATGACAACTGTCAAAATGTGCACCTAGCATTATGACGTTGGAGGGCGCTTTTCCGGTTTGACTCGGAGCGAGTTCAGTTTACCTACTAGAGTTAACTTAAGTAACCAGAGTTGCAATAAAACCTGCGGAGTTTTTACCCTACGAACTTTGTAGGGTTACGCGAGTTCAACCCAGCGAAGTAGGTGGGTAGACTAGAAAGCAATATGGCGGACGGAAAACATAAATTATAAATGTCTATGAAATCCCGTCTTTAAATAAGCCTGTAAGTAGCTTTAAAACAAGCTGGCAGCTAATTTATTCAATCCCAAGCTCGAAAAAGCAATAAATAAGAGATCTATTGTTTTAATCATATGTATGTTTACAAATTACGTCACAAGGGGTAAACCTCATGCCTTCAGTTGATTGCTAACTATAGTGTATTTATTACGTCATCTATACGAGTTAACTAGAGTAGTGTATGTTTGTTTGTTGGGTTTAACGTCCCATCGACAGTATTTCAGTCATGTGGAGACAATGCCTACATGAGACAGATAAAGTGCTGCCACACTGCAGTATCATGCCGTAGACATGTGGCATAACACCACACCCAGTCACATTATCCTGACACCGGGCCAACCAGTCCTGCAACTACCCTTATATGCTGAGCGCCAAGCAAGGGAGCTTTAACAGTACCATTTTTTACGACTTTGGTATGTTGCGGCCAGGGATCGAACCTACGACCTCCCGCACCGAGGCGGACGCTCTATACCTCGAGTAGAACTATAGTAGGTTAGCTGAACTCGCTCTTGGTAATTCGGGAAGAATCGGCAAAATGAGGTACGAAACTTTGGCTCTTTTCCGAATTCGAAAAAGTTATTTCTTTTAAACAAATTATTTGAAATTGAATGTAGATCCACTGCTTAAAGACATACTTGCGTTGTATATAACACTTTCCAATGCTTTTCTAAGTGCAGGCAAAACATTTCAGATATTAATATGAGCTCAGGCCTACAAAGATGAATATTTTACTCATGAAATAGCTTTGATTGGGTAACTGGAAATCCCTATCCCTTACTGATGTTAGCCAAAAGACAAGTCACCCAGGCCGATCCTTGCTGAGAGAGAATCCGCTGTCACTTTTCTCCGCTGTCATTATGGCAACGGAACTGTGTCTGCTTTAATCTGAATCAGGCAAACGCCTTTAGTATTGCTGAACATACATTTTATTTTTATTTTTTTCTTTAAATTATTAACAAGTTTTAATATACATATATCAAAAACGTCCCCAAGCTGGATCAGAACTCGCAACCTAGCATTGCAGCCAGTGCCATAAAGTTCGTATTAATATCACTGTAAATCATGTAGAAAAATATTTTCACGATCTATATATTGAATTAGTGGGCTGTGAGTTCAAGCCCCGGGGCTACCGACCATGGTTTTGTATGCGAGAATTTTTACGGACGATATAATTCTAGTACTGGACCTTCCTAAGAGCGATAATAGGTTAACCTCCAAGCGTTGTCGTCACTCGCACCCCACCCCCCAATACAAAGACAAGAGGGTTGTGGGTCAGGAGTCTTGTCAAAACCTACAAAAAAAATCCCTCAGATGTCCCTCAGAATGCAACTCCGTCCTCCTAGAAAAAATATTTCCCAAAGGGCCATGCCCCCCCCCCCCCCCGACACACACACCTACAAATGACCCTAAGTGAGAATAAAACTATTGAGCCCAAAACTTAGATTTTAATATATAAAACATATATCTAACTTAAAAAAGCTACCATATTTCCCTCAGATACCACTCAGATTGCATCTCCGCCTTTCTCCGTCTTTTATCCGGGGTAGCAAGTCCCCGGACCCCCTCGCCCGTCTCCAGCACTGACATCAAACATTTGTGTTGAAAAGATTCTGAATCCGAGCCAGAGCATCACAAAATATATTTGCTTAAAATGGTTTTATATACTTTATGGTAAATATATATATATAGTATTTTTTTCTTAAAGTCAAACTGTTATACGTTTATTATATTTCAGCTCCTGTTATGATCATAATACGGAGATATACGATCATCCCGCACTTTCCCGGGGTTCCGGGTGGTCAATTTCATCCCCTGAGTAAAAGGAAATGCAGGATTTTGATTCTACGACTTAACTTCTCTTTGATATTCTGCCCCAAATGAAGCAGTATAGACAGTTTGAGGTAAAACAAATGTCACATTGATGGTTGCTCAACAAAACTATAAAATATAACGACACATGAAAGCCAATCATTAACTGATGCAAAATATACAAGGGCATTAGTCATTAGACAGCAATGATAAACGCACTTAACATAATACAGCATACCACTTGTCAGTATGGCAAAGGCAGAATGTCACATGCAAACATGGACTTGTAAGACGGCAAGATGTATTTTTTGCCCTAATTCTGTTTCATAATAATCACTAAAACATTTTTATTTTTTTTAAATTTAGGTATATCCATGTAGACTATATACAATGTATATCTTGAGAAAAACTTTTCAAAATTAATTTTTTATCCATTTTGAAAGTATAAAAGCCGGTATTTTCCATTTAACACCACAGGGGGAATTTGGCCGAAATCTTTTGATTTATCACCGTACGCGTGGATCATTCGTCAAATAAATGAACGAATGGATTTCTTATATAATACGCAAGTCTTGAAATGTAATATTAAAAAATGAACAAATATTCAATGATTGCATAAAACCGACAAAATTCATCTCCATTTTACCTGTTTAATGACATTTTTCATCATTTTAACTAATTATTCTTTTCTCTCATTCTCATTTTCTCATCTTAGTATCTTTATATCTATAATTACGAATTTAACCCATAGCGGCTGGAGTCGACGCCAGTAAATTTCAGCTGTTCATTATAATGGTGTACATGCACAATTATTGAAGTCAATTTTCTGTGCTTTTTCCGCATTTTTGATTTCAGATTGTTTGAATTTTCTTCCTTATGCGACAATGGAGGATACGGACAACCTGGTTGCCCTACTACCAATATCAATTTACCAATTTAAAATAATTTAAGGTTGAAAGTTTCATGTAATAATTCAAATCTCACCTTAGTTTAAGATCCGGCTGAAAATTTTACCGCATTAGGTGATAAAGATACACGATTCGTGTGTTTACTTTTACGATTACTATTGTATCGTGATGTTATCATTCACGGGTAGAGATATGTGGAAGGAAGTTATCTGGATAATCAGTTTGATCGTCCTCTGTATAGTTCACGGTACATAATTCTACATCCGCTCATATGAGTTTTGTCTGTTTCATTATTTACTTTTATGACAGTCTGTTTTTACACAAAATATTTTTAAACATTGTTTTTTGTTTTTTTTTTGTTTTTTTTTTGAGGAATCATGATGTAACCTAGATCTAGAAAGGGAGGTTCCTAACTGATGCCTCTTTTATTTAAATTTAATGAAAAAAGTAATAATTTCATGTTCAGATGGCAGTCGGACAACCTACCACAAATATGCTGGAAAGCCTCCTCACATGAAAAATTCGAATGATCAGGTCAAAGGTCGAGCCCACAAACGGTTTGGACCTTATTGACGGTAATTCAGAGACTTTAGCGATTCTGTCACTAAGGCTTCTAGTTTAAGGTAAAGTCCCTGTAACGGTACCGCTACATTAGGGTGCCTTGGTTATTTTGGTAGAGATTAAGAGGTCAAAGACAAAGCGGAACCATTACAGGGACTTTACCTTAAAAATTTGGTTTTGCGATTGATATATTCAGGCTAAATGGGTTAAGAATGTTGTCGGTGCAAGCTTCTATCAAGATGTCCTATAAATCTGAAACAATGTGAGTAGGTCCCCCAACATTCATCCTTCATCCTCTGGTGGCCGCTCTGTTATTGAAAGACTGTTACAGGGACTGTTAAGGTAATCCATTCATCATCATAAATGTTATCATGGTTCATTAAGTAATCGTGGGAATTTTTAGTAAATGCAAGCCTATATAGACTTTGAGTAAATGTCAATGGATGCTTGCATTTGCAATGTAGTCTTTGTAAGCATTTGCAAGATTATGGTTATATATTAATGATGGACGGATTGCCTTAACTCTAGCACAGAAACACATAAATCCATTACGTCGGTAATCGTTGTGAGTTGTATAGTAATCTAACTACCGGGTCCGAAGTTAAATGCATGTGATATGCCAGTCGTATTATAAAGGTAATGATATAGAACACCGGATGTACCAGTACTCCGAATGTTGTTGTTGTTGTTGGTGGTGGTGGTGTTACATTTAAAAGATATCACATGCTATGTTTACATTTCAGTTGTCTGATATGTACTCACGAAAACATACATATATGATATTGATATACTGATGAATATATACGCATATGTCACTCTCATTTTAAAAAATATATAAAAATCATTAATTAGATTAACAGATGTCATGCTTAATATTCGTCCTAATGGCTGTGTGTTTTGGCCCGCCGCGGGAGGAGGAAGTTTCGGGTTCGAATCTGGCTGAAATATAACAAAGTTGCTAAGAACACCGTTTTGTTGTTTCTGAATGAAATTACGAGTTATCTCACCACCGGGTCCGAAAATAAAGGCATGTGATATGTCAGTTGTATTATAAAGGTGATAATATGGAACACAGGATATACCAGTACTCAAAATGAGATTCAATGATTTTGTTGTTGTTTTTGATAGTATTACATTTAAAAGATATTACATATTATGTTTGCATTTCAGTTGTCTATGCACTCACGAAATCATACATATATGATACATGTAAAAAGTCCGTGATAAAAATATGCGCAGTTGTCTCATTTTCAAAATTATAAAGAAGCTTTATTTATATTTACAGATGTCAATGTATAATATTGGTCCCGACGGCCGTACGGTTTGTCCACCGCGGGAGAAGGAAGTCACGGGTTCGAAACTGGCTGCAGTATAACAAAGTTGCTAAATATGCCGTTTTGTAGTATAAATAGTGAGTTTACTGAAAGAAAATAAATTTCGTGTGGAATTTTTTCATATGTGATCACTTGTTTTCATGTACATGCTATTTCATTTGATGATTTGATGACAAATCTATGTCTATATATTTTTATTATAATTGTTTTCAGAAACTGTATACAAAAAAGTTTGTTTTCAGTGGGACATTTATTTCAACCACTAACAAGAAATTCCAACAATGCATACACATAAATTGTTTGTATTTATTGTCAAATTAAATCTATTACCTAATACAAATGTATACATGTTACATTTAGTACGATTACGTTGTGCCAAACGATAAAAAGGGTTAACCCTCCTAAAAAAAGTTCATTTACTTCAACAAGTTTAAATGACCTCTTTGCACTAATAAAGCTGCAGTGTGACCGAACTATCTCTGCAATGTAATCTATATTCTATAAATTAGTTAAGGTATAAGCCGAATGGGATATTTTTGTTACTAAATCTATACTATATATTTGTAATTTGTAGTTTACTATGCATGACCAGTCATTATATACACAATCTATATCCGATACTGGATTGTCATCACCATCACCTTGTAATAAAATATTCCACAACAATAACGATTTGCCAGACATTGTGCTAAATGTTGTAATAATAATAATAATATCGGAATTATTTATGAGAGCTACATTAAATTATATTAAACTCAGTAAAATCTGCTTTCTCGCTAACAAAACAAAAATCTAATATACCAATGCCTTAAGTTGATACAGATGTAGAGTCATAAACAATTTCGACCATATAACATACACATATTTGCATTAACTAAAAATCTAAATGCTATTCATCATAGATTCACCTAAAAGTTGCGAAACCCGACGGGCGCTCGCGTTATTAAACGCACAGGGGCCCACGGAGCGGTGGCAGGCATAGCTGCGCCCCTGAGTATCAACGTGACATGTGTAAATACAAGAATAAGCAGAAGTTCAATAAACAGTAAGTACCGGCCCTTTGTCCCTATATGTCACCAATATTCGAATTCATACATTATAATCCTTATTTATCAATCTTTATTTCCCCCATTTCTAGAGATATGAAGTATATATACAATGTGAAATCACAGAACATATATACAAATCAGATAAGTAGCTACAAACACAGATACTTGCGCAAATATTCAGACAAATGCATGATGAAATAATTGATAGGGCGTATGAACAAAGTTATACATATTATGAAAATTGGAATAAATTGTTAAAATGTCGGCAGCCCATATCTTATCTGAATATTTGTGAATAATTGTGTATTCCCAATTTCTCCTGGCTATGGTAGCTGTCTTCCCTCAGAGCACACATATCAGTAAAATGAATGGATATAAATATGTATAAATACAGTATATACAGCAATTAAGGAAATAAAACTGAAAAGGGAAATTTAATAACTTGCTCAATTTTCGTGTGTCAGACAGAAAATGTACATCGTCTTTTATCATTTTTGGCTGGTGGGTTGGTGTTATATATAATGTTTGAAAATATTTGAGATCAACAGTTTTACCGCTAATGAAGCAGTTAGTCAATTATGTATATCTTCTTGTTCATGCCAATATCATGTCTTTAATACAGTAATATGCATTTTCACAAAATTCGATATCATATTTTCTTTACCCCAACATGTTGTTCTAATTGTAGTGAAGAGAATCGTACGCCTTGTCATTCCGTGCGAGTGTCAGATCTGTGTAGAGGTCAGTTTTATCTGGTCTGTTGTCCAGTCTGATCCCCAGACCTGCGTCCCCAGGGGGATGACCGCTGCTTTCACTAACTGCCCGTAATTCCTCTCCAATTTCCACATTGTAATAGTTCCCACTTCCGACTGTATCATTGACATATAGGGCGGAGTCCGCTGCTGAACTGTTTAGATGCGACCGTGTCTTCCTCCTGTAACTAAAGAAATATCAAATGGTATGCTCGAAATGATAATGAAAAAAAAAAACGTTTGCTTATTTTGGAGATCTACCTATCATCGCAAGTATACAGAAGGGAAAAAGTAAACTGCGTAAAATTTGTTTCAGTTTTGAGGAGTGTATTATATAAACAGTTGACAAGGTGAATAAAAATACAAGAAATGCTTTAAGGAGAACGATCCCTTTAAAATCAACTGGGGCTGGTCATATATCATTAAACAGCAAAGTCAATTATAAAATAAAACCTAAGGGTTATATAACAACTATACCCTGTGTTCATTTGTACAAATGAGTAAGAATTATTATTAAATACATTTAAGTAAAAGACAAGCACACCTGTAAATGATGACAATAACGACAACAATCAAGGCAGTTACCACAGTAACGGAGACAGCAACACTAGTAACTGTAGTAGACCCAGTACTCTCTGTAATGCACAAAACTGTTCAACGTACTATAGAATTATCAATATAAATGGAAGATCAACTCGTTTAAGTCTTGAATATAAGAATATACAGTGTAGCCTCTGAAATCCGAACACCCGTGGGACTGACCAAAAAGTTCGGATTTTGGAAGTTTCCGGAATTCAGAAGTCCGGATTGAATTAGACTAGCACATATGTATCGATGTTTATTAATAGGTGTGAATAGTGTCATTTTTGTTTATATGTGTAACAGTGTTTGTATTGTTTGCTAAGTGTTATTATCATCATATCCTTTGAAGCTTTACCTATACATGTATATATATTTCTTTTTTTTTTCAAAACGGTTATGTTAATGTGATTTTCCATAATCAGTTAATCAATCTTACTTCTCTTTCTCTCCCCCACCCTTCCTATTTCTTCTTCTTCTCTCTCTCTCTACTTCCTTTTTCTTTCATTCTTTCTTTCTTTCAACTTTAATTTTTGCCACTTACGAAAACTAACACATTTTCCGATGCAGCCTAATTAATTATGCATCTAACAATACCGCAATTACACTTAACCTGTTAAAGATGTTTGTTGCAAAAAAATATCAATTAATCCACTTAACACCACTTTCATCATTTACAATGTGTCACTATCTAATTGCCTATGTATTTGCCACGCAAACTTGGTGGCTCAAACATATTGTGATAGGTACGCTTGTCAAAATAATAGAATAATTGTAATTCTATTGGGTGTCAAAATATCGATCGCTGCTGATTAATTAACTATCAATCAGGGAGAAAATTAGGGGAAAATTGCCGCAGGGCTTACAGTTTCCTTTATAATTACCTGTCAAGCTTATAGTAGCACTGGATTTCAAAGGTAAAATAGCGTTGATATAACCCAATATTTACAAAATAATTGTACGGAATTCAGAATTTAGAAGTTCCGGAATTCAGAGGTATTATTTACATATAAACAAAAGGGGAAATTTTGGGACCAAGAAAATCGTCCGTATTTCAGAAGTTTCCGGATTTTGGAGTGTCCGGATTTGGGAGGTTACACTGTACTGAATTGAATGACTAAAATAAATTGAAATCACTACTCTAAATATATGTAAATGCATTGTATCTCTCAATCGCGATGCGGGGATTCGCGTGATCTAAGTGGTAGATTCCGTCAAAAATAACACCATGACAACAGATCCAAAGGTTCCGAGTTTGATTCCTGCTGGGGGCGAGCACTGTGTATGATTTATTGTTTTATAGGCTTTCATCAAATACATGTATTTCTTCTTAGCTGATGGGTTTACTTTGTCTTTCATCGCTACGCTACATTTCATTGAACATTGTACCTTGGCCATCAACATCTCTTCTTTTTTTATTTATTTTTGTTTACATTGACAGTGTTCTGTAAGGCTTACATTGAAAGGAAGTATAAAGCAGTATACATATTTCTTCAAAACATTTTTTATGGTGAGACAAAATAGATCATATCACTGGTAACTGTTTATTCCTGGTAAAATCATCTTTCATAACCAAATGGGCAGATATCAATAAGAAAACAAATACTTTTAAATTTAAATAACTATTTTTAACTATATGAACATTTTGTTATTGACCGTCGGATACATAGAAAGTTTAAGAGGATTTACCAGTCGGTCTACAGTTTTAGAAATCATACAAAAATATTTTGTATAATAAGGTATTCATATCTTGATCTGTACATGGTATAACGAAACGACATCAGATCACATTGGACCCATCATTGTAATGTACAATGATCAATACTTCTAGTTTTACCTATGTTCATTATCTATCGGAATATATATTGAATAATAGCAAGTACACATGAAAGTAAACGGGGCTATTAAATATGTACGTGACACACTACCACGTTACTTGCTGTGGATCTGTAAATGTAATGCGCATATCTACCAGGAGGCGACTAAACGACAATTGGACAACATCAAATGTGAACTGTGTTGTTGTTCAGTCAATCTAGTTTATGGTCTCAAATAATGTACTATGTACATGATTATCGAAATGATGAAACTAAAGAAAAGAGATATAGAAGAACATTTAAATACAATGTAATATGTAAGACCAGGAACACGAAATTGGACAATTTGTAGCCCAGTATAAGCAAAAGTAAACCACAAACAGTTGAAAAAAAACACAATCATTTACCTGTAATTATTAGAAAATTCAAAAGAGAAACATCCATAGTTTATCCAGGTTATTCAAAATAGAAAATAAGAAATATAGAAAAAACATTCCGTAACTGTTCATCATATCCAGATATATATTTTTCTATGCATGCAACGTCCAAATATTGGTTAGCAACAGCGATTATATAAAAGCTATATAAATAATTATGTCATAATATATAAATATATGTACTCGATGCCATGTCATAGTAGTTTAACTATTGATTTGAGAACTCAAATGAAACCTATGCGTGCCCACACTTCTTTTAAAACGAAGATGCACTTTGTATTTCAGTCATGAAGGAATAAAAATGGTATTATCACGATAATATATGTATAAACTTGATACACACTGAAATAAATTGCTGTTTATATAAACTTTATAATTTTACTGTGTATGTCCCTGTATCAATAACGGTTATTGTCATGCATAAACTATATTACAAGATGGAATGTATGATGTATTTGTAAAATGAATATATATTACACTATTTATGAACTGAGTGCATAAAAACACAAATATTCAATAAACAAACAAGCAAATAACAACAGCAACAACAACAATATTAATAATAATAATAATAATCAACATCACCAACATCAACAAGCTAAAGGTTGCATGCTTATATGTGTCAAAAAAAGAACTACTTTGACTTAAGGTAAAGTCGCTGTAATGCTTCCGCTACATTTCGGACCTCATGGCCTTTGACGGAGGTAGCCAAGGTTTTCTAATGTTTCATTAGAGTACATTGGTTTTCTTGGTAGAGATTAAGAGGTCCAAGACGTAGCAGAACCATTATAGGAACTTTTGCAGAAACACGTTTTGTTTGAGGTACACATATTGCTTCGATTCTATTCCGTTTGTTCCAAGATTTTGACAAACGCCTTATTCGAAATTAGATAAAATGACTGCTATATACTCGTATGTTTCAAGACAACAATAACGGCCGATAAAGTTTATGCTCAGCAAAGTCATACGAGTAGATCTTTTGAAATATATACGAATTTCCATACAGTTGCAGTTCTCCTGTTCCTGATAATAGAGTTGATTTATTTGACTTAACATTCCTATTCTTACGAATTATTCACAACATTCGTTTCAGAGGAACACAAGCTATATGCCGTCACCTAAAAAGTCTAAATCCTCAGCCACGATCTAAGTATCGTTCTCAATAACCATAGCTTTTAAAAAGTGGTAAACACAAGGTCAAGGTCAGTAGTGTAGGTTGTTATACATAGAGTCTTCGACAGCCTCGGTCTTTGGACTATCAGTATGTGCATATGTATCATCTACAACTACAGTGTGTGCATATGTGTCATAAACAGTACATGTGTGTGCATATGTGTCATCTACAACTCCAGTGTGTGCATATGTGTCATCAACAGTACCAGTGTGTGCATATGTGTCATCAATAGCACCAGTGTGTGTATATGTGTCATCAACAGTTCCAGTATGTGCATATATGTCATCAACAGTACCAGTGTGTGTATATGTAGCGTCTGTCGCACAAGAAATTTGATGTATTGTGACATGTGAGTATTTGTTGCTTACGTCATCACCTACTGACGCTAGGTGCCCGTATGTAGGGTCAGCCTCAACAGGCAACGTTTTTAAATTCAGAACGTTGTATTCCACATCATCTGGCTCGTCAGTTGTTATTTCTGGTCCGTTGATCTCTGAGAGTTCAAGATACTCATTTCCGGTATCAACTGCAGGCGGCTGTGTGACGGTTATAACCTCGGCTTGGTGATCCATGTAGCCATCGTTCACCACTATGTGCAGTTTTACTTTCCCATCTTGGATGGACTTTGTGGCCTTCCTCTTCTTTATTATCCTGGGGATATGTTATATTAGAAATAAGTTAGGCAAGTTTTACTTCCGTTGGTGCTTAAAATGGAATTTTGAAATTAAACTTAAATAACTGAAATGAAATGTTTTTTACTTTTGCTTCGCTTCTCGGATAAAGTTCAGAACCATTCGTCAAATACAAATAAGAAATAAAATCTCATACCACAGTATTACTAGTATCGCCCCACTAATGCCGAGAATGACAAAAACCGACACGGCAGCAACAGCAATTGTTGGAAATCTCACTTCTGATGCTGATAAAAAACAACATATTTTTAATGAAAATGTTTCAAGGTAAGATTCTATGTAGTAAAACGATTTTAAAAGTTGATTATCCCTTTCACCCGTGACTGTTTTCTTCTTTTTTTTTGGTTCATGAATAATCATAAAGAAATTTTACTTTAAAATACGTTTCAAAAGAACACAAGAAATCTGGAGACATGTACATTAAAAAAAAAAGATAAAATCAGTCAGTAGTATGTTCCGTTGTATTATTTAATGGCGTTTGAGCGTGCGTGTGTATTTCTAGCGGACAGATTTTTCTCAATTTTTTCAAATAAGATAACGTTAAGATATATGAATTAAAATGTGGGGGTCACTATGCTCGTTTTAGAGATTAAGCTTATGGTAGAATATGTTTGCTTTAAATATGTTGGAAACTCCCCCCCCCCAAAAAAAAAACAACAACAACAACCACACACACAAAAAAAACAACAGGACATTAAAAATGAGAAATATTTTTTCTAAATCCTCAAAAGCGTATTAAAATGATGTTTTAAAAATAATATGTCATAATTTGTAACTTATGATGTATTTTATAAGATACTGTCAAAAATGCATGGAAAATACCAAACGAGCATGACATATCCATTATGCCAGGACCAAAATGCATAATTAAACTGCCATAAAGCTATGAAATTATATATTTATTTATTTTAATATTTATTTATTCAACGGACAGATTTTCATTTCTTTTCAATCAGCTGATATAAAGAATTTCTAGAAATGTAAAAATATAAACATCACCGTGTTTGTTTTTAAAGGTCCATTATATCTCAAACTGGTACACTTTTTATGAAAAACAAAAATATAAAATGACATTGACAAATTGTAGACTAACGCAAATGGTGCATAGTGTGACAACATCTGCTGTGAAATTACTGCTGTGAACACGCTATTTGGTATTTTGAATGGATGTCAAAATACTCTCATTGTTTACATTTTGAATTGTAGAGTATTCCAGAAGACGGCCCGTATTCGGAAATAATTAGAATTTGAAAATCTGTCGACGAATCACAATTTGTTTATCTGCTACATCAAATTATGTACTCGCGATAAGTTGAGACAAACAAAAGGTCTATGGAAAACGTCAGAAAATTTACGAACATATGCGGAATATGCAAATCTGGTATTTTTTGTTAAAAATGTATGATCTTTAGCAAAAGATTCTTTCTTATTTATGAATTGTAGTAATGCTGTCGTCAACGAACATGTATACGTTGCGTGTCTTCACAAATCTGTAACACACATTTAAAGAATAAGCCTTTATACACTGGTTTTGGAAGAATAATGGGCCTTTAACTAAAACTGCTTTTTTTATTGAATTTTTAGCCAAAAATGTATAAAAACACTAAAATGTGACTTTTTGGATCCTCAAAATTTAGCAAATATACTTTTAACATAAATCTTAAAATTTAGATTGTCCTTAAACATACTTCTTAAAACAAATAAAAATTTCCAAAAGAAAAAAAAAATAAAAAAAATAAATATTTCAATAAAAAAATCAGTGGTAACCCGCTGAAATGTCCTTAAATAAAAAAACATATCTAAAATATATTAAAAGAATTAATGCTTCCAAAGATATGCTCTCAAACCTTGACTTAGTGTCCAAGTAGTTGAATTAAGCAAGATTGAAGTGTTGCTTGTATGTCCCGGTGGACCGCGTGTGGTTAATGGCGACGACTCTGACCTAGCGGGGTCTAACACAGACGAGGTTGTATTTAGATCCGTAGGTGGAATTAACCTTGTTGATGGTGGGACATCTGAAGTAATCTGGAGGCATCTGAAGTTTATTTCCATTGCTTTACATTCATTTTCACTACACGCCAGATCGTGTATGTCACATGACATGTTCGAGGTACAGTTGTCCAGTGTCGTTTTTATTATATCGGATAAGGAATCGTTTCGCTGGCACCTTGTGTCAATATTTCGACACCTACACCTTGAACCACTATAACAGTGTACCGATAATATATTGACAGCTTTAACCGAATCACATGAAGATAAAATAATGTTTTCGCATTTTTCTTTACCGATTTGAGAACAGCTAATGTTGAATACGCCGGCCATCCGTCGGGGAATCACCAATGCTGTAACGTGAAAACACAATGTATGCAAAAACCAACAATACTGTTGACACTATTGGTGCTATACGACTATACAAGAAATTCATTTAAAGATTGAACGACAAATTTTAGTGGTTCATTAGTGTAAAAACTACATTGGGGCTGTTCAACGTGGATTGAGGACTTCACCGACCATCATAAACAAAACACACACACCGTTTTCAAACGACGTCATGATTTCTAATCATGTGACGTCGCGTGAAATATTTCGTCGTACCTATTGCAATTCATCGAGTTACATTTTCATTGGCCATTAAATAAAGATAAGCGGTTACGTGACGTTTTTTGTGACGGTTCTGTTTTTGTCGATCCGATTACAAGATCTCTGCTTTTGTTCTGATACAAACCCTTTGTCACTTACAAGTCGTTTGTATATTTACCTGAGAGTGTAGAGTGCGAACCATGAAATTTGAGATGACAGTTTATCGAGTGATCGGATACAATCCAAAATCATAACTGACCTTTTAACTAATAAAGGCGTACGTTTTCAATTGTTGTGAAATAATAAATTCATATTGTGACCTGAGTACAAATGTATACAATAAGAAAAACTACAGAGAAGGGATAGAAAGGAATAAAAGGGATTTCAATTGAATATTAAAAGATGTGAGATCAGGAATACGAACTTTAATGAACATTTTACATTTAAGTATAGACCTAACAAAAGGAGACCACAAACATTCGGAAATAAATATATATAAAGAAGAAATATAAAAATACCTGTAATTATAAGAAAATTCCGAAGTTTAACGTCCATTTTCCACCCAGTTTATTCTGATTTCCCTAATGATGTCATGAGACTTAACTTGAAGCCATATGACTGTCGTCTTATTTAAAACATCGCTTTTTTTCTGAATTATAGCAATAATTAAGGTTGTAAATTCTTATTTATTCGACAGATATCGTGACAAGGAAATTTTATTGTGTCAATAAGAATTGGCGTTGATACGCAGTAGCCAACTTAAGAATGTTTATAATTATATTTCCTTCTTAATGTGCATGTGTGTGTGATATGCATTTTTTAGATTACTTGTTTATGTGATGGTCTGTGCGATTTATTACATCATAATTTTACCAGTAGTTTTGATATTGTAGATTCTGTAGATAGATGTCTGTTGTAGTTAAGTCCGTATTTGGGACTGACACCAGAATCTTATAATTTAGTCTTTTGGAGCATATATGCCTATTGAACATATGCAAGAAATTGTTTCCTTTTATTTGTGCGCCCCTCCTATTCTTCTCAAAAAAATAAGAGAACAGGTAGGGCGCAAAAAATAATACGACGCAATTATTTAAATATATCTAATATGCGTATTCGGACGAAATTCGACACCACACACAATTAGTGCCAGTGGTATTTTGCGTAACATTTGTTGACAAAATGATAAAAATGCACTTCATACCCCTCAGAAGGAGGGTTTGCTCGGATAATAAATCATGCTGTCACTTGCATAAAAAAGAAAAAGTAAGAGGTATTATGAGAATTTTAATCATAACCGCTGCTTTCGAGAATGTTGACTTATTTTGGCACGTTTTCTTAGATAATTTGCATAATTTGTATAACAGATTTGATGAAATGAAATTAGGCCAAATACGATTTTATTCTGCGATTCTAATGTTGTTATTGTTGTTTTGATGTTGCATATTGTGTTTTAAGGTGTGTGTGTGTGTGGGGGGGGGGGGTTGTTAAGTAGCTTCTCACTTCTTCAAACACATTAATTGGTGTACATTTTGTTGTAAGGTTTGACATTAGCGTCTGGAATTAAAATTGATTTCCCTTTCATAAGTCAGTCAATTTGCTTTTTATCGGTATACAAAGTATATAAATACATACACACTTTTCAAAGTTATCCACAGTCATCGTAGTTCTATTCGCTACTGTATAGCTTCATCTTGAAATGTTTAAACACACAGTTGTTGTCATGTTAATTAATATTTATAACAACTTCGGTCACAAGTCAAGGTATTTATCATATACACTTCACGTGATGTTTATTCTGTTTTGTAATGTATGTGCCTTTTCTTCCTTATATCAATAGTTATTTTTATATAACACTGCTCAGTGGCCAGTGCATAACATTGGCATCATGTATTATGCAGCTATGTTATGGACCAATGTCCGTTCAGAGAACTGAATAAGGATGGTTTTCATTTGGCTTATTTGTTCGCTTTCTTGATCATGACTACCTTCGGCAGCATATATGTCTTTTGTCGAATTTTTATCTATATCTCCTGGGGAATCTAAGAAATAACCTATATGTCAACAACTGTAATGTTTGTTCTGTTTGTAAATTGCACTAATATTTTGCAATTGACAATAAATTTTGTATAAACTATCTATATAAGACAGAACACATTTAATATCACATGAGGCATGATACCACAACTAACATGGCTTTACATGCTGAACTTTAACAAGAGGGTAGAACAGTATAATTTTTACAAGGTGTTTCATGGACCAGAGAAAAACTGAACGCATTTTTTCAGCTTTGTACTGACACAGTTTAAAATGGAACAAACACAACAATGTATGTATGGTTATATTGCATATCAAATTTTACAAAACAGTTGTTTAAACATATTGTCATATGATAAAAATAAAGCTTTCGAAATACTATTATCTATATGCTTTAAAGTGGTCACAACCAAATAATATTAATTGCATAATTTACAGTTAGTATACTTATCTTTATGTTATTATTCTATACTACCTGGAACTAAATATATACTAGTATTAGTATATTTTAATCATTTATAATACTTCAAGGCACAAATGTGTATCTGCATTGATTTTGACTTAGTGGACATTGTTGAGATTTCTGAAGTGGAGGCCATCTATGGTAAAATGAATGAAATATTTTCTCCGTAAATCATTTTTAAGTTCCTACATGGGATACTCTGTTTATTGTTTCCGTAATAGGTGCAGTTGAGGTCGGGGTTCTATCCTCAGCTGACTTAACAAAGATTACATACATCTGATTTGTCAATGTGGTATATTACAGGGACTTATAATCTCCAATTATAATAAGTACCAAGCAAGGAAATTTGTAATAGAATGTGCATACAAGAGAAAACAACAACAACAAAAACATGGTGAGAAACATTACTCTTTATTCAAATTCCCATTGTGTTTTTTTTAATTGTAAAATAATTCTTTTGGATAATTGCTTTTTGGATCGTATACATGAAGTAATCGTCATAATTATTGTCAGGTAATTTTACATATCAGATTTGTAATATATTTTGAGCATATAATAAAAAAGCAAATATTCCATTAAGAAATTCTGTTATTTCTGTCTCTTTCAATGTTTCGAAAAAAATGATAAATATCTTAATTTTTTTTTCAGTGATCAGTTGATAGTTTTGTTTGTAAGACATTTGATGTATAAATATAATATAATATATATGTAACCAGGGCTTCATATTGTTATGTAATTATTTTCATACATCATCTCATGTATCGTGCATCATGAGTTTTATTTAAATCACTTGTTGCCTTATACTCATAAAACTCACATCATGCTGAGTGAGAAAGCATTGGTGTGCCCGAGATTCACGAGTGAGCGCAATTTATTTTAATCAAATTGTGATGCACATTTGCGCACGTGAAAGTGTGGTTTCAATAGCATTTTCATTTTCTCATGAAATTCGCACCATTCTATAGTATATAAGTCGTTGTTCAAGCTTCTGGCTGACATCACCCTCTGTCTGGCATCACCTGTCAGTCAGCCGAGCTGTGCGTCCGAGCATTGTATTATTGATAACTGCGTGGAGGAACGTCTGGTAAATATACTATTAGATAATCACTTGATAGATATTTTGATTTAGAATCTCCATAACTAATTGTTCTATTGAAATACAATTTTTTTGTCAGACCAGCTATCTGTGAAGTAGATCATGTTTTTTGTTAGTTAAATTATCCAATTTAGACACATTTTGTTTAAATTGATTTATTATGTTTTGTAGCCTAAATATTTCCATTTTAGTATTTAGATTGTATACTGTATCTGTTTTATATTTCATTGTGTAGACTTCTTTCAATACTCCATAAAACCGAACTCAACTACACGGGAAAACTGTCTTGTGTTGTCTTTCGACACCCGGTTACATATAGTTTCAAGAAGTTTCTCTGTTTCTGTCATTCTGTTTGTTTCTCCGCAAATCATAATAATTCGGTAAAACTGATATTCTGACTCCGAAGTATCCAATTAACAGTTATAGTTGTATCTATCTGTTTCAAGTAGAAACTCTTAATGTAGACAACGTTATTTTATATTTCACGTATTACTTTTTTTCCCAAAATACGTTCATGGTTATACATACAATATGCTAGTAGTATTTGAAATACCAATATTAATGATATGTATGAAACATATTTTTTTAATCAACATAAAGGTTAGATCTATGCATTTCTATTTTTTTCTGACGAAAACAAAGTAAACATACACAGAATTGCATACATACATACATACATACATACAATTAATCGTCATTTAAAGACATCGCCCTTTTCTCCCCTTTAACTTAACTTGACAATCAGACCTCCTCATTACTGAGGCCACAATTATTTGTTCTTTAATATAACTTGATAATCAGACTGCCTGACACTTGCCGATGTTAAAGGACATCTTCCATTTCTGCATCCCATTCTGGCAGCCTATTCAAGTCCTCCTGCAGCAATGCAACATTGGTTGCGGAGTTTACAACCCTGTAACACAGTCGTCTTCAAAGTGACGGGAGCTTTAATAAAAGTGGCCCCAGATCAGAACCCCGTGGAAAACCTGATAGAACTGGTACTTTATGAGGGACGCTTTCATCGTATACCTCTTGCTGAAATCAGTGACCAATGCTGTCATGACCTAGGAATGCATAATCGATTATAAAGCATGGTTTCTAATGCCGTAAAGAGACAATTTGTGCAAGAGCCTACAATGATGAACAACGTCAAAGGCATTACTGAAGCCAAGAATGATTTCATAAACCTGGCTTTTTTGTGAGCACTTTGCAAGGCCCTTAAGTTGATAATCAGACCACCTCGTTACTGAGGCACGTTTATTTGTTCTTTAACTATACTTGATAATCAGACTACTTCGTTATTAAGACGAACTATAACGATGGTAGTTATATTTATTCAAGCAATACCAGATCTTCGTCCAAATATCTCAAACAAGGATCTTCTCCAACTCGAAAACCGTTCTATATATAGCATCGATTCCTAATAGTTTGTAAAAATCGATGATCTGACATTTTCTTACAAACATACTGAATAATATACTACGTGTTTAGGTAATTTTACTCTCTATTTTGATAAATACATTGTAGGTCTTCAACGTTTTGAGTTGAGGAAAACATAAAAAAAAATCTGAGAAGCTTGCAGAACTTTCGGTCAACAGCTGTTCTATAATTGAAGTTGGAAGACTTTGACGAAGTTACGGTGACTGGACTTAGAATAGTCACTACTTATATACAGTCTGCCCGTGGTTGGACACAAGGTAGCTGCAAATGGAAACATAACCCCATGTTCACCCATTGGAATGACCCTCAACTTTACACATTCCGGAGAAAGCACGTGGATACTGTGTGTGTTAGTGCTACACACCAGAACATGGCCGTCATGATCAACAACAATTCCACGTGGCCCCTGCAGCTCGGTGTCACGGTACACGGACTTGACGTCACCGTTGAGCGTCAGTCGCGTAACGCTATTTTCTCCCAATCAGTGACATATAGCGATGTTTGGTCCGGGCTGCTGATGGCAAGGTAACGTGCCCACTTGAACAGGGGCTGTCTGGTTCTGTTTGCAGTAAACTCCCTTACTACCTTTCCTTACGAGTCTAATATTTGTACTTTCTGACGGGAAGAAACAATCATGTGACCATGTTGGTGTTCTTGGAGGACGCTCAAATAGTTTGTACCGACTTTGATATCGTTGTCTGTGGCACGTCTGTCGTCTGCTGACAGCAGCCGGATTGTTTTTTCTCGGAACAGAGTAACACCTACCTTACTGTTACCAAGGAGTTGAGACGTCATTAGGCTTTTCAGGGCACTCTCTTGTAGTTACGACTGCGTTCTTATCGATATCAATGGCTTTCACACACTTATTAACAAAATCTGAAACGACTATCTGACTGGGGGACACAGCGGCTATTCCGTTTATTTTACAATCCCCCTGGTCTGAAGGAGATCTCACGTTGATCTCACTGACATACTTTAGAGTGACGTGTGCCTCGGAAAACGTTCCCAACACAGACTTGGCATTTAGCAGATTTTCTATCTCTTCCGTTTGTTCGAAGTTTAATGTTTTTATGTAATTGTTCTGTTTTAATTGCTTCATGTTGGTTTTTATTTTTTTCTAACTTTCTTTGAGAGTTTTTCAACGATTCAAATTGCCTTAATACATCGTTTGCTAGTTTCAGTTTTGTGTCATTTTTATGTTTCTCTGATTCGCTATCTTTTTTGTTTCTTCCTTTAGTGTGTCAATGCGAATATGAGCCTTTTCTGCAATGCTGTTAATAACCATTAATGATTTGCAATAATTAGATTCACAATTCTTTTCGTTGGACTTAAGAATTTGTTCCTGTGTTGATTTTTCGCGTTCAACATTTTTCAGATCCTCTTGAAATGCCCTAAATTCATTTGATTTGTTGACACCTTTTGACAAATCTGCTATCAGCTTTGTGTCTGGACATGATTTATGATGTTTATCGAAACAGATCAAGCAACACAATGCATTATGGGATTGACAAAACAGCCGGATTGTTTCCCCTGCATGAACAGGGCACTCCTGCCACTTGGGTACGGGGCCCGCTGGCTGCGCACGTGCTAATGACGTGTTAACATTCCGGAGTATATGGTCTTTGGTTAATTTGGACCCTGCGTGACCTCTGCCGCAAGGATCACAGAAGAATTCCTGACAATCTATACAGCGCTTTGTCGCCACAGCGGATTGTCCTGTCGTTCGGCATGGATCGCAGATGAGTATTTCATCCGAGCCTTTATGAAGACTATGTTGTATTCCTGGCATAAACATTACCACCTGTAGTCTGAAAGAAAAAGTTTTTATCTTAATAATTTTGATTCCCGGGGTAAACTTACCCTTGCTGATCATTTGTTAGGGTCTATAATCACTTATACATTTTTTTTAAAATTTAGGTAGATCCATGTCGATTATGAATATCTTGAGAAAAACTTTTCAAAATTAATTTTTTATCCATTTTGAAAGTATAAAAGCCGATATTTTCCATTTAACACCAAAGGAGGAATTTGGCCGAAATCTTTTGATTTATCACCGTACGCGTGGATCATTCGTCAAATAAATGAACGAATGGATTTCTTATATAATACGCAAGTCTTGAAATGTAATATTAAAAAATGAACAAATATTTAATGATTGCATAAAACCGACAAAATTCATGTCCATTTTACCTGTTTAATGACATTTTTCATCATTTTAACTAATTATTATTTTCTCTCATTCTCATTTTCTCATCTTAGTATCTTTATATTTATAATTACGAATTTAACCCATAGAGGCTGGAGTCGACGCAAGTAAATTTCAGCTGTTCATTATAATGGTGTACATGCACAATTATTGAAGTCAATTTTCTGTGCTTTTTCCGCATTTTTCATTTCAGATGGTTTGAATTTTCTTCCTTATGCGACAATGGAGGACACGGACAACCTGGTTGCCCTACTACCAATATCAATTTACCAATTTAAAATAATTTAAGCTTGAAAGTTTCATGTAATAAATCAAATCTCACCTTAGTTTAAGATCCGGCTGAAAATTTTACCGCATTAGGTGATAAAGATACACGATTGTGAGGTTAGGTTCGTGTGTTTACTTTTACGATTACTATTGTATCGTGATGTTATCATTCACGGGTAGAGATATGTGGAAGGAAGTTATCTGGATAATCAGTTTGATCGTCCTCTGTATAGTTCACGGTACATAATTCTACATCCGCTCATATGAGTTTTGTCTGTTTCATTATTTACTTTTATGACAGTCTGTTTTTACACAAAATATTTTTAAACATTTTTTTTTTTTTTTTTTTTTTTTTTTTTTTTTTTTTAGGAATCATGATGTAACCTAGATCTAGAAAGGGAGGTTCCTAACTGATGCCTCTTTTATTTAAATTTAATGAAAAAAGTAATAATTTCATGTTCAGATGGCAGTCGGACAACCTACCACAAATATGCTGGAAAGCCTCCTCACATGAAAAATTCGAATGATCAGGTCAAAGGTCGAGCCCACAAACGGTTTGGACCTTATTGACGGTAATTCAGAGACTTTAGCGATTCTGTCACTAAGGCTTCTAGTTTAAGGTAAAGTCCCTGTAACGGTACCGCTACATTTCGGACCTCATGGCCTTTCACATAGATAACCAAGGATTCCTTATGCTTCATTAGGGTGCCTTGGTTATTTTGGTAGAGATTAAGAGGTCAAAGACAAAGCGGAACCATTACAGGGACTTTACCTTAAAAATTTGGTTTTGCGATTGATATATTCAGGCTAAATGGGTTAAGAATGTTGTCGGTGCAAGCTTCTATCAAGATGTCCTATAAATCTGAAACAATGTGAGTAGGTCCCCCAACATTCATCCTTCATCCTCTGGTGGCCGCTCTGTTATTGAAAGACTGTTACAGGGACTGTTAAGGTAATCCATTCATCATCATAAATGTTATCATGGTTCATTAAGTAATCGTGGGAATTTTTAGTAAATGCAAGCCTATATAGACTTTGAGTAAATGTCAATGGATGCTTGCATTTGCAATGTAGTCTTTGTAAGCATTTGCAAGATTATGGTTATATATTAATGATGGACGGATTGCCTTAACTCTAGCACAGAAACACATAAATCCATTACGTCGGTAATCGTTGTGAGTTGTATAGTAATCTAACTACCGGGTCCGAAGTTAAATGCATGTGATATGCCAGTCGTATTATAAAGGTAATGATATAGAACACCGGATGTACCAGTACTCCGAATGTTGTTGTTGTTGTTGGTGGTGGTGGTGTTACATTTAAAAGATATCACATGCTATGTTTACATTTCAGTTGTCTGATATGTACTCACGAAAACATACATATATGATATTGATATACTGATGAATATATACGCATATGTCACTCTCATTTTAAAAAATATATAAAAATCATTAATTAGATTAACAGATGTCATGCTTAATATTCGTCCTAATGGCTGTGTGTTTTGGCCCGCCGCGGGAGGAGGAAGTTTCGGGTTCGAATCTGGCTGAAATATAACAAAGTTGCTAAGAACACCGTTTTGTTGTTTCTGAATGAAATTACGAGTTATCTCACCACCGGGTCCGAAAATAAAGGCATGTGATATGTCAGTTGTATTATAAAGGTGATAATATGGAACACAGGATATACCAGTACTCAAAATGAGATTCAATGATTTTGTTGTTGTTTTTGATAGTATTACATTTAAAAGATATTACATATTATGTTTGCATTTCAGTTGTCTATGCACTCATGAAACCATACATATATGATACATGTAAAAAGTCCGTGATAAAAATATGCGCAGTTGTCTCATTTTCAAAATTATAAAGAAGCTTTATTTATATTTACAGATGTCAATTTATAATATTGGTCCCGACGGCCGTACGGTTTGTCCACCGCGGGAGAAGGAAGTCACGGGTTCGAAACTGGCTGCAGTATAACAAAATTGCTAAAAATGCCGTTTTGTAGTATAAATAGTGATTTTACTGAAAGAAAATAAATTTCGTGTGGATTTTTTTCATATTGATCACTTGTTTTCATGTACATGCTAATTCATTTGAAGATTTGATGACAGATCTATGTCTATATATTTTTATTATAATTGTTTTTTGAAAGTGTATACAAAAAAGTTTGTTTTCCGTGGGACATTTATTTCAACCACTTACAAGAAATTTACCAATAATAAATGCATATACACATAAATTGTTTATATTTATTATCAAATTAAATTTATTACCTAATACAAATGTATACATGCAACATTTAGTACGATTACGTTGTACCAAACGATAAAAAGGGTTAACCTTACTAAAAAAGTTCATTTACTTCAACAAGTTTAAATGACCTCTTTGCACTAATAAAGCTGCAGTGTTACCGAACTATTTCTGCAATGTAATCTATATTCTATAAATTATTTAAGGTATAAGCCCAATGGGATATTTTTTTTACTAAATCTATACTATATATTTGTAATTTGTAGTTTACTATGCATGACCAGTCATTATATACACAATCTATATCCGATACTGGATTGTCATCACCATTTATAATAAAATATTCCACAACAATAATGATTTGCCAGACATTGTGCTAAATGTTGTAATAATAATAATATCGGAATTATTTATGAGAGCTACATTAATTTATTATTATATTATATTTATATATTTATATTTATTATATTAAACTCAGCAAAATCTGCTTTCTCGCTAACAAAACAAAAATCTAATACACCAATGCCTTAAGTTGATACAGATGTAGAGTCATAAACAATTTCGACCATATAAAATACACATATTTGCATTAACTAAATATCTAAATGTTATTAATCATAGATTCACCTAAAAGTTGCGAAAGCCCGACGGGCGCTCGCGTTATTAAACGCATAGGGGTCCACGGAGCGGTAACAACCCCTGTTCAACGTGACAGTGAAATACAAGAATAAACAGAAGTTCAATAACCAGTAAGTACCGGCCCTTTGTCCCTATATGTCACCAATATTCGAATTCATACATTACAATCTTTATTTCCCCCATTTCTAGAGATATGAAGTATATATACAATGTGAAATCAAAGAACATATATACAAATCAGATAAGTAGCTACAAACACATATACATTCGCAAATATTCAGACAAATGCATGATAAAATAAATGATAGGGCGTATGAACAAAGTTATACAAATTATGGAAATTGGAATAAATTGTTAAAATGTCGGCAGCCCATATCTTATCTGAATATTTGTGAACAATTGTGTATTCCCAATTTTCAGTGGCTATGGTAGTTATCTTCCCACAAGGTACACACATCAGTAAAATGAATAGATATAAATATTTATAAATACAGTATATAAAACAAATAAGGAAATAAAACTGCAAAGGGAAATTTAATAATTTGCTCAATTTCCGTGTGTCAGACAGAAAATGTACATCGTCTTTTTATCATTTGTGGGTGGTGGGTTGGTGTTATATATATAATGTTTGCGAATATTTGAGATTAATTGTGTTTGCAGTTTTACCGTTAAAGAAGCAGTTAGTTAATTGTGAATGTTCTCTTGTTCATGCCTTTAATACAGTAATATGCATTTTCACAAAATTTGATATCATATTCTCCTTACGCCAAGACGTTCTAATTGTAGTGAAGAGATTCGTACGCCTTGTCATTCCGTGCGAGTGTCAGATCTGTATAGAGGTCAGTTTTATCTGGTCTGTTGTCTAGTCTGATTCCCGGACCTGCGTCCCCAGGGGGATGACCGCTGCTTTCACTAACTGCCCGTAATTCCTCTCCAATTTCCACATTGTAATAGTGTCCACTTCCGACTGTAACGTTGACATATAGGGCGGAGTCCGCTGCCAAACTGTCCAGATGCGATCGTGCCTTCCTCCTTTAACAAGAAAAACATCAAATGATATACTAAAAAAGATAATGAGAAAACACTTCTTTTGCATTTTTGGAG
>CM037794.1:38315114-38353978 GCA_021229015.1 Solen grandis
GAAGGAGATCTCACGTTGATCTCACTGACATACTTTAGAGGACGTGTGCCTCGGAAAACGTTCCCAAAACAGACTTGGCGTTTAGCAGATTTTCTATCTCTTCCGTTTGTTCGAAGTTTAATGTTTTAATGTAATTGTCCTGTTTTAATTGCTTCATGTGGGTTTTTATTTTTTCTAACTTTCTTTGAGAGTTTTTCAACGCTATAAATAGTCGTTCCGGTGGTTGGGGTTTCTCTTCCTGGAAAAAACTGGTCTTAATGCTTTGAATGTCTGATTCAAATTGCCTTAATACATCATTTGATAGTTTTAGTTTTGTGTCATTTTTATGTTTCTCTTGATTCGCTATCTTTTTTGTTTCCTCCTTTAGTGTGTCAATGCGCAGATGAGCCTTTTCTGCAATGCTGTTAATAGCCATTAATGCTTTGCAATAATTAGATTCACAATTCTTCTCGTTGGACTTAAGAATTTGTTCCTGTGTTGATTTTTCACGTTCAACATTTTTTAGATCCTCTTGAAATGCCCTAAATTCATCTGATTTGTTGACACCTTTTGACAAATCTGCTATCAGCTTTGTGTCTGGACATGATTTATGTTGTTTATCGAAGCAGATCAAGCAACACAAGGCATTGTGGGATTGACAAAACAGCCGGATTGCTTCCCCTGCATGAACAGGACACTCCTGCCACTTGGGGACGGGGCCCGCTGGCTGCGCACGTGCTAATGACGTGTTCACATCCCGGAGTATATGGTCTTTGGTTAATTTGGACCCTGCGTGACCTCTGCCGCAAGGATCACAGAATAATTCTTTACAATCTATACAGCGCTTTGTCGCCACAGCGGATTGTCCTGTTGTTCGGCATGGATCGCAGAAGAGTATTTCCTCCGAGCCTTTATGAAGACTATATTGTATTCCTGGCATAAACATTACCACCTGAAGTCTGAAAGAAAAAGTTTTTATCTTAATAATTTTGATTCACGGGGTAAGCTTACTCTTGCTGATCATTTGTTAGGATCTATAATCTATGGAACAGAATTCGGGCAAAAAAATACATTTTGCCTTGTCTTAGTGACAAGCATCAGTTTTGACTAGTACAATATGGCGTTATCGTCGTCTGCGTTATTCGTTTTTTACATTAATAAACATTAAATATTCATTCACATCATACTAATCTACTGAAAATACATCTGCTTTTATTTCCATTTCATCACCGTATAGCACTGTGTATAGCTGGACAGTCGATGAATGACACATGTAGCTAAGCAAAATAAGACATGTACGCAAGCAGAATGACAAATGTCAAAATGTACACCTAGCATTATGACGTTGGAGGGCGCTTTTCCGGTTTGACTTGGAGCGAGTTCAGTTTACCTACTAGAGTTAACTTTAGTAACCAGAGTTGCAATAAAACGCGCGGAGTTTTTAACTTACGAACTTTGTAGGGTTACGCGAGTTCAACCCAGCGAAGTAGGTGGGTAGACTAGAAAGCAATATGGCGGACGGAAAGCATCTAGGCAAATAGAAAATTATAAATATCTATGACATCGCGTCTTTAAGCCTGTAAGTAGCTTTAAAACAAGCTGGCAGCTAATTTATTCAATCCCAAGCTCGAAAAAGCAATAAATAAGAGATCTAGTGTTTTAATCATATGTATGTTTACAAATTACGTCACAAGGGGTAAACCTCATGCGTTCAGTTGATTGCTAACTAGAGTGTATTTATTACGTCATCAATACGAGTTAACTCGAGTAGTGTATGTTTGTTTGTTGGGTTTAACGTCCCACCGACAGTTTTTCAGTCATTTGGAGACAATGTCTACTTGAGACAGATATAGTGCTGCCACATTGCAGTAACACGCCGTAGACATGTGGCATGATACCACACTCAGTCACATAATCCTGACACCCGGCCAACCAGTCATGCAACTACCCTTATATGCTGAGCGCCAAGCAAGGGAGCTTTAACAGTACCATTTTTACGACTTTGGTATTTGCGGCCAGGGATCGAACCTACGACCTCCCGCACCGAGGCGGACGCTCTATAACTCGAGTAGAGCTATAGTTGGTTAACTGAACTCGCTCTTGGTAATTCGGGAAGAATCGGCAAAATGAAGTACGAAACTTTGGCTGTTTTCCGAATTCGAAAAAGTTATTTCTTTTAAACAAATTGTTTGAAATTGAATGTAAAATTGTAGATCCACTGCTTAAAGGCATACTTGCATTGTACATAACACTTTCCAATGCTTTTCTAAGTGCAGGCCAAACATTTCAGATATTAACATGAGCTCAGGCCTACAAAGATGAATATTTAACTTATGAAATAGCTTTGATTGGGTAACTGGAAATCCCTATCCCTTACTGAAATGAAGTTAGCCAAATGACAAGTCACCCAGGCCGACCCTTGCCGAGAGAGAATCCACTGTCAGTTTTCTCCGCTGTCATTATGGCAACGGAACTGTGTCTGCTTTAATCTGAATCAGGCAAACGCCTTTAGTATTGATGAACATACATTTTATTTTCATTTTTTTTTTTAATTATTAACAAGTTTTAATATACATATATCAAAAACGTCCCCAAACTGGATCAGAACTCGCAACCTAGCATTGCAGCCAGTGCCATAAAATTCGTATTAATATCACTATAAATCATGTAGAAAAATATTTTCACGATCTATATATTGAATTAGTGGGCTGTGAGTTCAAGCCCCGGCGGCTACCGACCATGGTTTTGTATGCGAGAATTTTTACGGACGATATAAGTCTAGTACTGGTCCTTCCTAAGAGCGATAATAGGTTAACTTCCCGCCTAATGCAACAACCTCCAAGCGTTGTCGTCACTCGCACCCCAACCCCCAATGCAAAGACAAGAGGGTTGTGGGTCAGGAGTCTTGTCAAAACCTAAAAAAAAAAAAAAAAAAAAAATCCCTCAGATGTCCCTCAGAATGCATCTCCGTCCTCCTAGAAAAAATATTTCCCAAGGGGCCATGCCCCCCCACCCCCCGACACACACACCTACAAATGACCCTAAGTAAGAATAAAACTATTGAGCCCAACGCTTAGATCTTAATATATAAAACATATATCTAACTTAAAAAAGCTACCATATTTCCCTCAGATACCACTCAGATTGCATCTCCGCCTTTCTCCGTCTTTTATCCGGAGTAGCAAGTCCCCGGACCCCCCTCACCCCTCCCCAGCACTCACATCAAACATTTGTGTTGAAAAGATTCTGAATCCGAGCCAGAGTATCACAAAATATATTTGCTTAAAATGGTTTTATATACTTTATGGTAAATATATATATAGTATTTTTTTTCTTAAAGTCAAACTGCAATACGTTTATTATATTAAAATAACTGCAATGATCATAAACGGCATCCCGTACTTTCCCGGAGTTCCGGGTAGTCAATTTCCACCCCTGAGTAAAAGGAAATGCAGGATTTTGATTTACGAATTAATTCTCTTTATTATTTGCCCCAAATGAAGCAGTATAGACAGTTTAAGGTAAAACAAATGTCACATTGATGGTTGCTCAACAAAACTATAAAATATAACAGCATTAAATTATGACACATGAAAGCCAATCATTAACTGATGCAAAATACACAAGAGCATTAGTCAGTAGACAGCATTGATAAACGCACTTAACATAATACAGCATACCACTTGTCAGTATGGCAAAGGCAGAATGTCACGTGTAAACATGGACTTGTAAGACGGTAAGATGTATTGTTTGCCCTAATTCTGTTTCATAATAATCACTAAAACATTTTTATTTTTTTTAAATTTAGGTATATCCATGTAGACTATATACGATGTATATCTTAAGAAAAACTTTTCAAATTTAATTTTTTATCCATTTTGAAAGTATAAAAGCCGGTATTTTCCATTTAACCCCTTAGGAGGAATTTGGCCGAAATATTTTGATATATCATCGTGCGCGTGGATCATTCGTCAAATAAATAAACGAATGGATTTGTTATGTAATACGCAAGTCTTGAAATGTAATATTAAAAAATGAACAAATATTTAATGATTGCATAAAACCGACAAAATTCATGTCCATTTTACCTGTTTAATGACATTTTTCACCATTTTAACTTATCATTATTTTCTCTCATTCCCATTTTTTCATCTTATTATTTTTATATTTTTAATTGCGAGTTTAACCCATAGAGGCTCGAGTCGACCCCAGTAAATTTCAGCTGTTCATTGTGATGATATACATGCACAATTATTGAAGTCAACTTTCTGTGCCTTTTCCGCATTTTTGATTTCAGATATCTTGAATTTTCTTCCTTATGCGACAATGAAGGACACGGACAACCTGGTTGCCCTACTACCAATTTACCAATTTACCAATTTAAAATAATTTAAACTTGAAAGTTTCATGTAATAAATCAAATCTCACCTTAGTTTAAGATCCGGCTGAAAAATTTCACCGCGTTAGGTGATAAAGATACACGATTGTGACTGTGATTACTATTACGATTACTATTGTATCGTGATGTTATCATTCACGGGGGGAAATATGTTGAAGGAAGTTATCTGGATAATCAGTTTGATCGTCCTCTGTATAGTTCACGGTATATAATTCTACATCCGCTCATATGAGTTTTGTCTGTTTCAATATTTACTTTCTATTTTTACACAAAATATTTTTAAACAATGTTATTTTATTTTTTTTATTTTTTTTTGTATATTAGGAATCATGATGTCACCTAGATCTAGAAAGGGGGATCCCTGAAATAATTCCGCTACATTTTGGACCTCATGGCCTTTCACAGAGATAACCAAGGTTTCCTAATGTTTCATTAGGGTGCCTTGGTTATCTTGGTAGAGATTAAGAGGTCCAAGACAAATCGGAACCATTACAGGGACTTAAACTTAAAAAAGGTTTGGTTTTGCGATTGATAAATTCAGACTAAAGGGATTAAGAATGTTGTCGGTGCAAGGTTCTATCAAGATGTCCTATAAATCTGAACTAATGTGAGTAGGTTCCCCAACATTTATCCTTCATCATCTGGTGGCCGCTCTGTGATTGAAAGACTGTTACAGGGACTGTTAAGGTAATCCATTCATCATTATAAATGTTATCATGGTCCATTAAGTGATCGTGGGAATTTTTAGTAAATGCAAGCCTATATAGATTTTGAGTAAATGTGAATGGATGCTTGTATTTTCAATGTAGTCTTTGTAAGCATTTGCCAGATTATGGTTATATATTAATGATGGATGGATTGCCTTAAATCTAGCACAGAAACACAAAAATCCATTACGTCGGTAATCGTTGTGATTTGTATAGTTATCTAACTACCGGGTCCGAAGTTAAATGCATGTGATATGCCAGTCGTATTATAAAGGTGATAATATAGAACACAGGATGTACCAGTACTCCGTATGTTGTTGTTGTTAGGGGTGGTGGTGTTACATTTAAATGATATCATTTGCTATGTTTACATTTCAGTTGTCTGATATGTACTCACGAACTCATACATACATACATATATATATATATATATATATATATATATATATATATATATATAACGGTAGCAGTAATACCTTTCTTTAAAAGTCTCTGATGAAAATATACGCAGATGACATTCTCATTTTAAAAAATATATAAAAATCATTAATTACATTAACAGATGTCAATGCTTAATATTCGTCCCGATGGCCGTGTGGTTTGGCCCGCCGCGGGAGAAGGAAGTCTCGGGTTCGAACCTGGCTAAATATATAACAAAGTTGCTAAGAACACCGTTTTGTAGTTACTGAAAGAAATTACGAGTTATCTAACTACCGGGTCCGAAATTAAATGCATGTGATATGCCAGTCATATTATGAAGGTGATAATATAGAACACAGGATGCACCAGTACTTCAAATGAGATTCAACAATTGTGTTGTTGTTGTTGTTGATAGTATTACATTTAAAAGATATTACATATTATGTTTGTATTTCAGTTGTCTATGCACTCACGAAATCATACATATATGATGCATGTAAAAAATCTATGATAAAAATATGCGCAGTTGTCTTTCTTATTTTCAAAATTATAAAGAAGCTTTATTTAGATTTACAGATGTCAATGTTTAATATTGGTCCCGACGGCCGTGCGGTTTGTCCGTCGCGGGAGAAGGAACTCACGTGTTCGAAACTGGCTGCTGTGTAACAAAGTTGCGTAATATGTAGTATAAATAGTGAGTTTACTAAAATAAAATAAATTTCGTGTGGAATTTTTTCATATGTGATCACATGTTTTTTTGTACATGCTAATTCATTTGATGATTTGATGACAAATTTATGTCTATATATTTTTATTATACATGTAATTGTTTTGAGAAACTGTATACAAAAAAGTTTGTTTTCCGTGGGACGTTTATTTCAAGCACTAGCAAGAAATTCCAAGTAATAAATGCATACACATAAATTGTTTGTATTTATTGTCAAATTAAATCTATTACCTAATACAAATGTATACATGTAACATTTAGTACGATTACGTTGTACCAAACGATAAAAAGGGTTAACCCTACTAAAAAGTTCATTTATTTTAACAAGTTTAAATGACCTCTTTGCACTAATATAGCTGTAGGATGACCGCAATTTCTCTGCCATGTAATCTATATTCTATTAATTAGTTAAGGTATAAGCCCAATGGGATATTTTTGTTACTAAATCTATACTCTATATATTTGTAATTTGTAGTTTACTATGCATGACCAGTCATCATATACACAATCTATAATCTCTCAGCCCCTCACCGCTGTGGGTTCGAATCCCGGTAGGGACTTCGGATTTTTCATGTGAGGAAGCCTTCCAGCTGGCTTGCGGTAGGTCGGTGGTTCTACCAGGGTACCTCTTTGTACTCGGGGTCTTCCTCCACCTGTAATTAGCTGGACGTCGCTATATGATTGAAATACTATCGCAGCGACGGTAAACCCCAATACAACAACAACAATACAATCTATATCCGATACTGGATTGTCATCACCATCACCTTGTTATAAAATATTTCACAACAATAACGATTTGCCAGACATTGTGCTAAATGTTGTAATAATAATAATATCGGACTTATTTATGAGAGCTAAATGAAATTATATTAAACTCAGCAAAATCTGCTTTCTTGCTAACAAAACAAAAATCTAATATACCAATGCCTTTAGTTGATACATATGTGGTGTCATAATCTATTTTGGCCATATAAAATATACATATTTGCATTAACTAAATATCTAAATATTATTCATCATAGATTCACCTAAAAGTTGCGAAAGCCCGGCGGGCGCTCGCGTTATTAAACGCATAGGGGTCCACGGAGCGGTGGCAAGCATAGCTGCGCCCCTGAGTATCAACGTGACATGTGCAAATACAAGAATAAACTGAAGTTCAATAAACAGTAAGTACCGGCCCTTTGTCCCTATATGTCACCAATATTCGAATTCATACATTATAATCCTTAGTTATCAATCTTTATTTCCCCAATTTCTAGAGATATGAAGTATATATACAATGTGAAATCATAGAACAAATATACAAAACAGATAAGTAGCTACAAACACAAATACTTGCGCAAATATTCAGACAAATGCATGATGAAATAATTGATAGGGCGTATGAACAAAGTTATACAAATTATGGAAATTGAAATAAATTGTTAAAATGTGAGCAGCCCATATCTTATCTGAATATTTGTGAATAATTGTGTATTCCCAATTGTCAGTGGCTATGGTAGCTATCTTCCCTCAGAGCATACACATCGGTAAAATGAATAGATATAAATATTTATAAATACAGTATATAAAGCAATTAAGGAAATAAAACTGAAAAGGGAAGTTTAATAACTTGCCCAATTTCCGTGTGTCAGACAGAAAATGTACATCGTCTTTTATCATTTCTGGCTGGTGGGTTGGTGTAATATATAATGTTTGTAAATATTTGAGATTAATTATATTTGCAGTTTTACCGCTAGAGAAGCTGTTAGTTAATTATGAATATCTTACTGTTTATGCCAATATCATGTCTTTAATACAGTAATATACATTTTCACAAAATTTGATATCATATTCTCTTTACACCAACACGTTCTAATTGTAGTGAAGTGATTCGTACGCCTTGTCATTCCGTGCGAGTGTCAGATCTGTATAGAGGTCAGTTTTTTCTGGCCTGTTGTCCAGTCTGATTCCCGGACCTGCGTCCCCAGGGGGATGACAGCTCCTTTCACTAACTGCCCGTAATTCCTCTCCAATTTCCACATTGTAATAGTGTCCACTTCCGACTGTAACGTTGACATACAGGGTGGAGTCCGCTGCCGAACTGTCCAGATGCGATCGTGCCTTCCTCCTTTAACAAGAAAAATATCAAATGACTCAAAAAGATAATGAGAAAACACTTCTTTTGCATTTTTGGAGATCTATCTATCATCGCAAGTATATTGAAGGGAAAGAGTAAACTATGTAAACAATTGTGTCTGTTTGGAGGAGTGTATTAATTACGGTTAAATAGCTGATAACAGGTGAATAAAAATACAAGAAATGCTATAAGGAGAACGATTCCTTTAAAAACAGCAGGGGCTGGTCATAAATTATTAAACAACAAAGTCAATGATAAAATAAAACCTAAGGGATATATAGCATGTATACCCTGTGTTCAGTTGTACGTATGATAGAGAATTATTGTAAGATACATTGAAGTGAAATGATCATGACAAGCAAACCTGTAAATGATGACAATAACAGCAATGGCAACAAACAAAACAGTTACAACGGAAACGGAGACGGCAACACCAGTAACTGTAGTAGACCCAGAACTCTCTGAAATGCAAAATAAGCAAAACTGATCAACGAACGAAGGAATAATCAATATAAAAGGCAGACCAACTCGTTTTGGCCTTGATTATAAGCATATACTGAGTTGAATGACTAAAGTGCAAAAAATAATGAATTGAAGTCATTACTCTAAAATGTAATGTATTGTTTTTTCAAATCGCGATGATATTGATCTAAATGGTGGATTCCGCCAAGAATAACTTGTATCAAAGGTAAATTTAAGGCTCCATGACAGATCCAAAGGTTGCGAGTTTGATTCCCGCTTGGGGCGAACACTTTTCAGAACCATCTACGAGAAGAAGTACTGATAAAATATTGGTTGAAACTATCGAGAAGGACTGATGAAATAAGTTGTAAAAACGTTCCCAATGGGTGTAAAAGTAATATGTTTAAAAATGAAGTAGATATGACCTAGATTAATCATTACCATCATACACAGTCAACTCTCTTTACAACGGGGGTGTTTGTTTCAGCGAATTCTACCGTTATAAAGAAATTGCCGTTGTAAAGAATAGAGACATGGAAGGATTATGCATTTTAGTGTTCAAGATTACTGCTGTTATAAAGAGATTGCTGTTATAATGAATGCCGTTGTAAAGAGGTTTCACTGTATATGCCCATCATTTCAGAGTTTAAGCCACCGTCTAGTATAGGTCCTGAACACTACTGCAGTGGTTTCAGAAACGAAATCAATTCTAAATGATTTCTTTTTCATGCAGACATTAATTATGATCTAGAGAATCATTTTCATAAAACTTAACTAAACATGTTTGGCCATTCTGGCAATTTTGTGCTCTGAACCTACTGCTCGTATCACGTAATTATGCACAGTGCTAGATATTCCTTACAAACTTGGCTTTGTCGATTAATAAATCGAATAGTTTTTTCCTGTCCATGCATTTTCTTTGAAACTAAAAAAAACTTTGATTAATTTTGAGAAATTTCCTGTGGTTCCGATACATCTTACGCAATACTAAGACAGCAACATACAAATAAACATTGCATCACATTTGTTTAAAATTCAAACTAGTAGAAACACTTTTATAAATTCTAATTACAAATTCGTCTATATCTTAATAAAAATATTCCTAGGAAAACTACAATAAGCTCCCAGCTTCCACATCCAATCCTTTTTAAAAATAAAATATTTATAAATATGCACTTTAGCTCTACATTAAACTAAGCTAAAACAGTGACTCAATTAATACTCAAATAAAGAAACAAAAATATACCACTTGTTATTGGGTAAGATGTATTTAAGATATTTCTTGTAACAGACTCATGCTCTGTTGTTATGTGTGGTGTGCTCTCAGTTGACATCGTTGTTGTAGGAACTGAAAGAAACAATATATCTTAGGATGTTTGCAGATATTTTCTTGATGAGATATTTAAAATGTTTTTTAATTGCATGCCGTATTAAGAATCTTACTTCGTTTACGAAACCAAACGGAAATTTCAAATAGATATATAGAGAAAAGAAAAGATGATTTGGTGAACTTTTTGAGGAAAACAGTTCTCTGTTCAAAACAAATGTATACAACTTGATGCAGACGGAAAAAATAATTGCAGAGAAGATTATTGTAACTAAATATAGATTACTCATCAAATGTAAAAAGAAATCAAGTTAGGTAATAGTGTGTATTCACAAAATATCTTAAGGTAATCCACTCATAATTAAATTATCATCATGGTCCATCAATTGCTTAAAAAGACTTCAGTGCAGATGCAAGCATCCATTGACTTGGATTTACAGGCTCATTTGCTCACAGTCTATTAAAGCTTGCATTTACTATAAAATTGCCACGATCACCTGATGGAACGGACCATGATCACAAGATATTTCTATATTACAAATGCTGCATTTTCTTCTCTTTTATTCAATCCAAACAAGTAACTTTCAGCTAAAAAAATAACTTTTTTATTCTTAAACGATAGGACAGAGAACGATTACGCATATGGACATCTTGTTGACAAGTATGTTAGCGCTCACATAGTCTTTTGTTAGGAAGAAACCTAAGAACCTGGCCTAAACACGTAATGCATACAATATTTATAAGAAATAGTGAGTGTATATCAACTGACATTGAACATTTTATATACAAATAGATTTTATGTCTATAGAAATATCTTATCATGTGTGTATGTATGTGTGCAATCGGATTTGTGTGTATATGCTCTACTGAATGTTTTGTAGCAAGTTTGATCTAATGGGATGATATTGTTACCTACCACATGAATAAACGAACTCTATGACGAAGAAAAAATGCGTCCTAGGGAGTTCAGCCAGGGAGATGTTACCGAGACATTCCTCTGTATCACATACGTCCATCAGTCTGGTGACTTCTTCTTCTAGATACCGAGAAACTTCGCGCTCCTTTGAACAACAGCTTCGTTCACCAGTCAAACACTCATCAATAAAGTGACAATAACGATTCATATACACAGTTACTTCTGTCATGTTGATGTTACCCCCGCTACAATAACTCGAGTTTGTTTCATTAGTGTTGCAATAACCTTCGTCGAGAAGTTTTGTATAGCATAAGGTAAGAGAAAATTCCAACGCATGAAGAGGTACCCCACCACTACCTGGAATTAAAACATAATTATGGTTAACAAATACTAATATATATGTATGATGTATTATTAGTTTTTGGTGGACAAGGAATAAATGTGTATAAAACAAGTTGTCATTCACATATAAAATTATGTTTTGATAAATAAGATAAAATATCCATAACCAAAATCAAAAAAGACTATTAATGACCTCACAAGGAGCCCTTAAAGCAGATGAAGTTCACAAAAAACAAGAACAAAAAAATAACAACAGCAACTACAAAACAATAACAAAAAAACAAACAACAAAACATGAATTGGCATAATTGTATGTAATAAAAAAAACTTAAATTAGTATGTGTGGTCTCATTGCAATCCAACTAAATATACATATGAGGTTAAAAATAGTGAATATTAAATAAAAAAGTAATGTTATGATGATGATGGAAATGGAAAACACTTAATAAAAAAAAGACACCCGATGCAATAACCGGAGTTTGATTCACCATAAAACATCATGATTTTAAACAAATACTAGTAGCTGCAATTTATATCTGTAAAACGTTTATTCAAAAACTAGTACATTGAATATAAAACACCAACACATATCTTGTTTTGGTAGGGAAACGAAACATCTTTTAACAAAATCAAAGGTCCCGGTGATCGGCGCAATATCTCAGTGGTAGAGTGTCCGCTTCGCGTTCAGGAGATATGGGGTTCGATTCTTAGCCGAGGCACTTCATCCGTTGACCGCGTCAAACCATAGACGTATAAAATGCACCCTTGCCTGGCACTCGGCAAAATGGGGTTGCTATGGGAACTCCGAATACTCAATACTGGTTCTACCCAGGAACTTGCCTCTCGTGTATCGGTGCTAAACACAGGGCACGTAATAAACCAAGGGGTCTATTCGCAAAATAAGCTAAGTAATCGCACACGGACTTTCTTGTATCCAACTACTGTCTCTTCCAATGCTGCCTCTTCAGCAAATAACAGGAACCACACGTGGAAAATATTGCCATGACGATCAGAAAATGATTGCTGGCCATTACAATAAAAGAAGAAAAGAAGAAGACCAAGTGGTTAAAGCGTCCGCCCCGGAATCGGGAGATCATGGGTTCGATCTCCGGCAGCGACATTCAAAAGACGTATAAAAAGTTACTGTTATAGTTTCCCTAATTGGTGCTCATCATATAAGGACTGGTCGGTCCGGTATCAGGATCATGTCACATGTCTACGGGGCGTGATATTGCAGTTTGGCAGAACTATATCTGTCTTAAGTAGACATATTCTCCAAATGATTGAAATACTGTCGGCGGGAAGTTTAACCCAATAAAACAAACACACAAAAACAAAATGCATAATAAATTATCAAGTATACAAGTAAATAAATGCACTCTTGTTAATGTTTTGAAGGAGACCGAATTTCAAAATTCAAAAGATGAAAAAAGAATACAGTTTTATTCGTATACGTAAAAAAGAAAAAGTTTCAATAATGCATGTGTGTGACTTATCTACACTAACAAAGAAAACTAGAACTGCCATTGCTATGACGCAAATACCCCCCGCATGCCGCTTTATCACAGGGATTTTTAAATGACGCGAAAGAGGGAAACAGTGCTTGGGCACTGTAAATCCCTTCAATGAGATCTATCCGCATATCAAGTTTCATCATGATATCTTATATACTTTTTGAGTTATGGTCTGGACAAAAATTAAGTATGTTTTGTTAAGGGCAGTAACACCAAAAATAGGCGACAAAGAATTATGATTATTGGTCACTGCACTCCCTCTCAGTTAGATCTATTCACATATGAACTTTTCTATTGATACTTTTTGAGTTATGGTCCGGACAATAATTAAGTACGAACATTTTCAAAGAACAATAACTCCAAAATTACGCGACAAAGAGTTATGGTTCTTGGACACTGCACTCCCCTTCAATAAGATCTAGTAACATATGAAATTTCATCTTGATATCTTTTATACTTTTGGAATCATGGCCCGGACAATAAAACAGTTCCGACAGACGGACAGACAGACAAGCTGAAGCCAGTATACCCCGTTACAACTTCGTTGTGCGCGTGGGGGGGGGGGGTATAATAAAAGTGATAGTACACAATTGTGTTTAGGAAACGCACGATCGTGTGTCAAGGCCATTAAATCGTGGTAATTTATCAAATGTATACATATAAGGATATAGTGAATGTTAAATGACGATTATGATGGTGATGATGATGATGATGATGATGATGATAAACGTTTACCTGTGAGTATCAAAATCAGCATCAGGACACGAAACATACTTCAATTGTGTCATCAGTACCGCCTGTATAACTTATAAATCAAATCAATTACACATACGACATTCAACCAAACACAGGTACGTCCAGGAAGAGAAAATCGGCAATACACACCTATTCAAATATAAGAGATTTTCAAACTATTTATAAACTTTATATGCCGCGGTGTTTTGTGGTTGAACCAATGGGAATTACTTAAATTTTTATAACTCATGTTATTCTGAAATATTCAACTGTTAAACTTAACTGCTCTCGCCCATGGTGTTTCCCCAAAGGCCAAAGGAAGTACCCATGATGCTCAGGGAAACATCCCAAGAACTATATTAGAAATCAGCTGCTAGTCTTGAACTCATCTCTTAGAGTATCATGCACCATCAGCTAGATCGGAGGACAGCCGTATCTGGACAATCATATAATGAGTATTGTATAGAATTACAATCATATGATGAGTATTGTATAGAATTACAATCATATAATGAGTATTGTATAGAAGTACAATCACATGATGAGTATTGTATAGAATTACAATCATATGATGAGTATTGTATAGAAGTACAATCATATAATGAGTATTGTATAGAAGTACAATCACATGATGAGTATTGTATAGAATTACAATCATATGATGAGTATTGTATAGAATTACAATCATATGATGAGTATTATATAGAATTACAATCATATGATGAATATTGTATAGAAGTACAATCGTATGATGAATACTGTGTAGAAGTACAATCATATGATGAGTACTGTGTAGAAGTACAATCATATGATGAGTATTGTATAGAAGTACAATCATATGATGAGTACTGTGTAGAAGTACAATCATATGATGAGTATTGCATAGAATTACAATAGTATGATGAGTATTGTATAGAATTACAATAGTATGATGAGTATTGTATAGAATTACAATCATATGATGAGTATTGTGTAGAAGTACAATCATATGATGAGTACTGTGTAGAAGTACGATCACATGATGAGTATTGTATAGAAGTACAATCATATGATGAATATTGTATAGAATTACAATCATATGATGAATATTGTATAGAAGTACAATCATATGATAAGTATTGTATAGAAGTACAATCATATGATGAGTATTGTATAGAAGTACAATCATATAATAAGTATTGTATAGAATTACAATCATATGATGAGTATTGTATAGAATTACAATCATATGATGAGTATTGTATAGAAGTACAATCATATGATGAGTATTGTATAGAATTACAATCATATGATGAGTATTGTATAGAAGTACAATCATATAATGATTATTGTATAGAAGTACAATCAAATGATGAGTATTGTATAGAATTACAATCATATGATGAATATTGTATAGAAGTACAATCATATAATGATTATTGTATAGAAGTACAATCATATGATGAGTATTGTATAGAATTACAATCATATGATGAGTATTGTATAGAATTACAATCATATGATGAGTATTGTATAGAATTACAATCATATGATGAGTATTGTATAGAAGTACAATCATATGATAAGTATTGTATAGAAGTACAATCATATGATGAGTATTGTATAGAATTACAATCACATGATGAGTATTGTATAGAATTACAATCATATGATGAATATTGTATAGAAGTACAATAGTATGATGCGTATTGTTTAGAAGTACAATCATATGATGAGTATTGTATAGAAGTACAATCATATGATGAGTATTGTATAGAAGTACAATCATATTATGAATATTGTATAGAAGTACAATCATATGAAGAGTATTGTATAGAAGTACAATTATATGAAGAGTATTGTATAGAAGTACAATCATATGATGAGTATTGTATAGAAGTACAATCATATGATGAGTATTGTATTGAATTACAATCATATGATGAGTATTGTATAGAAGTACAATCATATGATGAGTATTGTATAGAAGTACAATCACATGATGAGTATTGTATTGAATTACAATCATATGATGAGTATTGTATAGAAGTACAATCATATGATGAGTATTGTATAGAAGAACAATCATATGATGAGTATTGTATAGAAGTACAATCATATGATGAATATTGTATAGAAGTACAATCGTATGATGAATACTGTGTAGAAGTACAATCATATGATGAGTACTATGTAGAAGTACAATCATATGATGAGTACTGTATAGAAGTACAATCATATGATGAGTATTGTATAGCATTACAATCATATGATGAGTATTGTATAGAATTACAATCATATGATGAGTACAGTATAGAATTACAATCATATGATGAGTATTGTATAGAATTACAATCATATGATGAGTATTGTATAGCATTACAATCATATGATGAGTATTGTATAGAATTACAATCATATGATGAGTATTGTATAGAATAACAATCATATGATGAGTATTGTATAGCATTACAATCATATGATGAGTATTGTATAGAATAACAATCATATGATGAGTATTGTATAGAATAACAATCAATGATAGATTGTATAGATAAATATATAGTATGATAGAAAACAATCATATGATGAGTATTGTATAGAATTAACAATCATATGATGAGTATTGTATAGAATTACAATCATATGATGAGTATTGTATAGAATTACAATCATATGATGAGTATTGTATAGCATTACAATCATATGATGAGTATTGTATAGAATTACAATCATATGATGAGTATTGTATAGAATTACAATCATATGATGAGTATTGTATAGAATTACAATCATATGATGAGTATTGTATAGAATTACAATCATATGATGAGTATTGTATAGAATTACAATCATATGATGAGTATTGTATAGCATTACAATCATATGATGAGTATTGTATAGAATAACAATCATATGATGAGTACTGTATAGAATAACAATCATATAAAAGAAATAAAGAGAACCTATATTCACTATCATAAATAACTGATTTATTTACTTAATCAAACGGTTTCAATGTATTATGATTTTTATGGTTACAGAATTGAGATAAAAATAACAAAAACAACGTTGTATTAAACATGAATGACATACATTGGAAAACTTAAACGGGATATTATCTAATATTTTATCGTCAGTTCAATTGTTTTATGATTTTAAATATTCCCAAATGAGTCAGCAATATGTCACATTATTTTTTATGAATTTAGCCAAAAAAAAAAAATCTAGACACCAACAGACATCTATAATTAAATGTAAAATAAATAAATAAACACTCGACAGACAGGCAAAACGTTTTATTCACGAGTTTTTCACCTATGAAACATTAATTTTTACATTTGAGCGACTTCAAATATTGACATTTTCAACAGTTATTGCAACAATTTCCTCTGGTTTAAAGGTATACATAAACCATCTGGTGTATCTTGTGTAAAGAAACACAGGGTTGAAAATAAGTATGTTGTCTCGATGTAACTGAATTAAAAATACACATGAGGCGATTATTACATAATGATGATAAAAGTTTACCATTAAATATTAAGATCAGCCATAGAGCACGAAAAATATTTTTGTATTTTTGTTCTGTTCACCGTTTTGCCTCCCCCTGTATGTACAAACACATAATACATTCTCAGTCATATCCATTTATAACCAGTAAATGAAAGAGTCCAGGACACTAACATGGTGATATACAACTTTCATAACAGATGCGTTTTGAAAAAACAACAACAGATTTACAAAAAAATCTACCCTTTACATTAATTATTTTTGTTTGAGAATTACAAATTAGACATCTAAAGCAATGATTTTAGATTTGTTTTAAATGTTGTTGATTTCTTTTCTATTACAAATGCTCAATATGTGTGATTTTGTTCATTAGTAAATCAAATGATTCTTTAACCCAGATCAAAAAAGTACTATTGGTCATGAAGCAGTTAAATCACCGGATGTTGAAATGGAGATGGTCACAAATATTCTGACGATTTTCACAGCATCGATCATTTTATTTCAAGTATAAATCTGAGTCGAGTAGATATACATTAGCATTTTGATAACTATGTTTAACATCCGGATAATTAAGCAACAAATTAGTATCAAACAAAATTTTGCGATACATATTAAAGTTTTGCAACGGGTACCGAGCGGGGATAAAACAAACTTTAAATATACGTAATTTTGCTCAGGGCTAACATAGCCAACTGATTGTTTATATTTCAAACCTGCATTTTCGTTGCATTTTTAAGCTAACCAACAATTTTTACATTAAGTTATCATATTGCACGACTTGATGTGGGTCCGTTGAAACCTGGTTTAAGTCCCCAGTTGAGCTTTGCGGGCTAACAGATCCAATGCCGAGACTTTTGGTATTTCTTTATGTTATGTCCGGTTTCCGTTTTTTGTCAATTTATATGCACCTCTCTCTACAGTTAGATTTTTTTTTTTTTATATAAGATCAATTTCTCAAAGGAACTTCCTATCTTTACAGTCTAAATAGTAACACAGAGGTCCGAATATGCGTGAAACACAACACTTAGGAAAGTAGAAAGTATACCTTTCAGCAAATGTTAATTTATTGGAACCACACATAAACTAGTTCTACATGCTATGGAATAAAGTAAAAAAATGGGTGTATTACAGTGTTTCTTATTGAATTAACATGGATGACGTTGATACATTTATAGAACACCAATTACTGACCTGAAGCTCATCTGCGGATTCGGCCAACAACACGACATCATCAGCATACAGTATTATACTGTATATACTTAGTCTGCATCAACAGGCACTCCAATTCAGAATGCTTAAAGGTGAACTGATAAATCATTAATGAAGAAACTGAAAACGCATAAAGCCTTGCCATAAATCACAGTCTACATTAAATCATTCCGTTCATTCTTTTCCAGCAACAGCTACAGCTGCTGTTATCCCCGGTTCTCACAACGACCAGATTTCCCCCCCCCCCCACCCAGACAGTGCGGAATCGTTTAGCCTTGAACAGTTTTCACGGACGTCTCCCGTACATCGGTTTAGTTTTGACGCTCCGCAATCGCAATAATAGAGAGCAATGGGTCCTGTGACATAAAGTGGACAAGAAAGCGTTGGTGGAGATTTCTTTTTACTGATGAGTCGAGGTTTGCATTGTCTCAAGCTAATGGCCGTGTACATTTTTTTTTCTGACGCAGGAATGAACGTTATGCCGACTGTTGTGTACTGCAACGCGCTCGTTTTGGGGGCGGGGCGGGCGTCTGTTATGGTGTAAGGTGGTATTGCTTACGGGTATCGCACCCCAGTCGTCGTTATTTAGGGGAAAACAAATGCCCTAAAATACAGGGAAGATATAGTAGGCACTCATGTTGTCCCTCTGCTTCAAACCTATGACGTAATAACGACTTTACAACAGGATCATGCCAGACCCCATGTTGCTCGTGTCAATATAACGTTGATTTCATCGACAACTGTGCTCTCGATGCGGCGTCGCTGTCAGACAGTCAGCACTGCGCGCGGCGGTCACACACGCTACTGATTATTGACTTTTGAAATCGACCCCTTCCTTATTTTAATTCAAATAAAACAATTAAACTGATATTTTCTGTCCAATATACCGATCTTAAAAGATTCACAAGATATTCGTTTACAAATCGTACATAAGATTTCAGCCAAATATATTGAAATGTTAAAATTATCTACATTCAAACTTGGCGAAAGTTTCTTTTAGTGTTCAGTATAGAACCACTTTGTATACTTATACTTGGTAGTTTACTATACATGATTTAATAATTGCAGTTTAGGGATTCGTAAGTCTCGTCTATCTGTGCGGGTACCAGATCAGTGTAGAGGTCAGTACACCTGTACCTATAGTCATGACTGACCCCCGGGCCTGTGTCCTCGGGATGATGACCGCTCACGTCTCCAGCCGCCCTTAATTCCTCTCCAAGATCCACATTGTAATAGTTCCTACTCCCGGCTGTAACGTTGACATACACGGGTGAGTCCGCGGTTGCAGAACTACCTGGATGAAATCGTGTATTCCTCCTGTAACAAGAGAAAATATCTAATAATACATGTGTATTCAAATAGATAATAGGAACATTTATGTTTGCTATTTTGGTGGTCTATGTATAATTGCAAATATGCTAAAAATAATTACAGGGTAAACTTTTTTGTCGGCTTGTAGGAATGTATATTTGTTAAAAGTATATAAAACATATCAAGAAACGTTTTGCGAAATGCCCTTTAAAATGAGATGTGGCTGATCATTTGTGGTTAACAACAAGGTTAGGTAATAAAATAAACTTGAATCTGACTTTTAGGTTTATATTGCACTTTAACCCGTGTTTCTGTTTCAGTTAAGAAAAAATGAATACACGAGTAAGTTTTATTGTTAAATACATTTAAGTGAAATAAGTTATGACAAGCATACCTGTAGATGATGACAATAATAACAACAACAACAATTAAGACGGTTACCACCGTAACGGATATGGCAACACCTGCAACTTCAGTCGAACTAGAACTCTCTGTAATGCAAAATGAGTACAAAAGTTTAAGGTCTACATAAATAAACAATTAATAGGTAATGTAAGGTCGGCCTTGATCTTTTTTCCAGAAAGATTCCTCGAATGCTAGAAAAAGGGTGGATTAAAATGATTACCCTAAACAGATACCTCACATATCTCGACGCTGATTCACAACAGATCACTAATATTTAACGTATCATAATATTGCGAGTTTGATTCCCACTTGGAGAGAGAACTTTTCGAGACTTTTACAAATTGTCAATAATGACATTTCATATTATATACCTTCCCATGCATTCTCGTTAAAACTAAAAACGTTTAGATAGATTAATTTGAGGATATATATGTTGTTGAACTACATATAACACAATATTTATTCATTAATATGTATACATTAAATAATATTTTAAAAAAATGGTATCGAAATTTTCCACAAGTACTAAAAACAAAATCGTTTAGATCTTAACACGAAAATAGATTGCACTTTTGTATAAATATTCATTTAATGAATGAAAAAACAACAACACAAACTTACTGCTTGATATTGGGTCGCTTGTATTTGTTATACTTCCTATAGTAGACCAAGTCACCGTTGATATGTCTGATATTACCTCGGTCGATAAGGTTGTTGTAGAAACTGAAACAAACAAAAGTACTTTTGATGTTTGATAATATACTATTCAAAATTTGCTTAGCACCGCATATCATGTTTCACTGTGAAATTGAAATGGCTATAACGTCTTTTATATTTGTCCATACCTCTTAAGATTTCACAACCATCCTTTATATACCCAAACATTTGTTTTAATGCAAACATTTCAAAGTATAAACTCTTAATTTTGAGATATCAAAACAGCAGCAGCAGCAACAACAACAACAACAACAACAACAAAAACAACAACAGCAAAGCGTTTTCTATTCTAAAAAGTAACATAATTCACAAAGTTTTCAATTTACATATACTTAATAACTTTCAATATTATCTACAATGCAATGTTATTCTTTTCTTAAATGCACGTATGGTGACGTACAAATGTGAAAATGCGTATTTACAAATGCGTTTCTGAAGGATATGCATTTGTTCACAAAAGATCTTATGTTTTTCTTTTATCTCCATATTACAATTGCTGCATTTTCTCTTCTTTTTCAAACAAAACAACTAGCTTACGTTACAAAAATGTTCAAATCTGATTTAAAGAGAATAAGAGCTCCTATTTTCCTGGTAGTAAACAACGTTTTGATGCCGCGGTCATTTCAAAAATGTAAAGCACACAGATATTTTAATAAAAATATAAATATTAAACGTCTGTTTTATATACACATTCAATTTATGATTTTTAAATCTTCCGTATATATTTACAAGAAATATCTTTCATAATAAGATATTCGGCGTTTGGAGAATTATAAATAGGTGTAGATGTACATTAAATTTATTTAAACGACTAAATAAGTAATTGGAACATATAATTTGCTATCATTAACATGCATTGCACTCCAATTCTGAACACAGTTACACGTAATGGTTAAACAATTAATGAGATGAATGTATGCATATATACTAAAAACGTCTAATGAAATCCCTAACACCACAGCAGGGTTTAACATTGCACGATTTTTCTCAGCAATGGAAACCATATGCAAGAAATCATTTGATACAAGTTAAATGATCATTTATATAAATCTTTACTCAATAAGGTTAATCGGATCAGTCATGTCACAATGCTAGATACTGATTAAAACATTGCCTTTGTCGATTAAGCAATCTCTCATTTTCTACCTTTTGATGCATTTTATAAGAACTTTGTGTTCCACGTGTTCCAAAACATATTACATAATGCTTATACAGCAACATACAATAAATAGTACTATTGTATCGAACGTTTTATTTACGTTGTCTTAGAGTAAATCATTCAGGAAGTGCGAAGTTGGGGCCCACTTAAATCTGGTTTAAACACTGTCAGTTGGTCTTTTATCCGGCTGACTATTCCAAAGACGGTAATTTTTTTTCTCTAGATTATGTAACGTCGTGTCTCCGTGTTTCTTTGTCAATTTGATCCTTAATTCGCTGTTGCTTGCCTCCTTCTTCAGTTAGAATTCTTATAGGACCTTTATGTGTTTCCTTATTACTTACTAAATACAAAATCGTTTTGGTGCTTAATTTTGGTCTTACTTTAGGGCGAATTAGTTGCTCAAGATATTACACTATTTAATCAGATGTTTCCAAGTTTATTAATGAAAAGGTATATTTAAACGTACTGCTTATCACTTGATCAGTATTACCTGTAGTAGATTTATACGCAGCTGTTGTGTCTGGTTTAACCTCAGTCGACAACGTTGTTGTTGAAGCTGAAACTTAAACAAAATTGTGTAGGATTTTTCATAATATCAAATTGGTAATCTTATCAAAATTTAATGTTAATTTCAAATTTAAAGTAACGACTTGTGTATATCCATCCTAATTAAGAAATGATAATGGTATTATATTGAAAATAATGTGCTCTTAATAACTTGATATATCAATTTCTAAGTTACACATAAAAATGAAAAAAAAAATGTTGGAGTAAGGGTATGTATTCAATATTTAAAAAAAAATCTTTTAATATTTCTTTAATCACTTAATAGCAATTATAGCATTTGCTCTACATTAGTCTTACAGTTGTAAAAGGTTTAAACTTCATTTATTTTGAAATAGGACATAGAGCGATTTCGCTCATTAACATATTGCTGGTTCTTATGTTGGCGTTTAACCAGATTATATGACCTAAATTGATAAAGCATAAAATACTTATACAAATGATATCATATGATATAGGACATTTAAAAAAAAGGCAAAGCAGAAATGATGTGTCTAAACACATGTATGCGCCCGTGCGTGTGTGTGGTATATATGACAGCAAGTTTAATCTATGGGATGGTATTGATATACCTACCACATGAATAGACAACTTCAATAATGCGAAAAGAGTGCACCTCTGGGAGTTCTGTCAGGGAGATGTTTTCAAGGCATTCCTCTGTATCACATGTGTCTATCAGTCTGATTATATTTTCACGATACAGAGACACATCACGCTCCTTTAAACAGCAATCTTGATGATACCTCAAACACTCATCGATAAAGTGACAAATATGATTCTCATACACCTTTACTTCTGTAATATTGATGCTACTCCCGCTACAATTAGCCGGGATTGTTTCACTTGCATTGCAAAAACCTTCATCATAATATTTTGTGTAGCATATAGTGAGAGAATATTCCATCGTACGAAGAAGAACACCACTGCCTGTAATAGAAAGTATCACAATGGTTTACAAATGATACGGGGGTGATTCACGAATTTTGAAACACCCTGTAGTTTTGTTTTTCGCGAACACCTGCAGCACAAGTTTCATGATTTTAACGGTGTCTTATCCTTTCAATAGCAAACTACACATATATGTTACACATAGTTGTGATTTCAACATGGGTAGACGTAAAGTTGACTCAAGTTTAGAGGGTGTTATAGAAAACCTGTTGAAGAAAGGAAATTCCTATAGAAGCATAAAGAAGGAGCTAAAGGGGCAGGGGCATGTATCTTTGTCCACAATACATAGAGTAAAACATTTCATCGGCAAATCTCGAAATCCTAATACTAAAAAGTCGAAACCAGGTGAGTTTCGTAGGCGACCTACTTAGTCAACAGATGACGTCGTTCGTAAAGTCGCCATTTTTATTCAAAGGGTAAATCCTCCAACCCAGAGAAAGATGGCAAAACGTTAAGGTGTATCTCAGGCTATTATTAACCGAATTATTAAACGTGTACTGCAATGTAAACTTCGCAAGAATTGCAAAGTTCATAAGCTCAATGCAAATCAAATTGAGAAAAGACGTCAACTTTAATGGCGTCTGTATTTACGTTTAAATAACAACCAGTGAAAAAAATTTGTCACCGCCGACGAGGCAATGTTTTATCTCGGTGGCAGTTATGGTCGTCGTCGGGTTTGTTATTACCGTAAAGGAGTACATGATGTTTCAAAACTTAAGTTTGTAAAACGTGATTCGTTAGCTCCAGGATTCATGGTTTGGGCAGGCGTAAGCTTCCATGGTAAAACGGATATCCGTATTATTGATAAAGGTGTAAAAGTCAATTCAGACTTCTATATCAATAAAGTTCTGAAGCCTTTTGTCAATAAAGATCTTCCCAGAAGGTTTCCTGGAGACCAAATTAAAGACATGGTCTTCCACCAGGATAGTGCATTCAGTCATACCTCAAAACACACACTTAAATACTTGCGTCAACAAAAAATCAACTTTGTAACGCCTGAAGAATGGATGCCCAAAAGTCCTGATGCAGCACCAATTGATTTTGCTATTTTGTGTATCTTAAAACGACGTTTACAAAAGCGTAAAATATACACTTTGGCAGGTCTTAACCGAGCATTAAAGGATGAATGGAAAAAATTAGAACCAACAGTTATAAATAAAACCTTGCAGCCATGACCAAAGCAATGTAGACTCATTTACAACATGCATGGATCACATATTGAGCATTTGTTACAGTAAAATGCATATCAGTTTAAAAGTATACGCTGTTACAAAGTGTTTCAAAATTCGTGAATCACCTCTCGTAGTTGCTGTAATATATTTATAAATAGAACGCATTACCAGCTGATTGCCAATGAATATAAAGCTAGGCATTTACACATATCTTATCTTGAATTCAATATGAAATGAAACATCCTGTAACTAAATCAAAATGACTAATTAACAAGTTTATCTATCAACGCTGTATTCAATGCGCCCGAAACGCAGGTGGAATTAACGAAATTAAATTAAGCCAGAGAGAGAGAGAGAGAGAGAGAGAAAGAGAGAGAGAGATTAGCATGTATGATACGCAATAAGAAAATATCAACATTATTAGGAAGAGGAGAAAAAACTTTGTAATAGTATTGTCACATGTCTATTACGGATGTAATTTTAATTTAATGTAAAAAATCACACTACTTGAAGAAAAAACAACAACAAAAAATGATAATATATATCATTATGATAAAAAAATGAAAAATGGGGAATGCAAAAGTTGGCTGTTTTTACAATATCTTGAATTCTATAAGATAAAAGAGAATAATTAATTAGAATCAAAACAATTAAATAAGTGGTAACCCGCTGAAACGTCCTTAAGGTTTATTTAAATATATCTAACTCACTTATTATTCCGTCTTTTATAATGTAATGACCATTTCTGTACTATTACCATTATAACAATTTGGTCGTGCCATCCATCTCTCAATATTTGTGGTTAATGTTTCGAAAAATGTACCCTTTGAAACATAGTAATATCATGTTGCTTTAATTTCAGCCATTCAAAAATATGTTAACGTTTTTAATAGTAACTTAACCTAGAACATTCACTTTTTTGGTTCCATATACCATGAGAAAATGAAAAAAATATTTTTTTGCACAGTTTCGCCATCATGCGGTTCTAGTGCCAATAGCCCAGTTCAAATCGTGTTTTTCTTCTTTTTTTTTCAATAAAGCTGGCGATGTCTGTGTTGTTGTTTTGTCAGATTGTTTGCGGCTTTTGAAGTCAGATGGGTATTTTCAATTTTCAGTAAAGAGAATAATTGTTTGACCTTTATCAGTAATGAATTTGTTTGCAAAATTGTTGTCTATTAAACGTGAAATGATCACGTCATGACATGTAGAGAGATTGAAAACATGCACATGCATGTGTGTATGAACGGGCCAAAGTATCATTTTGGCGACTGCTTTCTTGATTGAAACGGTTGTGTAAATTAACACACTGTCGAAAGTAAAGGTTATTGACTCATGGCGAAACAACCAAATATACATATAAGGTTATAAATGGTAAATGTAAAATAAAAATAGTATGGTGTAGATGATGATAATGCTGCTGCTGAAGATGACTGAAAATGATCATTTGTGAGTTTTAAAATCATCATATTTTTCATAATTTGACAGTATTGACTCCGTCTGTACGATCCACTACTACTTTTTTTACATGGTAAAATCGTTTCTACTATTTATAAACTATATAATTATTTGCACTTGCGATTAATTCAGTGAGATATGAACTTCATAGTCTCCACTGAAGTGGTATACGCTTGAACACAGATTTAATAATACTTCGAAGATCCTTTATCGCCGTAATGTCACATATTTTCCCTCCTTTGACTTGCATCTTTACCCAGCTACCGGAATTTTATGCTACCTTGATGTGACAAAATAACGACACACTTCAGGATAACATCGGCTAGTATTCAAACTGACGTCATTTTTTGGCTCTTGTTTTGCAATATTCTAGGTTTACATTTTACCGGTTATGATATTTTTTCTCACTAATTTAAAGTGTGTCGTACTTTATTTTTTGTGGTGGTATGGTGATCATAAAAGCGGTTGAACTCTTAAGATTCAACGGTTTAGACCATGATGAAAACGTTGGTACAATATTTTATATGTATATGGAAAACAATTAAAAAAAGTAGCCTTGCCCTATTATTTTCCGGGCTAACCTTTTATGTATGTTGTTACGTTACGTTATAAAACACTTCAGACTTTCTTATTTTGCATAAAAAAGTAAAGAGTTGACCAGGAAATTAAAATGTAATACACATTTTTTCAAACATATAAACTTGAGACCAGGCGTATATATTTATTAAAAACACATCCTGTTATACTTTGCAAGTCCTTATGAGAAATCATCTCAAGAGCAAGCGAGAGAGAGAGAGAGAGAAAACTCCTATTTTTTTGAAGTTAACAACGTTTTGGTGCCGCGGTCATTTCAAAAATGTAAAGCACACAGAACTTTTGATAAAAACATAAAATTTATACTTCTGTATCATATACACATTCAATTGACGATTTTTAAATCTTCCGTATATATATTTCCAAGAATTATCTTTCAAAAAAAAAAAAAAAGAATAATTATGAATATTGTGGATGTACATTAAATATATTAAAATGACTAAATAAGCAAATTAGAACATACAATTAGCTATAATTGACTTGCATCCACTGTAGATATAGCACGTCTTACAGTCAGACAGTATACTAAACACAGTGACACGAAATTCATAAGATAAATGTATGCATATACGAGTATATTAAAAACGTCTAATTAAGATCCCAAACAGTACAGCAAGGTTTAACTTTGCACGACTTTCCTCAACAACGGAAACCATATGCAAAATCATTTGATGACGAGTTAAATGATCATTCATTTAAACATTTACTCAATAAAATTGGTTAATCAGACCAGTCATGTCACAATGCTAGATACTGCTTATAACATTGCTTTTGTCGATCAAAAATATCTCATTTTCTACTTTTCAATGCAGTTTTATTTATACTAAAGAACTTTAAGATTAATCCCACTTGTTCAAAGACATCTCACATAATGCTAAAACAGAAACATACAATAAATAATACTCACTCTTGTATCGAACCTTTTAGATAAGATAAAATAATTTTGTATTATCGTGACTTGTATTTTACAACATAAAATTAAAGAAATACATATATAACTGTATTTAATATGAACACCCGGCCCAACGGGCCTATAAGTCACCTTAACAAATTTAAGTATATTAATCAATTAATCAATCACGTGAAAAGAGATGAATATTTAGTAAAGTTACATAAACCACAAATTTTTCTTTAGTCTGGTTATGAAATATTAAAGTGAATCATTCTTATATATTGTACAATAATGCATGTCAGCTAATGCTCATAATATATCAAATATTAGTATTATAATGAAACTGATACATAGTGAGACTGTCTCAGAGTAAATAATTCAGGAAGTGCGAAGTTTGGGTCCACTAAAATCTGGTTCATACACCATCAGTTGCTCCTTTTTCCGGCTGACCATTCAAAGAAGGTAATTGATATTTTCTCTCTAGTATATATAATGTCGTGTCTCCTTGTTTCTGTGTCAATTGTATACTTAATACGCTTTAGCTTGCCTCCTTCTAAAAGTAAGAATTCTTACAGGATCTTTTTGTATTTCCTCATTACTTACTAAATACAAAATCATTTTGGTCTTAATACGAGTAGTAGATCTTACTTTACAACGAATAAGCTATTCAAAATGTTGCACTATTTAATAAGTTGTTTGTTAGTTAATGAAAGACAAAGTATATTTAAACGTACTGCTTATCACTTGATCAGTATTACCTGTAGTAGATTTATACGCAGCTGTTGTGTCTGGTTTAACCTCAGTCGACAACGTTGTTGTTGAATCTGAAACTTAAACAAAATTGCGTAGTTTTTTTCATAACATTAATTCGCTAAGCTTATCAAAATTTAATGTAAATTAAGATGAACGTAATGACTTGTGTTTATCTATCCTAATTGAGAAATGATAATGGTATTATAATGAAATAATGGGAATGCATTATAATGAAGGGTGTGTATTAAAAATTAAAATTTCAAATTTAAAAAAAAACAAAAAAAAACAAACTTTTAATCTTTCTTTAATCACTATATAACATATTTGCGCTACATTAATCACACAGCACAAAAAAGGGTTTGATCTTCATTTATTTTGAAGTAGGATATAGAGCAATTTCGCTTATGAGTATCTGGCTAATTCTTATGTTGGCGTTCTATTTCGTTCATTGCGAAGAAACCAAAGAATATGACCTAAATAGATGACGCATAAAATACTTATGCAAAAGTCAGTATATATCAACTGATTAAAGACATGAAAAATACAAGACAGAAATAATATGATTATACACACGTAGGCGCGCGCGTGTGTGTGTGGTATATATGACAGCAAATTTTATCTATGGGATGGTATTGAAACCTACCACATGAATAGACAACTTCAATAACGCGAAAAGAGTGCACCTTTGGGAGTTCTGTCATGGAGATGTTACCTAGGCATTCTTCTGTATCACATGTGTTCACCAGACTAATGATTATTTCTTGATACCGAGACACTTCTTTAAAACCCTTATAACAACATTCTTGTGGATTACTCAAACACTCATCAATAGAGTGACAATTATGACTGTCATACACTGTTATTTCTGTAATATTGACGCTACCCCCGCTACAATATTTGGAGATTGTTTCACTTGTATTGCAAAAAAACTCATCATATTCTTTTGTATAGCATATGGTGAGAGAATATTCAATCGCACGAAGAAGAACACCACTGCCTGGAATTATAAAAAAAATACAATGGTTTATAAATGTTAGTTGCTGTAATCTATATCTATAGAACACATAACTGATACATGGACTATGAATATAAAACAGTGTCATTCACGTATAACTTTAAATACTAAATCAAAATGGCCAATTAATTAACAATATTAATTTCTATATTAAATATCATTTCATTCAAGGGTTCCTAATCGTTATCATAATCTACAAAATAAAAAGATGTATGAATTAAAATACAAATTTATTAACATATATACATAATTAAAATAACGGTTTCATCGGTGTATGTTTGTGTATGATTTCTACATTTGTGAAAGAATGGGGTAGCCTAATAAGAATACAATATGATTTTTCATGATGAACTCTATCATGTTATAATGTTATCGAGTTTATTGAATTGGCAATTCAGCTAGTGAAAATGAGGTTATAGTGAATATCAATAAATGCTGCTGCTGCTGCTGCTGCTGATGATGATGATAATATTAAACCTGTAAGTATTAACATCAGCCTTAGAGCACAAAACATGTTTCTGTTGTGTTAAGTTTGGACTCAACTAGTATATATATCGTGCATTCACGATATACAACCAAACACATCTATGACTAGGAAGTGTAAATGGATAATATATATTGTTTCGTACAGAGTCTGTTGAAAACAGGAAATAAATGTATCAATGTATCAAACGCTTATATATACGTTATACTAACGTCGTTTATTAGTTGAAACGATGTTTATTTTCAATTTCAATCAGTCATAATAATCATTTATCTGGAATATTTAACCATTAAACCAAATTAACATGACGCCAAAACAGATATAGCCACGCCCCGAATGTTTGTCGGAGGTTGTTGAACTAAGGTAACTATTGAAAGCAAGATTCACGTGCATTTGTTTGTCGGAGGATTGTACAGCTTTTCACTGGTTAAACCGATATGCATATTCATTTCGGGGCGTTTTGGCGTCATGTTTATTGCTAACTTGTCAGATGAAAGGAACAAATAGCTACCATATAATGGATTTTTTTTTATAAAACAATATGAATGGAATGATAAAGCAGAAAAACTTTCTATCAGATTCTTTTCAACTTAACCCTTTACCTTATATAGACTCATTTTGGCGCCTTGGCAAACAGAGCAGACACACATCAGAAGCTTCTTTCAGGAACTGTCTGATCAGAGTCTCTTCTGTTTGCTCACACAATATTATAGCTCAGACCGTCTGGACGATAAAGAAAAATCGATTGTTTCATCTACCATCTTATTTTATTAAATTATTATTCATCCAGTCATAGATGTATACATGGATATTCATGAGGAAAAGGGATAATGGGGTATCTGAACATGGACCCAAGATATTTGATAATGGATTCGCCCCGTATATCTGTCTGAATGATAAAGAAAAATTCATTGTTTCAAATGCCATTCAAAGTTGAGTAAATAAATATTTCTCAAGTCATAAATTTGTATTTGAATACTCATTAGGAAAGGCTTAAGTCAAGTTAAGTTGACTTAAACAGCATTGTGAACATGACTCCATTTTGTTTGATATTTAATTTGTAAAAATACAGAAACAAAACTATTCAATGGATCTAAATATCATTACCGCCTAGCGCAATAATTTATGGCGCATTACACATAAATATTGAGCTGTACGCTTATCGAGTCAATATTACAGACATATAGGACACCATCCATTATGAATAGTTAATGTTAGCCAAAAATGTGTAAACTACCTTATGTTAATATTATATCTGACGAACATTATTTTAATATTATTTTTTTTTAAATCATCATCAACAATAATTATTAGTAATACAAACAGTCAATGCATCACCGAATCACTTAAGTCGTCCAACTTGATAACATACTCAAAACACCTCGGCGTTGAAACCTACACCATCAGCTTCGGACAGATTAACCCGAGTTTTTCCTCTTGATATGAAATGCGAAGCTTGCATCATATATGCCAGTAAACTAAAATGTAAATTAAAACAGACAAAAATTAATACATACATTTTAATTATTTTTTATGCCTATAAACATTTATTAAGACTGAAAAGCGATCTGTATTTCCGCAGTTTTTTCAAGATGTGTTGAGTCGAAACGAACGAAGGGCTTTTCGCTTTAAAGCTGAGAACGGGGTGTCGTGGGTAAGATCACCGGTAAAAAATCATACATCTATACTCCTTGATTTGCGTTCAGCATGTAAGATTTGTGAGACTATTGTGACTAGGTACTGTATCACATAGCTGTAGTAAATTGAATATAAATAGCTTTCCAGTAAAGAAAGAAAAAATATTGCTTTCCTAGCTTTAAGCACATTGGGTTTAATGAACATTATAAATATATACTTGCCTTCATATCATTACTAGCCAAGAAATATTTATATAAAGTAGGTGTACTCATAATCACTGGTGGTTTTGTGTCGGTAATTAAGCATCTCTTCTTTGACATGATATGGCAGAGTGAACTAGTTGTGTCTCAAACAAAAAAAATTTCAAAATGACTCAAACACTGTCGATGGGACCTTAAATCCAGTTTAAAAAATATACACTTTGTATATTTACCTTAATTTCAAAATAAATTCTCAAAAAAATATATAAACGATTCTCAGTGGCTTGAGAGGCGGGGGGGGGACAAATGTTGTCTTATCGAGAAAAAAAAAACCCTTACACGGTTCAACCGAACCCAGCAAACAAACAATTTTTGTCGTATAATGATTCCATTTTGATATGTAGCTATATATAACAACACCCCCACCCACTCCAAAAGTATTTTCATTATATGTATGTTTTGACAAAATTTAATCATAGCTCATTATGATATCTGAAAAGCAGTCTGCCATAAATGAAACAATACAATATATATCAAGAATATAAAAGACGAAATTTAATATAAGAGTAAGGAAAAAACTTTTTAAGTTAACAGCATCTCGGTCTGTAGTCACATTCTCAAACTTGACCCTGGTATCGAGGATCGATATTGCAACAACATCTTCTAGTTCTAAGTTAAACATAAAGCATCAGATACCGTGTGTGTGTGTGTGTGTGTGTGTGTGTGTGTGTGTGTGTGTTTGAAGTGTATTGGCGTCGAAGACCTATGTATGGGAATTAATCTTCTTCTCGTAAACTACAAACAAAATAATTCTTCTTCTGGTAAAAAACACGAGATCAAAAAATAGAACTGTTTTCATTTGGTTATTAAACTAAATTAATTATTGAGGTTTATTTAAATGCCACGAAAATGTATCTTACACGAATTTAGAGGGTAAAAAGGTTTTTTTTATTTTCTTCCAAAAAATATTTCCTGGTGGCCGAGTGGTTAGGGCGTCAGGTCAAAGGTTCGATACAAGTTCGCTGCAAACCAAAGTGGTTAAAATGGTACTGGTGTATCACCCCTTCTTGGTGCTAAGTGTTATAGAGATAGTTCCTTTGAAAAACCGTCGGCGGGACATCGAAATATTGTGTGGAAAATTCAACAAAAGCATTTTAGATAACAATAAATAGGGTTTATTAAATATGTCTAGGAAGTATATACTCGTATGATTCAAGACAACAATTAACGGCCGATTTAATTTATATTCAGCAAGGTCATGCGAGAAAATCTTTTGATCCCTACAGTTGCAGTTCTCCTGTTCCTGATGATAGAATTGATTTATTTGACTTAAAATTCCTATTCTTGCGAATTATACACAACATTCGTTTCAGAGGAACACAAACTATGCCATCACTTAAAAAGTCTACATCATCAGTGACGATCTCAATATCGTTCTCAACATCTATAGCTTTTAAAAGGTGGTACACATAAGGTCAATGTCGGTAGTGTAGGGTATTATATGTAGAATCGACAGTCTCATTTTTAGGGCACTCAATATGTGCATATATATCATCTACAGCACCAGTGTGTGCATATGTATCGTCTGCCGAACCGGAAGTTTGATTTCTAGTGACATGTGAGTATTGGTTGTTTACGTCATTACCTACAGACGCTAGGTTTCCGTATGTAGGGTTAGCCTTGACAGGCAATGTTTTTAAATTCAGGACATTGTATTCGACATCATCTGGCACGTTATTTGTTGATTCTGGTCCGTCAACTTCTGAGAGTTCAAGATATTCATTGCCGGTATCGACTACCCGCGGCTGCGTGTCGGGTATAACCTCAAATTGGTGATCCATGTAACCATCATTTACCACTATGTGCAGTTTCACTTTTCTGTCTTGGATGGGCTTTGTGGCCAACCTCTTCTTTCTTATCCTGTGGATAAATTATATGAAACCTGAACACATTCATCCAAGTTTTACTTGCACTGGTACATACCGGTAAATGGAATTTGGAAATAAACAGAATGGTTTTCCTTTTTCTGCGCCTTTTGACAAAAGTTCAGTATATAAGAATTCTAGTGTTTTGTCAACCAATCATTCTATACATGTATATATGAATGAAGCTCAGAGTACATTAATATAAAAACACATGTAAATCAAAATTACATATAGATTGATACAGCTTAGGGAACAATCATATGATTTTGTATGTGACAGTAAAAGTATAATGTCTGTTATAAAATGTATGCATTTAAACTAATAAACGAAATTGTTTTTCTTACCACAGCACGACTATTATCACCCCACTGATGCTGAGAATGATAAAAGCTAAAACGGCAGCAACAGAAGTTGTTGGAAAAAAAGCCTCTGTTGGAGAAAACATAGTCACAATTTTAGCTAGTTTTTTTAGAAATGAAAATTACTAATGTAAGTGTGTATTTAGAAAACGAATATTATTTAAATCCATGACTGTTAAATATTAGATTAAGATTTTTAAAATACATATTTTAGAACCATAATATAGCAAATATTGTTAATACATATATATGTGAAAATAATCATTACTAGAATAGCTGTCGTCGATTGCATATAAAGATAAAAATAATGGTTTATTATACATGCACATGTTTATCAATATAAAATTTATTGAGGTGGATTAGATACGTATGTTTAATTCCGAACACAATTTTATTTATTTTATTGGGGTGCAGTGATACCTCTAATTATAAGAAATACATTCAAAAATGAATAAAATAGTTGAAAATACTTATGGATCTATTTTTAATGATACACAAAGTATAGAGGGATCATACCTTCAGTGGGTGAATTGAGCATGATACTTGATGTGTTACTAGAAGATTTTGGCAAACCGTGTGTTGCTGGTGGCGATGTTACTGATAGAGAGGATGCATTATGGTCGATCGGCAAACCGTGTGTTGCTGGTGGCGATGTTACTGATAAAGAGGATGCATTAAGGTCGGTCGGCAAACCGTGTGTTGCTGGTGGCGATGTTACTGATAAAGAGGATGCATTAAGGTCGGTCGGCAAACTGTGTGTTGCTGGTGGCGTTGTTACTGATAAAGAGGAAGCATTATAATCTGTCGGCAAACTGGCTGTTGCGTGTGGTAAGACTTCTGAAGATGTCTGAAGACACGTGTAGTTGAATGCAACAACAAGACATTGCTTACTTGAAATACACAACGGGTTAGATATATTGCAAGATACACTCGAGTTACAATTGTACTGTGCACCCCAGTCTACGAATTGTGCATTTCTTTCTAGTCTGCATGCATTCTCATCAGTATTAGAGCAAAAACAGCCAGTATTACCAGTAGCACACAAATACACTGTTACGTTTTGTAAACTAATGTCGCCTCTTAATTGGCATGAAAATAAAATAGTGCTGTTGCATTCATCGTTGTCACCAGATTTATGTTTCATATAACATTTCGAAATGGGCTCTTCTGAAAACTGTGGGGTAATCTTCAATGCTATAATATAAACGAAAATGGCATTGACTGTGAATCAAAAACAGATTCTTTTGTGTATAGCTTTAGTAAGGATTAACTCTGACAGTGTACCTGTTTGTAAACTGTTATATTAAACTTTTTATATGAAAAAAAAATTCACAAAGAAAGAAAATGCAATAAAAGCCATTTAGGCGGCATATTACTATCTTTTACTTAACACTATCGCTTTTATTCAAGTCAAAAGTGCAAAGAAGAAACGTAAAGCCAAGCCTATCAGCTTAAATACGAGAGATGGTCTGGACTACAAAAAGAAATCCAATATAATACGTAAAGCTGACGAGCATCCCTAACGAACTAAAGAATTAATATGAAACAGAAACGTCAAACTTTAGCTGTTATTACTAGAAGAAGCCATAGAGTATAATCCATATGAAATCCAGTATATTAAATAATACAATCTTATCCAAAATTTGTAACCTTGATAATTTGCGATGTTCAGTCATATGGCGAAAATAAAAAGATTCAAAAGAAAAGCGTGATAAGGAAATTATAGTTGGTGTCAAAACCAATCGGGTCTTATTTCGTAGTTACCGTTTTAAGATATTTTTAAATACTTCCTTCTTTACACACTTTGAACGTTGAACGTTTTATATCTCTATGGCCTGTTAATTATAATTATAACATTTATTTAAAGTATATATACTTTAACCAAATTTACTATCGATTATATTATTGATTTTGCCAGAATGAATTATGTGATATATATTGCAACTAGAAACTTTATAAAGCTATGAAATTATCCCAAAGTATGTCTCTTCTTTTAGTAATAAATAATTCGTTCGCATATGGTCATTGACTAAGAACTTATTTTTTACTATATTTTTGTATTACGTGTACCAATACCCATCTACAGACACATGGCCATCCATTCCATGAAAGATAAAAATGAGTGTTTTCTCCATTACAGGCAATAGCGTTACGAACGGAATGGAAACTATATTTAGAATCTCTTTTTCTCCGAGACTGACCACATTCACTCTTTGCGTATGCGCTCTCTTTACATGTTAAACACATATTAGCAACTTCACTTCCAAAAAGTGGTGAAGATGTCATGTCGCCAAACTACAAACACCTGCTTCGGAGATACCGTATTCTATACCTAAGCGATTTTCCCGTGCTTCACCTTCAAATTTAACGGGGGATAAGAGAAATAAATAAAAAATAATCATAATAAAAAACAAACAAAAAAACAACAAAAAAAAACAACAACTTTTTATTTATTTCTACCGATCATCTGTGAACGAGCTGTTTTAAGGCGGTCAATAATACATTAATCTCATCTGCGGATTAAGCAAAAAAAAGCAAACAAACAAACAAAAAAACGATGTCAACAGCATACAACAGCACAATCAAGCATAAGCACTCCAATTCCAAATGCTTTAAGGTAACTGATAAATCGTTAATTAAAAGTTAAAAATGATCGGAGACAATATAAGCCTTGCCTCAAATCACAGCCTACATCAAACCGTATTTTTGTATACAATATCCTAAAGGGATTTGATAGCTGTCAACATTTCACCTCCAACACCTAATTCCGATTACATTTTTTCGTAAGATATTTCTATTTGAATTATCATAGCCTCAGGCATTCCTAAAATCAAAAAACTTCCGAGTATCATGAACAGTATGCAATAACATATGTCTTACTTCCACTTTATTTAGAACTCATTTTGCTCGTCCACCATCGTCGAATATCCATGGCCGATCGATAGATCATCTATAGGTCGTGGGATATTACGGTTTGGTCGTTTTAGGGTGTGTCAAATTAACGCCATTTCATTGGTCGCATGACGTTTTTAAACCAATCAAAAAAGCCGTTTTATTTTACAACTGCAGGACGCAGTCATTTTTTTGTATTGTTTACATGATTTTCAAGCCTCCATGCCGAAAAGTGTTGCATTTAAAATTAGCTTTTTTATTGGTCGATAAATTAATAAAAAAACCCACTGCATTACGACGGTTTGCTTGCCTATTTCCCCACGGCATAATGTCATGAAGTGAAACGGAATAAGTGAGCCGGAGGTATTCGACGATGCTTATGATTATCATTATCTTCCTTTTCAAAATATGACAATCAAGTTTATACATGGAAGGCGCATATATGACGAAAAATAAATACCCTTATGAGTGGGCCAATTTAATCAGTTGAAGACACTTTCGGTATAGGATTTACGATTCAACTGGGGGACTAAAAACATGATTGCGATGCCAGAGCTAGGGGAGTCCGGAAAAAATGATTCTAGGAAGACGGAGATGCATTCTGAGGGGTATCTGGAGGAAATATCGTAGCTTTCTAAAGTTTCTTTTGCTTGGGGACGAAATTTTTACATTAGACTATATATATATATTCGTTTTTATGCCTTTTGTCCCTTAAATAAACTTCAATGTACCTTATTTTCTAGTTTTGACAAGATTCTTTATCCAGGCGGGCAGTAAACCTAACCATTGTTCTTGGGAAGGACCAGTACTAGACTCACATCCTCCGTAAAGATTTCTCGCATCCAAAAACCATAGATGGTAGCGGGGGTTCGAACTCACAACCCTCTAAACCATTATATCTAAATCCTTGAAAATTAATCTGTATGATTTATATTGCTCTTAATAGATTTTTATGGCACTGATCGCAAAGCTAGATTTCGAGTTTTAGAACAGCTGGGTGTTTTTGACTATATTAACTCTAATTAAAATAAAAAACAAATTGACAAAAAAGTTTAAATATGAAATTAAAAGTGATTGAGAATGTTATTATTTTCTTTGCACAATACAGCATTACATATATTTTCGACTCTATTAAAAAGGCATAACTTGGGTACATTCTATCAAATTTATTAACACTGACAAGTCTGTTATTGTCCATTTCTTATTTTAAATATGATTCCTTTCTATTTAAATACATATATTTATGTTCACCTTGTAATCTGTAAGATAGAGGTCCATATAATCATAAAATAAATGTTAAGATTTTCTTGGTCGCATTTCAAATGTGTGTATAACATTAAATTTGATTTGATCCTCGTTTATCAGTTTTACTATAAAATGCACAATAAATATGACAGTAATTTATACTAATAGCTATCAGTGCATTAAATGATGTCTGTGACATGCACACAAGCGTTTAACAGATTCAGATTAGAGCAGACACAATGACGTTGCCAAGGTGACGGTTGAGATAAGTGTAACAGCGGATGCCTTCGGCCTGGGTGACTGGTCATTTTCCTAACTTTTATTTCAGTAAAGGGTTACTTACCACAAGCATTGCATTTACCCAATCAAGGCAATTTCAATCACCTAGAAAATTGTATGATCAGGCCAGCTCGCGGGGGGGGGGGGGGGGGGGCCCCCCCCCCGGTAAATCCTAGCCTGCATTTATTCCATAGTGAAGGAAAGATACCTTTATCAAATCATATTAAACAAAACATGGAGGAATACCTATACTACATACTTTGCCTTTATAAGCAAATAATAGGGCTATACCTTATTTCTAACATTCAAATATAATTATCAAAACAAGGTTCTATATGTTCATCACTTTTAACAATTTTATAATCAATGCTATTACTTGAATAAATGTAAATAGCAGGATTAAATGTATTAATCGTCTTTCAAAAATGCTTCATCATTCATCTAAATAATACCTGTTAAATGTGTGTGTGTGTGTGTGTTCTGTTTTACCCCAGAAAGATACCTTGATA
>CM037794.1:38354078-38385786 GCA_021229015.1 Solen grandis
TCACAAATAAATAAAAAAAACTCTTTAAAAAAAAAACCAAAAAAAAAAGCATAATTACTCATCAAGTATACGCACACTCTTAAACATTCAATGTTAACAATTCTTAAACAGTCACTTATAGCATAATCTATAATATCTTACATCCTTTACATATTACATACACACACATCATATATGCCGAATGCCCAATGAATATATATATATATATATATATATATATATATATATATATATATATATATATATATATATATATATATATATATATATATATATATAAAACTATTATGCTCCTTAGGGGGACCATGCTTAATTTTCCTCCTTAAGGGGACATTTTGTATATTGTGCATGTTGAAGCTAAGAAGAAATTTAATTGCAATTTCAGTGCCATCCATTGTTTTTCTGCACTGCTTAAACATCATATTCTTTATAAATTGGGATCTAAGAAATATATAAAAATCTTGGACTCCTTAATATTTTGTAAGTTTTTCATAAGGCTTTTGTAGCCCAGTATATATTTATGTAAGTATGTTTTACTTATTAAGGAGACCATGTATATATCTATTTAAGACATTCTGCTGCTTAGGGAGACCGCCCTTGTTTTAGTATTTAGAGGTTCATTTCGATCATTCCTGTCAATTTACATAGCACAGCATGGCATACAGACATAAAATGTTATATAAGCTTAAGAGACTTAGCATTCTAGAACTCTGTGAGTCGAATGTGTCGCCTGATGATGACTTATGGACAAAGAATGCTGAAAGATTTTTTTTTTAGGGGAATAACTTAACAAGAGGGCACAGATATCACCTGAGGCACAGATGGTCTCTAAGCTTATATGGACAAAGTATATTTCTGCTCATTAAGAATAGTTATTTGATGAAAATATGGCTAGTTGTTCAGAAGACGTTGTTCAAAGATATTTCTTTTTTACGCTCTGGTGGCCATCTTGTTCAGTGGCGCAAAACAATTTTAGCGATTTTTGTTCAGCATCACCCAAAGATCATACCTGTTGAGTTTCATGAAAATCTGGCTAGTGGTTTAGGAGGAGATGTCGTTAAAGGGTATTTCTATTTTTAGCTCTGACGGTCATCTTGTTCAGCGGAGCGGAACAAATTTGGCTATTTTTGTACAGCATCATCCATTCCAATAATCTTTCCTGTAGAGTTTCATGAAAATCTCCTGATTTTCATGAAAATCTGAAACCAGCGATTTAGGAGTAGATGATTTTTAAGTAAAAAGTTAACAAAGCAGGACGGACGACAGATAAAGACCCGTCACAATACCTCACCTGAGCACTTTGTGCTCAGCCGAGCTTAAAAGTGCACAAGGTAGACTTAGGGCTTTTGTACACCCACTCCGGGTCATTGTAATAAACATACACGGATCCCATGGCCTAGTGGTTCGAGAGCCGGAGGTCGAAGGTTCGATCCCCGGCAGAGGATTGTTTAAATACGGCCGGTGACGAGCCACCAATGGTACTGGTTGCCTTCCTGCCTGATGCCTGGTATATAGGAGGGAACCGGTAAAGTACATGTGAAAGAAAAAGGGGACTCCTGAGTCAGGAGGGAACAGGGCAAGTACATGTGAAAGAAAAAGGGGACTCACGAGTCAAACTTGGCTGGACCTTTCAATAGGGGTGACACAATAATAAACAGACATAAATACATACCAAGTCTCAAGTCATTCCAACTTAAGGTAACAAAGTTATGCCTCATACTTATCAATCCTGGGAAGTTAGATAAGTAGACAAATAGTTAAGGAAATTGTTGACACCAGATGGACGGACGCACGCACGACTGACAAAGGGTGATCAGAAAAGCTTACCATGAGCACATTGTGCTAAGGTGAGCTAAAAAAAACACCATAGTTAATGGTTCTTGTACACTGTACTCTGGTTCATACATACATGCCGATTATCATGTCATTCTAACTTTTGGTGACAAAGTTATGCTCTGGACAAGCAGATGGAGATGCTACCAAAAGTAACCCTTATATGTCGCCTGACTCTAATCGGGCGACACAACACATCAAATTCTCAGCACATTTCATTTATGTTAACTTAGCCAATTAATTAGCTTTCCCTCACTGTGACAATATTTCAGTTATATAGTGTCATCTAGCTTATTACATAAGGAGGTATCTGGTAAGAATTCTTTTTATTTCCAAACTAGTATGATTTGTTTTAATACCCTCAGATAAAATACTTTGGTATTGTAAATGTTTCAATAACAATGTAGTCAATAAAAATGTCAATTAAGGTTTGCAAATAATAGAAGAACGAATTGATAGCTTCAAAATATTTATTGCCGTTTACACAAATCATTTTTATTTCAGACAGTTTATGTATATAAACACAGCATGATATTGTTTTAACTTTGCATACATGTATCAAGACAACATCAAGACTTGGCTCAAAAATATATTGTATAGTATCTGCTGTTAAATAGTACTTGCAGTAAACTAATTTTATTAACAAGCTAATGGTATTGCTTACATCACACAAGTCCCCTACCGGTTGTAAATTTTTTACTATTGTTTTCTAACATAGTAACCCACAGATTTTTGATTGGATTAAAATAAAAAGTCTTATGCATATTTCCACTTGAACAATATGTCAATTTTAAGTTTCAAATTTTAAGTTTTCAGGAAATATGGCTCTTTGGTAACTATCATTATACTGATCCAGAAACTAAAGTTTATGATGAGAAAAATTCTGATTGCAAATTTCCACATAATATCGAAAAATGAATAACATTTTTACCTTTGACCTCCAATTGTGACATTGACCTTAAAGCTAGAGATCTGAGGATTAAGAGCAACACATCATGTTATGGTGATAAAACATTTCTGCAAGTAATGATAAAATCAATCAAGACATGACAAAGTTATGGAGTGGACACGAGAAATAAACCAATTTTTGAGATTGAGTGCACCACATCATCTCATGGTTGTAAACACTCATGCCAAGTAATATCAAAGTCCCTCAGGAGAGGAAAAAGTTATGGAGTAGACACAAGAAATAAAGTCCATTTTTGACATTTAATCTCCAATTGTGACCTTGACCCTGAAGCTAGAGATCTGTGGATAGCATGTGACACATCATTTTATGGTGGTAAACATTTCTGCCAAGTAATATTAAAACCCATCAAGGCATGACAAAGTTATGTAGTTGACATGAAAGGGGGACGGAAGGATGGAAGAAGGCGTGCAAACCTATATTCTCCAACCAGTACACCGGTAGGTGACTACTAATCTTAAACAACTAAAATACTGACTTCTGTAGGGATCAACCTCCTTGCTAAATGGAACATATACTTATCAATACATTTGATGACCACCCTAAAAAGGATGTGTAATTCAAAATATTACTGCTATATGTAATACAAAGTATAGTTCTTTTAATAAAACAAGAGGGACATGATGGCCCTATTTTGATCATCTGAGTATCACAGCTCTAAAATCAATCTCTTTCTTCAGAACAAGATACGTGTATAGAAAATTTACAATAGAATTCAATCAGGCAAAGCCTCACCTCTGAAGGCCTTTTTTCCCCTGAGCTGAGTAATTTAAACAATTTTGAAAGAGACTTCCACAAGGAACATCTGTGCCAAAGCATTTTTAGATCTGGTTGTAAGTATGGAGAAGATTTTCAATATTGTTCTGAGGATATATAATATGTAAGGCAATTATGCCCTACCTTGTTTAAACCAGTTGCACCCATGGACACTGGACTAAAGGCAATCACAAAAGCTCACCATGGGCAGGTTGTGCGTAGGTGGGCTAAAAAAGAATTAAATGAGTAACAAAGAATGTGATGACAGATGGTGTGAATATATAGAAGACACGTGTTTCTTGAATTACAACATATCTGCTCATATGCTTATTCCTTTGGAAAATTGCTCAGACCACAACAAGTTTCAGATATCTTGGTAAACATGTACAGACCCTTATCAAATATTCAAGAATAATGCACTTGTTAAATATCAGAACAAGCACTCAGCCCTAAGTTAAACAGACCTTAACCAGGGCAAGGTCTCAGGATTAACAAAATATCCAAACATATTTCCAAAGTTTAGTTAAAAAAATCAGTTTCAGCATAATTTGCAACATGTCTACAAACAAAATCAAACATTGTTGTCAAAAATGTTTAATGCAATTCTCCGTCTCTTAACATACAGATTTATATAGAAATTCTAGTCACATCTATCACACAAATCAGTAGTAGTGAAATATTAGTAAATGCTTATCTAAACGAGCTAATAATGCTGCTCACACCACACAAGTCCCATTCCCCTATCTTTGGCTTTAAAACTCATTTAAACAGGGTTGCCACAGAGCTGAAGAAATAAAATTCCCTGACTATTCCCTGACTTTTCCCTGACTCAGCCCTACTTTTCACTGACCAATACAACCACAATTTTTCGGCCTCCTCCTCCCCTTCAGCCGTCCAATCCTCCCATCTACATTTTTATTGTTTTAGAATAATAACCTTAACAAATTTCAAATAAATCAGAATTCCTTTTCATGGTTATATTAGTCAGTGATAATAGTACAGATACTATTAAATGATTTTCTTACAAGGTAGTAATACTTCAGTCAATCTTACACATTAAGCAACATTTACATGTAAGCTATGGACACTATATCAACATAAATGGTCACAACAGCATTTAAAATCATCATGATTATACATGTACATACAGTCATGTCATACACCTCTAATGTTAAAACATTTAACTCAACAAAAATAACTCTGATAAACAGTGTGCACAATAAAATCTCAGTGAGTTGACTTAACCTATCAGTCTAACATCCCAAACCTTTTAAGGTTTCATGCTTAGGAATGTTTTTATATTATTAAATAATCAATGTTTGAAAGTAATACTTATAAATACTGTTTGAAGACTGCCATAGCCACTGAAAAATTCAAAACATCAACTCAGACTTTCATTTTTCCCTGACTTTTCCCTGACTTTTCTAAAATGACCATTTTTCAAAATTCCCTGACAATTCACTGACCTTGAAAAAAAATCATTTTTCCCTGACTTTTCAAGGTATGTGGCAACCCTGTTAAATCTTATGACTGTAGGCCAAAGCATTGCTTAGTTTTTGACTGGACAACAAAAATTCAACAGCCGGACTAACAGCAGGACAAGCTGATTCCAGTATACTTCTGGGGGATTGGGTAGAGGATATTAACTTTGTCTTCATAATTTTAAGGGTTCTACACCTTAGCCCTTTACCTCATATATACGCCTTTTTACGCCCTCAACAGGTACCACATAAAGCCTGATCTGCAGAAAGCTAGAGTTACACCTAACAAAATTTAATGACAAAATCCTCATTTCCAGACCACTGAGGAGCAGGGAACAGCATAAAACCTGATCAGCCTGCGAGTTACTCATGGCCCATATGGCTCATGAAGATCTGTTTCTGAGCAGGTGACATGTCAAGACTGGCATAGATTGTGGACAGTCTGTGCCTCATTTTTGTTGCAGTGATGTTAATATCAATCCCAGCCATGTCACAGACTTCTTTAAGAGCATGCCAACCTGAACAATGTGATGGTGTTCGTCCAGAAGTGCTTTTTGAGGCAAAAACAAATTTGTTGTTTTCTGATATTCCAAAACTGGATCTGTATTCCACAAGTAATTGAACTGCCTTCACAATATTACTTGGTATCAACACAGGAACATATTTTCTACCTTTTCCAGCTATGTAACACAGTTTAAATTGATCAAGAAGGAATTTTTCGGCTTCATCTTCCATATTTTCCACCTCACTGTCTGGAATCCAGACATTTTTTTCACCAGCTGTCCATTCACTAATAAGCATGCGTGGGGCTTCTTCTCCTCTACGAGCATTGAATAATGTCAGTCTTGCTACAGTCAATGTTCTTAGTTCTTTGTAATTTTCAATATTGAAACTTGAAGTTATTTTCTCAATATTGCTATTGATGTAGGCCTGAAGCTGTTTTAGTTTGTTTTCATCAGGAAGGTTTGCAGGTCGTCTTGCCTTTTCTTGTGAATGTTTAATACTTGCATGACGAGCTTTAGGAAATAGTTCACTTGATTTATATTTATATGCTGTAAGAAACAATTTGAGGTTTTTGCATTTTTCATCCTCCATTATTTCTGAATAATAACCTCTTAAAGTCTTAACAGATCGCAAAATTATTGCATCTAGTAACAACTTTAAGCCATGTTTTTCTTCTTTCCCATCCTTACATACCATTCTCTCAATGGCATCAGCCAAATCTTGCAGATTTTCTCGTTCAAACATGTCCTCTAAGTTCTTTTCTCCACTGATGTCTTTAAAAGTAAGGTAAAGTCTGGCAAGTTCCCTCATGTCACTCATCACAACCTTCCTGACTTTGTCTCCTTTTCCTTCCTCATGACGACGCATGTTATAATGCTTGTAGCCAATCATCTGTATTGTTTGATTCTGTCTTATGAAATCACCAACCTCCCCATCATGGAACCTGTTTAGAATGTCCTGAGTCTTTGTCATTGTCCATCTTTTGGACTTTGGATCTTTTTAACAATAGTGGTTTTATAGCTAATGGATTTGAAGTCACACACTTATGTTTGTAAAAGTATCTGCTTGAGAAGAATCCACGGCATTCTACACACAATCTTATTTTGTCTGGATTTGCAGTAATCCTTTCTCTCATTTTTGGTTCTTTGTTCTGTGTTAATAGCTCATAGTTAAACTGATAGATTCCTTCCTTTCTTTTATGATCAAAAAACATATTTTGAGCTTTTAAGTCTTTTTTCAGAATGTTTTGAATTTCAGGTAAATGCTTGTGTTTTCTTTTTATGTGCCTTTTTAGTTTTCCTCCCTTAATGATGACTTGGCAATAAGTGCAGAAGCGATCAGGTTTCTGAAATATAAACAAGCATATGTTGTTTTAGAGTCATGTTTTTTGCTTTGTGGGGAATTTAATGTTTGGTGTGCTGTGATTCAGACAGAATTAAATATGGTTACAAGTTCAAATGCATAAATTGGCTATGAAGGCTGAGGGTTTGAGCAGATTATCACACCCACTAGCTGTAAAACTGTCATTGATTTTCTACATTGTTGTTTTGTGCTTACTGTCACAACAACAGCATTTCAGTCATATAGCAACTATTAACAAGTGAAGAACACCCTTTCTTACAGCAGCAACCTACCACAAACCAGCTGGAAAGCTTCCACACGTGAAAAATCTGGAAGATACTCCCCTTTTGTTTGTCAAAACATTCCTTGCTGCACATCTACATTCATTGTGTAAAGTCTGAGCAAAATCGATCAAACAGTTTAGGAAGAGTTGGGCTTACAAGGTACATGGACAGACAGGCAGACGGACAGACTTCCAGAATGACGGACTGACGGGTGATTGCTATATACCCCACCCCAAAAAGAATAGAAAAATGAAATATGCAAAAGAACTTACTTATTTCTGACATATTTCTGACATATTGGAGTCTTCATTCTCAACACCACTGATGGAAACGTCTGGATCTAAAATTGAGGACAACTGACATCATGGTATCAAGAAAAGCAGCCTAAAGAACTAATTTCCGTTAAAAAAATCATAAGTGTAAATTTTAATAGACTACAAAGTCATGTTATACTCAGTAAAAGTTCACTATTGTCAAAGTATAAATAAACTGATGCTGAAATTGCAATATCTAATATTTATTACACCCAAGGTTTTAAAGAATGTGCACATGCAACGCATTTCTCAAATAAACACTTATTACATGGTCACTAATCACTTGTTTGTTTTGTTATGCAAAAAGGACACTTTTGAATAACAATATTAACTATAATATTACAGCTGCCGAAAAAAAAAAAGTGGTCCCCCTAATCTAGCAATCTTCCTAATGCAGTGGATCAAGATATGTAGGTCTACTTTATGAGGATATAATCTTTATTTTTATATATAGATTAAAACATGGTCCCCCTAATCTAGCAATCTTCCTAATGCAGTGGATCAAGATATGTAGGTCTACTTTATGAGGATATAATCTTTATTTTTATATATAGATTAAAACATGGTCCCCCTAATCTAGCAATCTTCCTAATGCAGTGGATAAAGATGTGTAGGTCTACTTTATGAGGATATAATCCTTATTTTTATATATAAATAAAAAATAAGTCCCCCTAATCTAGTAATCTTCCTAACACAGTGGATAAAGAAATGTAGGTCTACTTTATGAGGATTCAATCTACATATCTTTATATCTGCGTAAATTTTGACTTACTCACTCTTATTAATTAAGTTTTTGTTCAATTGACCTGCCAGGTAAATACCTGAAAGGGAGGTATGCGCAGTTATACATAGAATTAATAAAACAGTAGTTTTGAAATAATGCATTTATCCCCATACTCTTAGCATAATTTGAATTTGACCAGATCAAAAGTAACTTCAAATTTAAAGATTAGGATTTTTTTCGACAAGAAATTTAAGATACCTACAATATATCCTCAAATATCCCAAATCTGGAAATTATCTTATTTTGACAATGTTTATTTTAGACAAAAAATATCTCAAGATCAAAGGCAAGAACATACTGTCAGTTGCAAAAACAACAACTAAAACTTTAATCCAATGGCAGCAGCTTTTTCAAGAAAAAAAGGTCTCTTTATGCAGTTAATACATTGAAACTGTGTAAATTACTCCAGGATTGCTATCTATATAACAAAAAGCTCCGCTGACAGCGGAGCAATGTATGCCCGAATATGAGATTTGACCTTAAAGTGTGATCTTGATCTTGAACCAAGCCATCCAAAACCAATGCCCTGCACATCATCTCAGTTTGGTTAACATTTCTGTCAAAGAGTTTCAATTTCTTTCAAGGGTCCCAAAGATACAGACATAAACTTGCTAACAGACAGACAGACGAACTACTAGCGTCATTACATTATATCGTCTTTTGTGCTCATAACAATAAATTAAAAATTGCAGCCTCTAGGAAATATTTAGGTTTACAAGCACCTGGAAGTATTGCCTAGGCAATAATAAGTCCCCTACAGGCAAAACACACATTTTCTGATAAAGTGCTATTTAGAAATTCTAAGGCCCATTATTCCATCAAACAGGACCCAAACTTGATCAGAAACATCATTGATCTGTAACTTATGTTGGTAGACTCACACACCAAAAATGAGATAAATATCTGCAAGCGTTTAGAAAAAAGTCCAGAAAACTTGAGCGAGACTGACAAATGGAGTGCAAACCTTTTTTAGACCCCTAAAGGGAAAAGATCATAAATGTAAGCTTAAGATTGAAATATACTGCTCAATGCCTGCTATGGTCAGTAGTACAAACATTTCTGTTTAATATTTATTACACCCAAGTTTAATTGTCCATGACAAGGCTGACTGAGCTTGCATCGCCAAATATCCAGTATGTGTGTGTAAACAGTTGCATTCACCAAAAGAGATTTATGTCACTATGATATTTTGAAGCTAAATTAAATTAACACAATAGCCATGTTGACATGGTCTATCCACCTATGGAGTTTCAAGTTGATACCTTAAATACTTTTGGAGATAAAAAGTGGGACGCAAGGACGGAGAGTCTTTCTCATGTATGGATACATACATATATGTGGCTACCCCATTGTTCCTTTCTTTGTTCTAACAGCCCCATAAGAACATTATACAGTAAGAAAGAAAAAGAGGGCATGAGGCTGGATCGCCACATATGTAGTACAAGTTTAACAACAGATTGTATATCAATTTAACATTAGCTGAAATAACACAAATACTTGCTATGGTTCAAGAGAGACTTAGCGATATTTTCAAGGGCCTTTTGAATCTTAAGACATTGATGATTCCAAATATCTATCTGCCTAATGATCAAAATTTAGATTCTATAACCATGTTAAAGTGACCTGTGCGGGCATTTATCACCAAGGGGCATGAGACAATTGGTAAAACCAAAGATGATGGCTTCATACCAACTATCTAGCCTATGATGCTAAAGAAGATTTTTAAAGATTTTCCTATATAACTCTATGTAAAACAAGTGACCCCTGGTGCGGGGGCATTTATCACCGTAGGGCTATGATTTGTACAATCTTGGTAATGAACCATAAGATGATGCTACATACCAAATATCTAATCTCTAGGCCTTAAAGGATTCATAGAAGAAGATTTTTAAAGATTTTCCTATATAACTCTATGTAAAACAAGTGACCCCTATTGCGGGGCATTTATCACCGTTTGGCTATGATTTGACAATCTTGGTAATGAACCATTAGATGATGCTACATATGAAATATCTAAGCTCTAGGCCTTATGGATTCATAGAAGAAGATTTTTAAAGTTTTTCCTATATAATCTATGTTAAAACAAGTGACCCCTGGTGCGGGGGCATTTATCACCATAGGGCTATGATTTGAACAATCTTGGTAATGAACCATAAGATGATGCTACATACCAAATATCTAAGCTCTAGGCCTAATGGATTCATAGAAGAAGATTTTTAAAGATTTTCCTGTATAACTCTATGTAAAACAAGTGACCCCTGGTGCGGGGTCATTTATCATCGTAGGGCTATGATTTGTACAATCTTGGTAATGGCCCATAAGATGATGCTACATACCAAATATCTAAGCTCTAGGCCTTGCAGTTTTGCAGAAGAAGATTTTCAAAGTTTGCATTTTTAAAATCTATTTTTAGCTCCTGTGACCTACTTTTTTAACCAATCTGAATAATTTGTACAACTTTGATAGAGGGCATCATAAGGATGATTCCTGTGAAGTTTGGTCAAAATCCCTTCAGCGGTTCATGAGGAGATGTTGTTTAAAGCAAATTGTTGACGACGGACGCACGCACGCACGCACGGACGACGGACGACGGACAAAAGGCGATCACAATAGCTCACCATGAGCACGTTGTGCTCAGGTGAGCTAAAAAGAATAACACTAATCCACTGTTCCTTAGCCCTGTAAGTATCTATATGTGAGCACGAACGGATGAAGACCATTACCATATCTCTCATCTTCAGCAGGGGATAAAAAACATGGTCTCCCTAGTATAGCAATTTTCCTTATTAGTGAATAAAGGTCAGCTGGTCTGCTTCATAAGAATATGATATTTATTTATACTTTTAATAAAACATTTATGCTCTGCAACTTTATATAGCTCAATATTTGTTTAGTTAACATCTAAAATGAAAAAAAAGAAAAAAACAATTTTTTTTGTCAACAAAAAATTTAATGTAACAAATTAAGAAGAAATACTTACCCTCTCGGACTTTCGGAAGAGTGTTTGTTATGTCCAGTTCTCCTTCTGTCACAATGAAGTCTTTCAGAAGTGTGTAAGAAGTGTCCAGTTCTGTAAAGAAATTGAAGACCCTCAGAATATCTTGAGCAGACGGACGGGATGGACAAATGAAACAAGAGGGCCATGATGGCCCTGAATCGCTCACCTGAGTACCATTGCTTCAACTGATGTCAAGGTTTTTAAACAGACAAGGATTCTGATATAACTTAATCTAAAACATTTTACCCCTGACAATACTACACACCAAATATCTAAGCAATGGGCCATATGGTTTCAGAGAAGACTTGGGCACAGGGTCATTTATCACCGTAGGGCCAAGACTTTGAAAATCTTTGTAATGAACCATAAGATGCTACTACATACCAAAAATCTTAGCTCTAGGCCTTATTGATTCATAGAAGAAGATTTTTTAAGATTTTCCTATTTAACTCTATGTAAAACAAGTGACCCCTGGTGGGGGGTCATTTATCACCATAGGGCTATGATTTGTACAATCTTGGTAGTGGCCTATAAGATGATGCTTCATACCAAATATCTAAGATCTAGGCCTTATGCATTCATGGAAGAAGATTTTTTAAGATTTTCCTATATAACTCTGTGTAAAACAAGTGACCCCTGGTGCGGGGTCATTTATCACCATAGGGCTATGATTTGTACAATCTTGGTAGTGGCCCATAAGATGATGCTACATACCAAATATCTAAGCTCTAGGCCTTATGGATTCATAGAAGAAGATTTTTTAAGATTTTCCTATATAACTCTTGTAAAACAAGTGACCCCTGGTGCGGGGTCATTTATCACCATAGGGCTATGATTTGTACAATCTTGGTAGTGGCCCATAAGATGATGCTTCATACCAAATATCTAAGCTCTAGGCCTTATGCATTCATGGAAGAAGATTTTTTAAGATTTTTCTATATAACTCTATGTAAAACAAGTGACCCCTGGTGCGGGGTCATTTATCACCATAGGGCTATGATTTGTACAATCTTGGTAGTGGCCCATAAGATGCCAAAAAGGTCATAATTTGTACAATCCTGGTAGACAGTCATAAGATCATGCTATATACCAAAAATCAAAAGGCTAGGCCTTGTGGTTTCAGAGAAGAAGATTTTTTAAATTTTCATTTTTAAAATCTATTTTTAGCTTCTGTGACCTAATTATGCGATGGACCAGAACCATTTATACAACTTTAGTAGAGCTTCATCCAAGGAACATTCCTGCAAAATATTTTTCAAATTGGCCAAGCCGTTTAGGAGGAGATGTTGTTTGAAGCAATTGTTGACGCCGGACGCACGCACGGACGGACGCACGGACGACGGACGACGGACGCCGGACAAAAGGCGATCAGAAAAGCTCACCTTGAGCACGTTGTGCTCATGTGAGCTAAAAATAAGGGACTAATGTTCTTCCTTCAGGAAGCACAAAATTTATACAAATGTACTAGCAAGAGCTCTGCTGACAACAGAGCAATATACACCCAAATATGATGTGACCTTCAAGTGTGACCTTGAACTGAACCATCCGAAACCAACACTCGCACATCCTCTCAATTTGGTTAAAATTTCTGTCAAATAGTTAAAATTTCTTTCAAGGGGTTCAAGAAACATAAATACATGTAATCTTGCAGCCACCAATTGAATCAATGCTACAAGAAATTTAGGATGAACTTGCCTGACTCTGATGATTCACTGGCTGGAATCCACTCACCATCAAGCCCAAACGGATCTGAGTCGTCACTCACTGCAAAACAGAGGAGATCAACTTTTAAAAAGAAAACAATAGAAAAAAATACCAGTAGTTGCTTTTGAAGTTATGAAGTCCTTGTAGTAGTAGCAGGTCTTTTTGTTGAAACACACACACACACACACTTAAGAATCTCATAAAATGATCAAATTTAATGACAATTAAACTGCCATTATACGGGCTATGTGGGCAACATCAAGTCTTGTTTAAGTTTGGGTTCACAGAGACTTTGAAGAAGAAATTGTTTTGCTTTAAATAAGCAGAACTGCATGATGAACTAAAATAAGGCTAAGAAATAAATATTGATAAAAGATTGTTACTCATTATCATATTTTAATATTTATCAAAGAAATTTTTAACGGTAAAATTATAACTTAGGCAACAAATGGAATACAGTTATGTACTATGAACTTGCAGGTTACATATACACCTTATACACATTAAGAAAAAAATTCTGAACATAGTAGAACATAGTACAACAGTCTAATAAAGGCTGAAAAACAACAATTAAAACAAATGTGCTGGCTATATTTGCAAAGTGAGCAGTGTCATGATGTGTTTGAAAATATATTTGATCACTTCTGTATAGTATTTAGTAAATTATCATCATGTCAGGCAGAATCAGAAAAGTAGCCATTTCATGGGGAAGGCTACTTGCTAGTTTAAAAATATGCTAAAGAAAGCAAGAGGGCAAATGTGAGCAAATTAAGCATTTTTGAATTTGATGGAAAAAAAAGTTTACTGCTAATTTCTTCATTTGCGTTGGACACACATAGACACATTAAAGGTCATTTTGCGACCTCCAGATGGGAAAGCAGAACCCAGAGCCAGATATGTGCCAAATTGCATGGCTTAAAAAACTATCTGGATCTTCTATAAGCACCCTGTTAATACTTCTTCTGGGAACATCAGTTTTTTTAAGATAATCTAAAAGACTTGGTCCACCAGAATTAAACTAACAGTCACTGTCCTACTAGTCAAACGCCTTGCCACTTGACTATTTCCACCGGTGCTAAATTTTAAACAAGGTATGCAGTGTTTTTTCAACTATGGAGGGGAGGGGTCTAGCCCATTGTAGGGGGGAAATATAGTAAAAAAAACGAGCGGAAAGGGAGATTTTTTTTCTACTCTGTTTTATAGTAGCATTTAACTGTATTTTTATCTTATTTAATGGTGTTTAATTGCAAAAATAATAACATTAATACAATGATATAACATATTTCAACAGTTTAATTTAGATTATAACAAGATGTTCAAATTCAGTGTCATGAAGGGGGAATTTTTTAAAAGTTGGGAGGAAAAATATATACTTTTTGCATAGGGGAATGCCTCCTATATTCTCCGTATATTTTGACAAAAAAAACAAAAACACTGGTATGTAATTAGAAACAATATGGTAACAAGAACTTTAAATTCTGACACCTTACCATATTCAAATACATCACTGTTCCTTTTTTTCTGTTGATAAAAACAGTTCCTAGATCATACATGATACAGTCAATGAAAATCATTTAGACATGTTTGTTCACAATACATGTATCAACTTCATCAAAATAAAACTAGAGCTATCACTACAGGTGATGAATACCCCAATTCAGCTGCTTCCCACAAATTTAATTTTCACTTCTATTAGTGGCATAATTCAAAATATATAAAAAAAACAATGGTAATAAAAAAATATGATAAATAATAAAAAAAATAATAAATTCAAATGATCAGCTAATCAGAAATTGCACTGGATATAAAGTTCTTCAACAGAAAAATGAGATCAATTACTATTTTTACAATTTTCTCATCAGTGCTTCAGTGCTTGGTGGTGAAGTTTCCTATGAAGTTTGAATAAAATCCATCCAATAGTTGTTGAGAAATAGTGAAGACAAAAAAAACTAGAACTATCACTGAAGGTGATTAATACCCCCACAAATGCAGTAAAAGCAAGACTTCAAGTCAATACCTTGTATAATTTTCGAATTATGTACTGGACAAGAAAAAAAGATTCAAATAAAGGGAGATAATTAAAAAAATGGGACCAGGTAGAGTTACAGTTCCTGGACAATGCACTTCTCCTAGTTGCAATCTGTTACATTTTAAGTTTCAAGTCAATACCATGTATAATTTTTTAGTTATGTTCCAAACAAGAAAAACAAGGAAAAGTAACAAAGGGAAATAACTCTGTAATTACTCTAGATAGAGTTATGGTTCTTGTGCACTGCACTTCCTCATATTGTGGTTGACCATTGTATGAAATTGTTTTGAAATCCAACCAGTAGTTTACAAGTTATACTCTGGACAAGGAAAAGTAACTAAGGGCAATAACTCTGTAATTCCTATAGATAGAGTTATGGTTCTTGTGCACTGCACTTCCTCATATTGTGGTTGACCATTGTATGAAATTGTTTTGAAATCCAACTTGTGCTTTTCAAGTTATGCTCCGCACAAGGAAAAGTAACAAAGGGCAATAACTCTGTAATAAGTCAAGATGGAGTTATGGTTCTTGTGCACTGCACTTCCTCTCCATGTGCTTGATCATTGCATGAAGTTGTATTGAATTCCAACTTGTGGTTTTCAAGTTATGCTCCGGACAAGGAAAATGCAACGGACCGCTGGACCGACCGACCAACCAACCGACCGACCACCGGGTGACTCCTATATACCCCCCCAAACTTCGTTTCGGGGGTATAAAAACTAAAGAAAATCATCAAAGTACTGTTAGTCAAAGAAATATCAGTCAACCATTTTACAATATGCACATAAGTATGTGCTTAATAGTGAAACTTCTCATGCAGTTTGATGAAAATCCATCCATTAGTTATTGAAAAATAGCATCAACAGACTGATTGACAAAAGGGCAGACCAACACAGTAACTCCTATATACTAACACCACTTCCCCAAACTTAGTTTGTGGGGTGTTTAATAACAAACTAAAAGCTATCTCAGGATGATGAATACCCTTGACTGCTACCATCAAATGAATGGACCTTATATATGCCCAAATAGGCAAAACAACATAATGTTGTTTTTTTGTCTAAGTTTTGTTCTGTATCTGTATACTGCAGTTTTTCTTTTTCTTTAATTTCAAAGAGAGCGCATATGATCAGTTGGTATTTTTTTTCTAGATACACTTATTGTATAGTACAAAAATATTAACCAAATTATCAAAACAGGTTGGCTCTTTTAAACCCACTTCAAATTTTGAAATGGTTCTCCTAAGTTAATGACAATGATACAAGTGTTTACCTTCTGTCTCCACCACAAATTGTTTTCATCTCCGTAACTGTATGTAATTTCTTCCTCAGGTAGAATGTCTTTTTTTTGCAAATAAAACGATCTTCTCCACACCTTCAAAAGCTTTTAGCTTCATGGTTGCATTACATTCATCCTCCCTTCCGTCATTGACATACTGGCAAATATGGCTAGTGGTTCCTTCAGCATCAATGCTGAAAATATGTAAATTTCCAAAATGTCACAACATATCATTTTTAAGCAACAAGTTAAAAAATTGAAAAAACATAATGAAGACTGACATATGGGCCATTATCTTAATGGCCGCGAAGTTCTGTATAGTACATATCAGAGTTCTCAGGAATGTGGGATTCCGCTTCTGGGGTGTGATTTTGGAATTTCCATGCATATTTTTTCTGCAATGTATCCAAGATGCATATTTTTCAGCTCAGACACATGATTAAATATTATCACTTGATGCAATGGCTTGTCTTTGATGATCTCAGCATATGTACACATTCGTACCAAACATTTACAAAACTTTATAGCCCTACATGATAACAAGAGCGGTCCATAAGACAGCGCGCTCGACTTTTCTCAGTTGCTAAGACACAGTTTTATGGATTTTAATAGTATGGTACATATCAATGATGATATGTTCTAGTTATAGTAGAAATTATTCTATCACCTCCAATAAACAAATATGACATTTTTAATTGGTGAAATTAGCATGCAGAATCAATTTGAGAATGTGGTGTGCTGATCCGCCAACTCCAGTGCTAAAATCTGAAATTGTAATTGGTGAAATTAGCATGGAGAATCAATTTGAGAATGTGGTCTGCTGATTCACCAACTGCAAAACAAAACATACTAATGCCATTAAAGAAAGGGCCAATCTTTGATGTTATTAGAGGTTGTTGCCCAACCTATTTGCTATTTGTAAATACAGCCAAAAAATATCTAAGTATAAAAGGGTAAAATTGAAAATACACTGCATATAGGACAAGTAACTGGTGTTGTATGCAACACATAAAGTCCCCTACCGGCTCCACCTTGACTCAATATGGTAATCAATCCCATTTTTTGCCATATTTTCACTATTTCCGTTACCATAGCAACCACAATTTTAGTCGAAGAACAAAAATAAAATGACGTGCATAATCTTCACATTGCCATCTAGTCATATACCAAGTTTCATCAAGTTAGCTTGCTTAGTTTTCGCGGGATCCCATTTTTGCCATATTTTCACTATTTCCGTTACCATAGCAACCACAATTTTAGTCGAAGAACAAAAATAAAATGACGTGCATAATCTACACATTGCCATCTAGTCATATACCAAGTTTCATCAAGTTAGCTTGCTTAGTTATCGCGGGATCCCATTTTTGCCATATTTTCACTATTTCCGTTACCATAGCAACCACAATTTTAGTTGAAGAACAAAAATAAAATGACGTGCATAATCTACACATTGCCATCTAGTCATATACCAAGTTTCATCAAGTTAGCTTGCTTAGTTATCGCGGGATCCCATTTTTGCCATATTTTCACTATTTCCGTTACCATAGCAACCACAATTTTAGTCGAAGAACAAAAATAAAATGACGTGCATAATCTACACATTGCCATCTAGTCATATACCAAGTTTCATCAAGTTAGCTTGCTTAGTTATTAAGTTATCGCGGGATCCAGATTTGAGCGGACAGACGGACGGACGGACAGACGGAGGGCAAACCTATAGTCCCCCCCGGTGCGAACACCGGTAGGGGACTAATTATGGGCCCTGGCAGTAAAGTTGAGGTAGTGTGGGTAAACAATAAATAAGTATTCCAAGTTATGGTGGAAATCCTGTGATAGTATTGAAAATATACAACTTTGTAAAAAAATTAACCATGATTTTGGCTGTTTTCTAAGTATGAAAGGGGCATAATTCAAGAAGTAGTACAGCCAGGGTTATGGGCCTTGCTAGTAAGGCAGAGGTAGTGATGGTGAATAAGTACTTGAAGTTTCAGTCAAATACATGTGATAGTACAACTATGTAAAAAAATTACCATGATTTTGGCTGTTTTCTAAGTATGAAAGTTGCATAACTTAAGAATTAGTACAGCAAGAGTTATGGGCCTTGTTAGTAAGGTATAGGTAATGATGGTGAATATGTACTTGAAGTTTCAGTTGAATACCTTAGATAGTATTGAAGATATACAACTTTGTAAAAACTTTAACCTTGATTTTGGCTGTTTTGTAAGTATGAAAGGGGCATAACTCCAAAAAAAGGGTAGCCAGGGTTGTGGGCCTAAGAAGTAAGGTAGAAGTGATGAAGGTGAATAAGTATTTTAAGTTTGGGTGGATTACCTTTGATAGTATTTAAGTTATTGATGTTTGAAAAAAACTTTAACCTTGTGTTGCAACGCCGACGCCGACACCGACGCCCGAGTGACAGTATAAGCTCTCATTTTCTTCGAAAAGTCGAGCTAATGATAAAAAAAACAAAACAATAAAAGCGGAGTCAGATTATCGACAGGACCCTTTCTTTTTATTCAATCAGTGGTCGACCTGATATTTCCAAAAGAGTAAAACTCTGGATGTCTCAAATCAAATGGCTAATTACCAGTATGCATGAAATTGGCATAGCTCCATAGTTTTTAAACTGTTAATAAAATTTGATATTTCATGTAATACAAGATACAAAAAGGTAGCAGATTTATAAAGATACCAACATGAAGCTTGTTTAGTTTTTCAGCAGACAAATTATCTTATGAAAATAGCTTTAACCCTTTCCCTCATAGAGGACACCATGAAAAGACCTATGCAAACAACATAAATCCAGATCAGCCTGTGAGTAACTCGCAGGCTGATCAGGTTTTATGCTGTTCGCTGCCCCTCGGTGGTCTGGAAATAAGGATTTTATAATTAAATTTGGTAAGGTTTAACTGTGGTTTTCTGTAGATCAGGCTTTATGTGGTACCTATTGAGGGCATCAAAATGAGTCTATATGAGGGAATGGGTTAATGTAACCGAGATTGCATGAGGCTTGTGCGGTTGGTTAAATTTAACAATGGTAAAGCTTATTTGTGAATTAACTAAATACAAAATTGTTTTAATGAGTTGAATCACATTTTTGCATGTGTTTGATATGCAATAAATTTTAAATGGAACTCATATTTTGTCTGAGGTGGACGTGATGGACACCTGTTTTTAAAATGCTAATGAGAATCCTGAGAATAATTTGGATATTACTCAACTTTGGTCCATCTCAGGTTTGGATAAACCAAATTTAGGCCCCCCTTACCTGGAGCAATCTATTACAAATCATGTTATATTAAATAAGATAGAATAAACCTACCAAGATTGTTTTCCCATATAATTGTAGAAGAAGAGCTTGTTTTCTGCTCCCTTCTTCTCTCTGATTTCAGCTTCTTCCACTGAGATTTTTTCCCCAATATACTGCAGAAGGAAGTCACCTTTCTTAAACTTCTTGGAGGCAATCACTCCGAATCCTGAAAAAAAAAAAGGACATCAACTGAAATAAACTTTAATTTTTATTAATAGGAATAGACCAACGTCCCACAGACACATTCAATTATTATTGTAATGGTTCTTTTTAATACAGGGTTATATAAATGAATTATTTAATATACCAAGATCTGGCTGTATTTGATGAAAAAAGACCCAAGACTCATGTCTTGGTAGAACACAGCTGAAATACCTCCCTTGTTGATATCTAAATATGTATTAAAAAATTGAAGCAAACTGAATTTAATCATTACATTAATTTCTAAATACTTTGAATCCCAAAAAAATTACCTTTGTAGTCAGATAAATATTTGACAACCAAACCGTCTCTATCAATATCATATCCAGCCTGACAGTAAAACCTGGCCTCTTCAAGTGGGGACATAGGATTTTCCTGAAATGTATCATAAGAAGCTAACAACTATAACTCTCAAAGCAAGGATAAAGCATTGTGGGTAAATGTAGACATTGAAAAAAGACCTGGGGGTAAAGTCATTAATTGGTTCTTTAAATACTACAACATGCAAACAACAAATCACACATTATATGAAGGGGGTACAGGTATTTTGAGCCCCACAAGAACCCATTCATGACTCATAATGTGACTCTGCTTTTGTTTTCATATGCAAAATTATCAATCTAAATATTGCAACACAATCATTTACATTTTGAAAAATTGAGAAGATACAAGTAGCAGTTCTAGAAATAAACAATTCCCTCTCATTAAATTTTAGCTGTGCATGGTGGATTCCAGCATATATGTTATCCTTTTCCATCATAGGAGATGCCACAAAAAAGACCTACCGGTAAGTGAACAACATAAAAACCAAATCAGCCTGCAAATAACATGAAGACTGATCAGGTTTAATTCTGTTCACTTCTCCTGAGTGGTCTGGTAAAGAGGATTTTATTTGGTAACTAAGGTTCAAGTGTGGTTTTCTGCATATCAGGCTTAATGTGGTACCTGTTGAGAGCATCAAAATTAGTCTCTATGAGGGAAAGGGTTAAAGTGGTGACAGTATAAAGTTTTGGAGAGAATAAGCCTTAAAAGTTCGTTATTTATCGGAATCTAATGGCTTGAATAGGGGGGCATGTTTACAGTTTCGTCATTTGCAATTCTAAGCTGACAGAATGCGCGGTTTTCTCAGGTATAATTACCCTCGCAGTAAATTCAGTTAAAATGACTTTTAAGTGTAAAATATCTGCACATACATGTAATAATGATGATACTAGATCACCTGACTGCTAATCTTGGCACTTGCCAGATGATTGACACCAGCTACACTGTGCGACTATTTCTGTGTAACTCTCACACACACACAGAGGCTGTCGGTAAAATCAAAGGATGCCGAGAGTGGAGGCTTGGTGATCGGACGCAGAATGGAACGACCTTGCATTAATAAACAGAGAAAATCCATCGCACAAATTATGGGCCAATCGCCCATAGAATAATGCGTCCACAGGGACGCATATCTTTGAAAACTATGTGTCCCAAGCAATTTTTATGCGTCTAGGATGCAGAGGTAGATTATTCACTGAATAGTATAACGACATCAGACATTCAGCAAGTGCGCGTTGCTGGGAAGCCTCGTTCTTATATTTCCAGCCTATCGGTGAACGCGTGCAAAAAACTTCTAGAATACACATGCTAAATATAGCACATTTAAACCCCATTTAAACTGTACCGAAAAGGGTCAAAAGTGAGGAAAATATATTTCTTTAAGATTTTTAAGAATTTTTCCAAGAATTCAAACATGACAAGTCGGTCAGGCTAGCCAAGGAGTTAACTAGACCGGACCACCGATCAACTAGTGAATGTCGTTCGGTCAGGCCTTAATGTCGAACCCTGAATATATCTATACTATGAATTTGCCATCACAAAAGTTACTTATAATACTGTCTTGTAATACAGTCACATCGCAAAAAATGAAATGCAAATTACCTTGACTGAATATAATTAGAGATTAACAATTTTTAAACAACTCAGACTGTTGTTTATAAATGTAGATTCTAAAATAACAGTGATTGAGGTGTTTTTTTTTTGTTTAACTGATGTTTCAACATTTAACTAAATACCAAGAGACGCTTGCTTCCGCATATGCCACACTGTTTGGAAAAATTGATACAGCATCTACCTAACATGGATGTTTGCAATATCTTCCATTATGGTCTGTTTTTATTGGTGGTAGATGCAATAGTGTGTTGGTGGGTGAACGTAATGACTGCTTAGAAGAACAATGATGCAAATGTGACCATTGAGTTGTGATCCTGCCACCAACAAGACATCTGAATTTTTTTTAATCATGATATAAAAAATAAATTAAAAATTACCTGTGATGCCCTCCTCCTTTCGAGAACCTCCTTAACCTAAAGAATCAAATAAAGACAATTAAATTAAAAAAATGAACACCTGGAAAATTGTTTTTTGTCAATAGAGAGAATTGGAAGTTTGCTACCTTTAAATCCTGGTTCAAGATTTCAATATAGCAGTGGTTGAGAAACAGGTTTTTTGGTAGAAATTTTCGTGGTACTGATTGTTGGAAAAAAATTGTATCTGTAACATTCTGTAAGCACTTATTTCAAAATAAAATTTCTATTGCAAACTTCATGAAATAAATTCACTCGCCGTCCCGATTTGTAAAAACTCGTCGAGGGATCAGAATCATGTTTGTCGGCTCCTGTGTTTTGAGTGTCAGCAACATGCCGGACAACTTCATTCAGACAAATTCACAAGCAAATAATTTGGTATTAGATCTATTTGGTAAGGTATCTGCATATAAGTCTAGTTTAATATATGCTAAGAACTCTGTACAACAGGTTTATTTAATGTTGTAAATACAGCAAAGTGTACAAATTTACTGCCCAAATTTACCATGCGCTTTCCATATGTTAACGGAGCGGCCATTTTCCTGGTCACAACAGGTTAGAGACTACTAAAGCATTTTGGTTGAGCACAGAAACAAAAAGTTCTATCTAGTGCATTCAAAAAATCATAAAAAACTATAGCATCAAGAGAAAAAATATTTGAGCCATGATCATCTCCATATTTGGCTTCAATAATGTAAACATTAGCCATGGATTTTCCAGTAACTTTAAGGCGTTGAGTTTTTGATGGATTTAGTAGTCTCTTACCAACAACCCAAAATTAGATAAAAGGAAAATTCACAATTATATGTTTTTATTCTATTATTATTATTTTATTATACATTCAACCCAAAATACTCTATTACAATCATTTTATTGCAAATAATATACAAACCATACATTGATTATCATCACGTCTTCACGGAAATTGTCGGAAAATGCCGAGAGACGAAATGAAAACGCGTATTGAAGAAACAGAATATTATAGATCTATGGTGCATTAAAAATGCATAATTTTAGTTTACAATTTTACATTTGTCATCTGATAGTATATTGTTGGTTTTGTTACACTGACAATATATCGACAATAAAATGAACAATATATATCTATAAACATTGTTTTTATCGACAATATGCTCAGTCTCCTTAATGAGCATATTGAAGGACGCGAAATTATACACGATCAATTTTATCATAATCAGAAAACAAAAAGTATCAAACGAATCTCAAATGCCATTCACATATCACTAGATTGACACTGTTTTTCCAATTTTTTAGTGTTGATATAAACTCTTTTTTCGTTTTTTTTTGTCAAACTGGAGACTCGAAATATTTAGGCGACCGCCATCGGTCGCCCTATGCCATCGGTCTCCATTATGCTGTAAATAAAGGACGGTTGGTCTACATAATGAGTAAAATATATATATATATATATATATATATATATATATATATATATATATATATATATATATATACACACACTCATTAGGCATTTTTCCCATCCCCATTTACACACATTGTCCTCATATCTATACATTCCCATGCGTCGAGAGAAGATTCCTTCATAATTAATTAACGGTAACTGACCACTTAAACATTTCTGTAAACATAATCTACACCCGTAACACCCGTATCGATCGGTTATCATCTATTATTGACCTAAGGCCTCACGAATCTCGGACTGAAGGAATGTTAACCACTCTCTCACCCATCCTCGTACGTATTATTTACTGTTTTTGGACGAAGTCGAACATTCGAAATCGCCTCTCTATACGTATTAATGTTCTTTTTTTCTATCATTTCTGTCTTTCTCTACATATTTTCATAGTGCGAGATAGTCGCTTTTAGCATTAACCTACGCTAAGTTACTCACCTTCTCCGTGTAAGCGATCGAGACATTTATTTATTTATGTATTATACAACATATACATAAAGCATATATCCCGCACACAAACTCGATAATTGTTCAACATATTTTCTTACCAAATACTTTTTACATCTCTCAACGCGTTTTCGTCAAGAGTATTAGTAGTTTGTTGTAGTAGAACAAATACGTAACGCATATATTTCAGGCGGTTATAACGCTGTAAAGTTATAATTTATTCAATAAATGCATGCAATGTGTATTATTTGTTGCGATATTGTCTGACACGTTATATTTGTTCAATAAATGATGTATTTTCATTTAATTAACTCCTTCGAGAATATTTTGATACGTTATGTCAATCCCACTTTATATGTTCAATAAAAGTTATGTTCAGAAATAACAAAATATTTTCTCTCTCTCTCATTACGCTTTTCTTTCATTTTTGTCTTAATCTTTCTCGTAATATTTCCCTGTTTGTGAATACGCATTGTTGCTAATTATATTTCTCTTTCTACAATATTATTCGTAGGATTTTACCGGACTTTATTTTTTCGTAAAAACTGAAATTCCAGTAAATAAGGTGGAACTTCGGGTGTAAAAATGAATAAATACAGCATTCGTGTGACGAACAAGTCCTAGCAATAAATATGAAAACAAACTTATCTTGTATTTTGATTTTATATCTAACCATGATGAGACTTTCATAAATATATATTAATAACACCTGTTGCGGCACTGAACCGCCGCGAGTTAATCCGACTTAGTCTAGCGACGAAAAACGGGAGAGAGTGCTTTTTCATAAGGCGCGGTAATCGCTTTTTATTTATTTTTGTCAAACATACGTGGTCGAAGTAGTAGTTGTTGTTGTTGATGATGATGATGATGTTTTTTATGTCGATATTAATGCGTTTGAATAAATCGAGACTCTGAGGTGTTATTACAACGCTTCGTTACGTTGTTGTTTATGTAGTAGAGTATTTGTAGCAGCAGTAGTAGTAGTAGTAGAAGTAGTAGTAGTAGTAATGTTACTTACTAGGGGCAAACTAATCCTCGCATATACACGCGCACGCTTTAAATATCGATTACCACTTACAGTAACCGTATTATGTATCGACAATAGAAATACTTTTATATACAACGGACACATCATTGATTATATTTTTCTGTAGAAGGGTAGTTTATAAATAACGAACGGATATATAGAGTTGTTTTTTTATTGTTACGAGTAATATATATATATATATATATATATATATATATATATATATATATATATATATATATATATATACACACAAATACGTGTCTACAGTCTCATAGGTAGGTGGTTCATCATTTTAGTCACTACCAAACGATCATTGCGTCGTCGATTTGGGCCGAATTCTTGCAAGATGCGTTTCATGGTCTGTCCGCCGCAACGTTTTATAACGTAATAAACGCAATACAACCCGCAAACGGTTGACGTCGACTGTTGTAACTGGCCTTCTACGCGTAAGTATTTTCTATCGAGAACTTTTTCGAATCCGGCTTCGTAATATTTAGGTTCGTTTCCGAGAGAATCGAAATACTCGTAAGGTCCTCTGTACGGAAAGTAGAACACGATCCAATGCCCTCCCGAACCGTCGCTGGAATCGGTATTACAAACGACGAAACGCCCCCTTTCTTCGCGTAGCTTATCGGAAGCGCATACTGTGACCGGATAGTTCCGTAGTATTTCCTCCAGCTGATAATTGTTCATGTTAATATTTGAAACTATTCCAGTCCATGTCGCGTCTCCGTCTCTTACGCTCCGTAGGTTCTTGGTCCATTTCGCGGGATTGCCGTCTGAGCTCTGATTTCGCTATTTCCAAGGCTTGGGCTACCGGCGTAACCATTTTAATTACCGGTGCTTGGGAAGTCCTTAGCTTGTCTTCCGCTTCTTTCAGTTTATCCCGGGACTCTTTTAGTTCCGCTTCCAGTCGTTTAACTTTTCCGCGTTCGCTACCGGAACCGACGACATAGCGTCCCTGTTGGTCGGGTTGAACGTAACCGTCCCGCAAATCCTTGAAATGTTGATACCACTTGTCGTAGGCGGCAACGTAAGGCACCCACTCTTGGCGCTTATAATCGTACACTTCTATGGAGCCCATATTATGTCTTCTTTTGCAAGTTTATAGTTTAATGTCATCGGTCGTTCTTACGTATTTTTTAAAGCATCGGAAATTCGAGTGTTTGATTGGTCAATTTTATTTACAACCAATCTATCTCTTGCCTGTATATATTAGGTATATTTGGGTGCATCAATCTCTGTGTTGAATCGCTCGGATCATTCACCCGCACATCCCTGATGTAATGATTATCTATCACCGGCTCCGGTCGTGGTCCTTGTTCGGGGATAGGCTTCTGCCACCAGTTCATGTATTTCTCCATATACGGTTATGTGACCAGAAATTTTCCTGTAAGCGATATTAAAATATCCGGTTTTTGAACAGAGCCGTTTGCGGTCTCCATGTTTTGTAAATGAGCTAGACACGCGCTCAAGATTTTATAGCGCCGAGGTAAATGAGGTTATTTATCCGGAAATGTTTTATCCAATGAAAAATCATCGCGATGTCATCCGCGACTTAAGTTAGATGACATATCCATATTTTTTTTATAATATTTGTTTATTTATTTTTTTTATTTTTCAAATATCTGGCGTTGGGTGTCATCGATCGACGTACTTTTATCAGATTCTTCGATCACCTGGTCCGGCCACAGAAATAGGAACGAGTATTTTCTGAGCTTAATCGCTTGTCGTATGGATTCGCTGTCACTTATATCGTGCTCGGTTTTAAGTTTCTTCGCGGATTGCAGAATTTTTTGTAGAGTCGGATCCTTCCGTAACTGTCGGTAATCGATGAGAAATTGCGCGAGATCCTGTCTCAAGTCTTTTCTGAGAAAAGGTAATACGTCATTTGCGACCGATAAACCTTCATTCGAGTAAATGTCTAATCTTTCTTCAAACTGCTCAGCTCGCTAGACCCTGAGAGGTTGTTTAAATCGTTTCTCCCATACGTTTTGTCTTATACGTTCCTCTTCCTCGTTTTCTATCAAGCGTTGCCCGGGGGGGGGGGGGGGGGTTCATCATCTACCGTTTCAGTATCTGATATATCCTCCCATTGTTTTCGACTCCTTTTATCGGAGGGTTCGAGCCGCTCTGTACAACCATTCCCATCTAATATCTCAATATATCATCGTATTCCCCACGAGACCTTTTGACGGGATAATTTGTTTCGAATATGTCGGTGCGTAAACGTTCTTCTTCCGGGGTATTTGATCTCAAATCCACTATCAAGTATCCGTACGGTTTAGACGTTGCCTCTTGAAACCTTTTTATGAAAATGTTGCTATTTGTAGGATATATTCGTCTGGTCAACGTTGACACTTGCTGTCTGTCAATAGGGTCATTGAACAAAACCAAGTACTGGGTATTTAACGCTATATCTCTGCACGCGTAACCTTGAGGAAACAAATTTTGGGTTAAATAAATAACGTATAGATTTCTGTGATGTCTTCCCTTGGTGAAAATATCCGCTATTCTCTGATCGCATTTCGCTTCCGTCATCAAGTCGTCAAACACGATCAAATTTCTTTTCTTCGTGTCTACGTACGAAGGTTCGTTTATATAGTCAGGAATACCGTGAACAAACTCGATCGTTGGAAAACGACGCTGTAGGTCCTCGTACAACCGTTGCCATTGACCGAAACGCCAGATTATTCTTTCCGGCGAGGGCTGTATCAGGTTTGAAAATAATAACTGTTTTACCCATTCCGTTTTACCGCTCCCGCTAGGTCCCGACACCATCATGGAAAACGGATGTTTAACTTCTATCGATTGCCCGTATTGACGCAAGTCTAACATATGTATTCTAAAAAATAATAGACATTCTCGTGTATTTCTGTAATATATGATTAGATTTATGTTTAACATTTCCCGTGAGTGAGTCCGTAGGTGAGTCAGTCATGGAAGGAGTAAGTATTATCGAGTCAGGCGCAGTCAGTCTCGCAGTAGTCAGTCAGTCAGTCCTCAGTCAGTCGTCAGTCAATCAGTCATCATCAGTCAGTCATCATATGTATCAGTCAAATCAGATTCAGTAGACATCAGTCGTGATAGTCAGTCGTTTAATAGTAATAGTCATAGTCGTCAGTCTGAGTGTTTGTACATTCATAGTTATGTGAGTGAGTGAGTGAGTAATGAGTGAGTTAATGAGTAGTGAGTAGTATAGTCGAGTAGTAGTGAGTCAGTAGTCAGTAGTAGTAAGTGAATAGTCAGTCAGTAAGAGTCAGTCAGTCAGTACAGTCAGTGAGTAACTGAGTGAGTAATGTGCAATTGAGTAGTGAGTGAGTAATGAGTATAAGTGATAATGAGTGAGTAAAGTGAGTAATGAGTGAGTAAGTGAGTAATCTGAGTGAGTAATGAGTAATTGAGTGAGTAAATGAGTAATAGAGTGATAAGTGAGTAACTGATGAGTAAGAGTAATGAGGGTAAATGAGTAATGAGTGAGTAAGTGAGTAACTGGTGAGTAATGAGTAATTAGGAGTAATGAGTAATGAGTGGTAATGAGTAATGAGTGAGTATGATGGTAATGAGTAATTAGTGATAATGAGTAATAGATGAGTAATGATAAAGAGTGAGTAATGGTGTAAGTAATTGAGTGATAAGTAATAATGAGTGAAAATGAGTAATTGAGTGAGTAAATGAGTAATGAGTGAGTAAGTAAGTAACTGAGTGAGAAATGAGTAATTGAGTGAGTAAATGAGTAATGAGTGAGTATGATAGTGAGTAGAGTATTGATGAGTAATGAATGAGTAAGTGAGTAATGAGTGAGTTGATGGTAAGTGGTTGATGAGTGGTAGAAGTATGGTGTTTGCGAGTAGAGGTGGTCAGTGGTCAGAGGTAGAACTGAACAACGTGTGGTATGGACCACAATTAAAAAAAACACTTCTAACACAATTGCCCTTTTCAGGGCCAACCCTAATGTCTCGAAAGAGATTATACCTAAATTGTCAAAACCATTTCAAATTCCCTTTTTTCAAAATGTTTTTCAGGAAAATATCCTCCTATATTTGTTTTTAAAGATACAAAATATAAAGTTACAAAATAAAAATAAAACGTTACAAAAAGTATAAAAAAGGTTCAAAAAGATTTAGAAAAAAAAATCATCACAAAAACAATGCGGCCTGATTTTTATTTATTTAAAATGTAACTCCTGATTGTTGTGTTAACATTAATACAAAGTAGGTCAATCAACCTATTGTGAAATTTTTATCCGCGCTGGATGAAAATAATGTTCTCTGATTGGTGCGCGCAAACATTCGCTAGAAAGAAGGTCAATCCGCCTCAAGACTATACAAGAGCATCGTATTAAGCATTCAGTCATAACAAGGTCTGCTCACCAAGCAGTACGTAATATATCTGTAGGCGGACCGTCATTAAACTTATACAAACAAACATTCTGTCATATTCTCACAGCACAACCAAGGCGATGTTGAGACAACAGCAACAAGATGAACATGATGCCTATATGCTCATCGAACATCAGAAAATGTTGAGACAACAGCAACAAGGTGAACATGATGCCTATATGCTAATGGAACATCAGACAATATTGAGACAACAACATCAAGATGAGGAACACATGCTCACAGAACACCAGGGGAGACAACAAGATGAAAACGATGCAATCGAAATTAAGGACGATGAACACGATGTCATTGAAATCAAGGACGATAAGAAAGATGTCACCAAAATCAAAATGATGAGAACGACGCCATCGAAATCGAGGACGATGAGGTCAATGCGACTTATGCTTCGAAACCAAGTACGATGAAAATGAAATCACAGAAATCCGAACACGAAGGACGCTATGTCGTCGGTTCAGGTAGCAAACGCGGAAGAGTTAAACGGCGCGAAGCGGAACTAAAAGAGTCCCGGCCGGATTCGAAAACATTCTCGATAGACAATACTTACGCGTAGAAGGACAATTACAACAGTCGACGTCAACCGTTTGCGGGTTGTATTGCGTTTATTACGTTATAAAACGTTGCGGCGGACAGACCATGAAACGCATCTTGCAAGAATTCGGCCCAAATCGACGACGCAATGATCGTTTGGTAGTGACTAAAATGATGAACCTCTTACCAATGAGACTGTAGACACGTATTTGTATACTAGTATATTTGTAATTATAATTCTCATAAAAAATAAAATCACATTCATTTCGTGTATATATTCATTCGTTATTTATAAAACGGCATTCTGCGCGTGTGTATGTGTGCATGGTGAGCGTGTGTATATGCGAGGACTAGTTTTCCCCTGTTACGTAACATTACTACAACAACAAATACTATTACCTCGACTACATACGAACAACCACAAATACAAAATGTAAAGAAGCGGTGCGGCAACATCTCCTAGCTCCGAATTTACTCGAGGGCATTAGTATCAACATTACTGCAAAACAATATCATCAACTACCACCACTACTAATTCTACTACAACTATGTTACAGTACATGTACAAGATCCCGATTCATTCAATCGATACTAATACTCCCGTTAATCAGCGTATATATAACCGATAATTTCATTACAACTAAGTCAAATTTCATAACTACAAAATCAACAACAACAACAACAACATCAACAACTTCTCTGTTACTACTTCAACAACGTGATTTTGACAAAAATAAATAAAAAGCGACTACTGCGCCTTATGAAAAAGCGCTCTCTCCCGTTTTTCGTCGCTAGACTAAGCCGGATTAACTCGCGACGGTTCAGTGCCGCAAATCTTTATAAAAGTCTCATCATGGTTACATATAAAATTAAAATACAAGATAAGTTTGTTTTCATATTTATTGCTAGGACTTGTTCGTCACACGAATGCTGTATTTATTCATTTTTACACCCGAAGTTCCATCTTATTTACTGGAATTGAAGTCTTAATGAGAGAATAAAGACCGGTAAAATCCTACGAATAATATTGTAGAAAGAGAAATATAATTAGCGACAATGCGTATGCACAAAAAAAAGGAACTATTACGAGAAAGATGAAGAAAAATGAAAGAAAAGCGTTATAAGAGAGAGAAAAAAAATATTGTGTTATTTCTGAACATAACTTTTTTTGAACAAGAACATATAAAGTGGGATTGACACAATGTATATAATACTCTCGAAAAAGTTAATTAAATGACACCCGACAATAACGCAACAAATAATACACAGTACAAGCATTTATTGAACAACATATAACGTGTCCGACAATATCGCAACAAATAATACAAATTGCATATATTTATTGAATAAATTATAACCTGTATAGCGTTATAACCGCCTGAAATATATGCGTTACGTATTTGTTCTACTACAACAAACTACTAATACTCTTGTTAAGCAGCGAATAACCAATGTAACATACGCGTTACGTTTTATAAATAAAAATAAATAAATAAATAAATAAATAAATAAATAAATAAATAAATAAATAAATAAATGTCTCGATCGCTTACACGGAGAAGGTGAAAAACGTAGCGTAGGTCAATGGAAAAAGCGACTATCTCGCCTTATGAGAAACCGCTAATACCCGTTTATCGTCGCTAGATTAAGTCGGATTAACTCGCCGTGGATCAAATACCGCTGCAGGTGTTGGTTGTGATTATAGAATTTGGACATAAACAGGTGAGAATCGT
>CM037794.1:38385886-38435886 GCA_021229015.1 Solen grandis
CTGTTTGTTTTGTCATAAAAACTTAATTTCTCCATATTTTGTTTGTCTATTATGATCGTCTTTGGAAAACTGTTTTCACATAAAACTATGAGAATGGGGCCATTTAGACAGTACTTCGTGTTGAAGATAAAATATCAAAGGAATACAAAGAAGAGAGTCGCCATGACAGTATATCGGTTATATAGCGACGCCCAGCTAATGGCCAGAGGAGGGTGACCCTGATTGTACAGGGACATTGGAGGAGGAACATCGCCCTTCCGGAAGACAGCAGGAATACACGTACTTCCTCACATAAAAAATCCGAGTGATCACACAGGTATTCGAGCCCACAGCGGTGGGGGTCTTAGAAACTCTACCCACTCAACCAAGGTAGTCCCTGGAAAGAAGAACAACAAGAATGGCTGATGCCAGACGTTATTTACGCTGGTAATAATTATACTAGAGAGTTGTCGAGTTTTTCGTCTCTCATTTATTTTAAGATATTTTATACATGTAAATAAATGGATTAGTGTGAGCATGTGTAACATTTATATGACACCAAGTTCATTTGATTATAAAATTATGAAATCAGAGACAAACAATAATTGCGATGCATCTCTTCAGCATCTTGGATCTATATTTATTTTAATGATTAGCATTCGAAAATAAAACCAGATATAAGAATTGCATGGAAACACGAAATATATTTTGCCAATCTTGCAGGATTCGCATTTGAAAATAGAATAACGAAGTTCATTATGGACCATCGGAAGCAGTTGATCAAACGAGATTGATGAAATCTCTGGTGCAATTTTCCAAACTTGAATGATAATCCAAAACACGACCTTTCCCAATTTCGAGCCCCTCTTATCACTCTCGGTTCAACTCAGTTTGGTCCATTGAACCTTCCTTCCAATCTCCACGCAGGAGATTTTACACACAACTCTACTGCAAAAATCATTATTTTTGTTGACATTAAATTTCGTTGATCATGCATACCTAGAGGAATTTCGTGGGTACATTTATACGTGGATCTATGTTCTAGAAAACGTGAGGTAAAATGTATATATATGAGACAAGTTTTCAAGGTGATTAATATTCGTGGATAAAACCCTCCGCAAAATCAACGAATATTAGTGTCCCACGAAAATTGATGATTTCACAATATGCTACAGTGATTCGAAATAGCACAGGTCGTCCTATTTCATAATTTCAGATATTTTTCATTTTCATCCATTTTTTTATTGATAAAAATGGAAATATATCAGTTAAAATAACAAAAAAATATTGCTTTGCTTAAATGTGACCATTTCTTGGCAACAACAACAAACGGGAAATCGAAATTGAAAGCGAAAGTAAAATTCTACTGGACGTTATTCAGGATTATGACGCCTTAATTGTTCCTAAAATTATTGTATCGAAAAACCGTTGTCGATCAAGCAATCAAGAGTTTGAGAATACGGGTTTGGTCGGCATTTCAAACGCCGTGTCTGTAGACAGCTATGTATGTCAATAGATATCACATAATACATATCATGGTCACGTGGTACTCAGATGCGGAGCAATCCATTGCGCTGGAGTTTGCCTAACCCCCAGGCAACAAATATATATATATATATATATATATATATATACATACTTCAGTATTTCATATTTTTATGTCATCTAAAAAAATGAGGCATTTTGATTTAGATGACATCCGCTCTTTTAATAGGCTACTTACTGAACTCAATTACGCCCCCCCCCCCAAAAAAAAGATAGAAAATATGAAATAACAAATAATACAATTGTAATGAAAGTATATAAACATCGAGACATTCAAGAACGGTTTTCTCGAGCTTGCATGAATGATATCAAAATTTCATAGATCTACAACGCTGATCAGCTGTGTGCAATATGACGACAAGTCGGTTTTGTTAGCTGCCTGCAGCAGTCTCTTGTGTAACGTACCAATTTACATACATTATGACTTCACTAAACAAGGAGACAGATATTTCAACAGTTGTATCTAACATTATTAACTGTGATCAATACACATCACATCGTTAATTGCGATCAATAATCCCACCACAGCAGGAGAAATAAATCTCGTGATCACGTCACTTTTCATTTAGCACAACTGTAGTATACTGTAACTTGGCAATAATCCGGGGTCCCGGGTACGATTCTCCGGTTATAATACCACTTCAGAGATTCATACCTGGTACCTAGTCCCGACATAAGCTCATTTACTTCCCACGGAAATTGATAAATATCCGAGGTTTTAAATCTCTCCCAACCCCTCTCTCTCCTCGGTCATCCAAAGATTGCTATTTCAATATAGTTTTTTCCGGGGGAGGTGGAGGTCTATGTTTGTTTTATTCCATGATAACATTTTCAAGGAATGGCAGACGTCAGATATTCGATAAAAGATCTTATTGACCTCTCAACTATCGCGCCAGACTATATCTACCATTTTTATTAATATTTTACGGTATTTATCTATTGTTATGTTGAAATCATATGGCGTTAAATTTAACTTATCGATCATGCTTTTGAAATAAAGGCATACGCACATATGAATTATATATTATATTTTTAACATATTATTTATGTTAAATTGTATTTGTGTTATGAACCTTGTGTTAGAGGTAACTGTCGCTGCGACAGTATTCAGTCCTATATCGACGCCCAGCTAAATACAAAGGGAGAATAACAGAAACAACCATCGACCTGTCGCCAGAGGGACCCCTGTTATAAGATATCCTGGTGACCAGATCGTGACTCGAACCTGCGACAATGAGGGGCTAAGTGATTAGAGTCAACTATCAAAACAACTCGGTTACGCAGGGCTTCAATCCAACAAATTATAACCAAAATGTTTAAACATATTCTATGACCAAGTCCTCCTTCCTCTTGAAGATGACGTCATCAGACTAGTCTTTTGCGACTGGGCAGATCGTGAACTATTCTTTTCCCAACGGTTCGAATCCACAGTCATGTACTCGATCCCGGTGCCTCTAAATTATATATGAAACCGTTATATAGGAAACTATCATTTTGAACCAGTATCACATGGAAAAAGAAAATCCAGAAAATATGCCAAAATTAACATAAAAAGACATTTAAGAAACATAAAAATTCCTTTAACCGTCAAAAGTGTAAAACAACATCAGACAGAGAGAGAGAGAGAGAGAGAGAGAGAGGTGTATTCTATCTTAGCGAGGTATCCACGTGTGTAATTCATACCTCACTTTTAACGGGATGTTCCTTGATCTGTATGCAAGATACATTTTACCGAGGAATAGCTCAATAGGTAACTCAACATTGAAACTAACCATTATTTCAGCCCAAAAATGAAACCAATCATTAACGCTACATACAAAAAACCCTTACCCAAACTTTTACAAAAAACAACCAAAAATACAAACTGGGGAACGAGATTTCTACCTCACAATGTTAGGCACACACGTCGAGTAGCCGTTTGATACCGTAATGGCATCAAAGGGATATTTGACAATGGTGAATGGTGCGTTTTTTACCTGTTGAAAATAGCATTTATGTATGGAAGAAAGGCTGAAAACTGTCCAAAGCATATCAATGCCCATTGGATCGAGATGTGTTTTTTTCCCTATGAAATGATGGGAAGTTTAGGCGTTCTTCACTCTTAACATCTTCCAGTTATTCAACACAATAAACAAAAAACAGCACAAAAAAAAAAAAAAAAAAAAAGCAAAAAAAAAAAAAAAAAAAAAAGCAAAGAACAAAATCGATGCCGTGGAAACCTCCATGCCTTTCTTTATTTAATTTATAAATAACACCCACGAAACACAAGCAACTTGGAATATGCATAAGTCTTATGTAAACAATTAGGTAAATACTAAACTGATATGGTTCGATATTTTTAAACAATTATCTGAAATAATTAAGGAATAACTAAGGAATACGTCACAGAATTGGTTTAATGGTGTGCACTGTGTACCGTCCTCGTGCTATGACGACCGCTGTCCAGACATCCGCAGGCCTGTGATTCTATTTCTACCCTCGGTTGCCATAGTAACGAGTCTGTTGTGACAAACTTGTCTCCTAGTCGTCTTCAAGCTGTACACATCCGTCTTCAAACTTGTTAATTGGCTTCTAAGACAATAGCGCCATGGACATTTGAATGACAATGATAAAGCGGGAAACCAGACCGCAAAAATACCGCACAATCATTATATTTCGAGGGCATTGATATTCGCCAAACCTGTTATAAACTCAATTTCGGAACATGTCATTCGTGAATTCATTACCTATAAAATGTCAGGTCTACTTTCTTATATATTCTTGGACATCAACGTGCAGGTATGGTGTGTATAGAGGTCAAAATGCTTCATGCAAAAAGGAATAATTCCCTATGGAAAAAAGTGACAAAAGAAGAAAAAAAAAGCATAAGAAAATACTTCTCATTTCGCCAATATAAGTGAGAACATGTTTTTATTAAAGAAATATTCTTTCAATAAGCAGTTTTTAATTAGATGTTTTATATAGTTAATATAATGTAAGCTTTAATTACAAGTTTGAAATGCATATATTACAATATCTATAACTGTATTTCCTTCCGGGAAAGTCTCTTTATATTAACAAAAAAAAATGCCATATTACATGTTTACCTGCAGCTTAAGTTACTATTGATAAGTCGGCTGAATTCGTTCCCTAAGCCGACAGTCTCTCAGTGCCTCGAGCGCTTTGATTTGTTTCATAGTGTCCCATTTATAAATGGCAAACCTAAGGAGGTCATGACCTTACTTGCCTGATGTTAACAATGGCATTGCATTGATTCACTACTGAGAGCGTAATGATACGAAACGGTAATAATGGCTGTGATAATTAGCAATGCTTGTTTTGATTTACGGCTATGTAAATTTAGCGGCTACCGCAAGCAGATTTTGAACGTTTCGACATCAATATAAATTTCATATTCTTGATCCACTACTACATTTTCATTACATAAAGTGCGTATTTGCGTTTTCTGCCCTAGAATAAGGCCTAAAAAGTGCTAAAATATCACATTCAGGGGCAAATAACTCAAAAGGTAGGACGGTAACTCCCACTTTCTTTCCCATAAAAATATTTTTTTTTTTATGATTCTCTAAATTCATGCAAAGTTTTAAAAAAATCTATCGACAGTTTAAATTTTCCTTCCTTTTCTTTATAGAAAATGTAGCAAACTGTCACATACGCCCTTAGCATCTTCAGCAATTTGATGATGATCTATTTGGCAATGAACTTATTTTTGTCGTAGAATATTATACATTAAGAGACGTCACCTTAATCTGAACAAACATATGTAAAATAAGTGAAGAGGATAATCGACACTTTCACACCACGAGACTAGACGGCAGTGCCTAAATAACCCGGTGATTCCTATATAAAACCTAGTTCACTTATTGAAGATGCATGCCCGCGGTCTGTTGACTTGCCTGGCATCTTATAATCAAAACAAACCCACATCCGCCAGAAATATCAGTTAAATGGCATGCTGAGAAAAGAATCTTCCTTTTTTCATTATTTCATTACCGCAGAAATAACAAGATTCGGTCACAATGGCATCCCGTTGTTTATACCGCATTGCAATCAGGGATACATGTAGATATTTCCCCACACCTTTCTTCCATGTTTCAACCACTTCCGCCACTCAAAACCGAGGAAACACCTGAAGTTTCAAAGACTATAATAGACGTTGACTTTAAAAGGAACCCCTTAAGATATTATCTAATTCGTCTCGACATTTTTACGTCTGGGCAAGTCATAAAGGGGGTTTTGTCTAGAACTGCACTTAGAGAAATTAACAGCCTCTCCCGCTGTCACAGGCTCGACATATCGACGTTTTACTGTCCTTGATTTTTTACATATTTCCCAATTCATTTCAGCTACTATGTGTCCGTTACTGCCACAGTGTCGAGTGGCGAGGTAGCATAGAGGCTAAACGCCAGCCTTTAACAATGCCTCTCGAGTTCGATCCTAGAATTGTTTGTTTGATTGTATTGATGACAATATGTTCTACTTGAAATAACTTCGGTGGAACAGAATATGGAAAACGATTTGAATTTTTTCACTTTTTGTTGCAAAATCAACTTAAATAAATTACAAACACAAACAAATAGTCCTGAGAACCCCACTGCTCAAAAACACCTCTAGATAGTGGATTAAACAAGGACCTGGTTTTAACAAAATTTGCCTTACGGAACCGATGTTCTTGTATTTTATATATGAAGTTCTCAACCAGGACACTCAATCTATTTAGTACAATTATGGACAAAGGAAATCGATGGTAGTCTCTCTACCTTCTTTTTAATACTGTCGATTTGAAAATACTTGGTCTTTAGCCTAATACAGTAGAAGTTACTTTGTTATCATGGCGACAAAACGGTGTTGGTGGGATTTATGGGAATATAGATTTTATCTAGTGTTATTAATCTATCCTGAAGAAAACCGAAGCCCATTCTAACAGGTAAGTAGTCCCGATATAATTAAGGTAAGGCCCCTGTAATGGTTTCGCTACGTTCCTCTACCAAGATAGCCAATGAAACATTAGGAAACTTGGTTATCTCCATTAAAGGCCACGAGGTCCGAAATGTAGCGGAACCATTACAGGACTTTACCGTAAGTCTTAACCCCGGACCACGTCATTTTAATAAGAATTGTATAACGTAAGGTAACGGAAGCCTATGTTCGGACAATGTCGATTTATATCATATCCGTTCGGGACTGGTCGTACTTATTATACAGTAATAGTTATTTTCCCATAAAAACACTAGACTTGACCTGACTTGACTTGACTTTTTGAGTTTGCCGTCGTTTCGACAATATTTCAGTCATATAGCGACACCCAGCTAATTACAGGTGGAGGAAGACCCCGAATGCACGGAGGCATCCGGGTAGAACCACTGACCTACCGCAAGCCAGCTGGAAGGCTTCCTCACATAAAAATCCGAATGACCCTGTGGGAATTCGAACCCACGCGGTGAGGGGCTGAGTAAATGTTAAAGCCAGCGACTTTACCCTCTCGGCCACGGAGGCCCCATAAAAACACTAACTTTTTTTACCTTTGAGGAAAAACGTGTAAAGGCGACCAAACCCGAACTGTTACAACAGATAAAGACTTACACATCAGCTGTGGCAAACAATGCGCAAATGAAATCCTTATAAATGAACAAAAGAAAGTCAGTGACACACGCATCAAGAGATCGGGCCAAAAGACAGTTGTTGATGGCGTGAATCTCCGTCGATACATTTCTAGAATCGCGGGAAAAGGATGCAATATCTGTTTTGCTGCTATACTGGCACTTGCCAGTAATACATTGGGGACTAGCATGTAAAAAATGCATTTTGAGATGGTCACTATAAATGACGTCCTCACCTATTGGTTTCTTACTGGCTGGTGAAGGTGATTTCAGTATACCGGCAATTACAATTGGACTACATCAAAAATCGTCATTTCTAGTACTAGTAGGTAACACAGGTATTTGTGGACAGGACCCTAGCTGTTCCCCCACCCCCTTCACACACACACACACACACACACACACACACGAAGCGCTTTGAATATGGCGGTTTTCAACTTTATTTCGCCACTTACATTGAGTTTATGTATCAAAATATTCACATTCAAATAAATCTAACGTTTACTATCCATGCCTTTATAAATAAAAATCACTATATATAAAACAACTCAGCAGGATACTGAAGAGCACCCAATCAGGAATTGGTGTCAAAATATCTATTGAAAATGTGCCCATCGGTAATATTGGCGATTTCCCACTGTCAACGGATAATTTTCCTTCATAACTGTTCAAAAGAAATACACATATAATTATTTCTTATGTCTGAAATGTCAAGATTTCGAGTGGGGATTTACCATTCGAACCTTGATCAACGGAAGTGAACCCAAAACGATATCTAAGAGGTCAGCGCTGCGATTTGTTTATGTACAGAAGGGAACGGCATGAGTATTCCGAAGTTATTTTGTTTACAAATATTTTCGGAACACTCTTACCTACCCGTTCTGTATCATATAGTCTGAGTTGACTTTCGTAGGCGATGACGTCATAGATGTCGTTTTGGGTTCACTTCCACTGATCGAGGTTCCAATCCGATCTCGAGTAGAAACCATGAAATTTCAGGCATTTAAAATTATAATATCTGTATTTCATGTGAACAGTTAAGAAGGAAAATTATCCGCTGACATTGGGAATTCTTCAATATTATCGATGGACGCATTTTAATTGATTTGTTGACACTTATTCCCGATGGGTGCCCTCCAGCATCCTGCTGAAGTTGGTAACCTTGTTGTATATTATGACTATCGTGATATTTTTTCTTATTGATAAAGACAGGGTCCTGTCCTCAAGTACCTGTGGTAGGTAACTGGTAATAAAAAAGTTTAAAAAATCACGTGGTCTGATCTGTTTTACAACGTGTTCACATAATCCAATGTTACCGGTATTAGTGTTAACAGAAAAAAAGTACGAAAACGGCACGCACGTGTTTACTTGATTTTGTGTAAGTACAATATTACACTCCACGGATAAAACTTAAAATGTCGGAAAACATAATGACATCTATCATAATCATTATCACAGACAATTTCAACAAAACACGAGAGGCATATCTAGATATAATGACATATGTATTTTTCCTTTACAAAATTACATATAAAGACAGGCACGGAACAACGCACAACACTGTTAAGCAACTAAGAACAGTATCCGGAACCAGCCCAGTGCCGGCCAGGAATAACATAGCCTGTCAGCAAATAGCCGAAAATGGAAACATACTTGATTAAAATGTCAATTCTGACCTCGTTCAACGTCAGTAACGAGGTCAAAGACATCCAAATCCTCTTGAAGTGAAACAGCTGCTTTTTTTTGGATATTGAGATCTAGACAATATAAGGTCAGAATAAAACTGACTCAACGCGTCAGTGAGCAGGAAATTAATAACTGATGTTTTTAATTGGTCTAAAAATCATTTGCACGTCGAACTTTTTTTTTCGGTTATGGGATTAGGAAACGTTATAAGCTTAAGTTATTACCAGTCCAATCATTAAATGGCGTTTCAACTCTACAAAATACTTTATGTAGTTACAAGGCCTTTATGGCACTGATCAGTTGAGAACAGGCAATTTTTCTTGCTTTATCCTCGCAGTCTGACCTGCAGGCACCAAGGTCTAAAATAATTCAGTATCCCATCTGAGGGTGTAACTAAATAGAATTTCATTGTAACAAAATGTAGAGTTCGAAAATCAAATGTGTCGCTTTTCGAGAACACGGGGCCTTATTGCATACTCGCAGGCTGATCTGGTTTCATACTGATAGACTGACCTGGTTCTAGCTAGTAATCAAAGGGCGTAACTGAGAGTTCTCTCATAAATCGTTTAAATTTACACAGATTGAAGACAAAAATCAATTGACTGCCATCTGACACTGTGTTGCCCTCGAGTATGTCATTCCGTGAGAGGCAATGTTTATATACTGCATCGACATGTGGTCCTGCTGGGCGCACCATTTGGACAGACGTGTCGATTGATAGACAGATACAAATGTACTAGGAAATGTAGCTGCAACAATAAATAAGCAGATGGTAAATTTGTACAGTCAACTCTCTTTACAACGCCGGTGTTTGTTTTACCGAATTTTGCTGTTATAAAGAAACTGTCATTGTAAAGAATAGTGACATAGAAGGATTATGCACTTTAGTTTTCAAGACTGCTGCTGTTACAAAGAGGATGCTGTTATAATGAATTCCGTTGTAAAGAGGCTTCACTGTAGTAGCAACTGTAATTAAACAGGCTGGAACTGTATTTAATTGCAATTGCAAATAGCTGAATTTAAGTAAATATATTTTACTGTAAAATTATAGTTTAAACTGTATTCAACTGCAAATATATTGCTGAAACTAATCTGAATTGTAATATCATAGTTGAAACTGTATATAACACTGAATTTATACATACATTTGCATCTTTAAAAATACATTTGTAATAGTGACACAATTGTTCTCCTGAGGGAGTGGGCCATACCGGGCATTAATAACATCTTTAAGCAGTGATACTCCGTCCCTTCTATTCATATCTTGGTCAACTGGTCACAAAAAGAATCACAAGCATCTGTACTTTTGTGTAAACAATGTCAACCACTGACTACCTGTTATCACCGTGTAGCCACTGGATAGCCTGGAAGTCATTTTGAATACATCTGTTTTTAACGAAAAAGTCCATTAGAGATTGTTATTTTCAACTGATTATTACATCATTTTGTTTTAGTTTAGTCAGTTAATTACGAAAGTGTTATATTTCTTGCTATTGTATTTATATTTGTTTTACGTCAATAATAGGTACTGTATAAAAACAGCCAATGAATACATTGCATTTAAAAATACATATTCAACTGAAGTAATTCATGTCTGGTTAACCTTACTTATGACCCAATTGGAATGAACGCTTCAGCAGAATCTGATCAAAAGGAGGTATTGATTGCGAGTAGGATTAGTTTAAAAGTTTACATCCCGTCATTTCTCGTTTAGTATTATTTACTGGGTTATTTTATACCGCACACAGAACAAAACAAACGAGTAGCGCCACCGCAAGGATATGTTAACTACTGCTCACACACAGGAAAAACAAGAGTTTATCGCTGCCGTAGGAATATGCTGTTTCACACACTTGTCAAAACAAGGTGTAGAGCTACCGTAGAGATATGTTAACTACTGTTTAACACACTAGACAAAACAAGGATGTAGAGCTACCGTAGAGATATGTTAACTACTGTTTGACACACTTGTCAAAACAAGGGTGTAGAGCTACTGTAGAGATACGTTAACTACTGTTTAACACACTAGACAAAACAAGGATGTAGAGCTACCGTAGAGTTATGTTAACTACTGCTTAACACACTAGACAAAACAAGGATGTAGAGCTACTGTAGAGATATGTTAACTACTGTTTAACACACTAGTCAAAACAAGGATGTAGAGATACCGTAGAGATATGTTAACTACTGTTTAACACACTAGACAAAACAAGGGTGTAGAGCTACCGTAGAGATATGTTAACTACTGTTTAACACACTAGACAAAACAAGGGTGTAGAGCTACCGTAGAGATATGTTAACTACTGTTTAACACACTAGACTAGACAAAACAAGGGTGTAGAGCTACCGTAGAGATATGTTAACTACTGTTTAACACACTAGACAAAACAAGGGTGTAGAGCTACCGTAGAGATATGTTAACTACTGTTTAACACACTAGACAAAACAAGGATGTAGAGCTACTGTAGAGATATGTTAACTACTGTTTAACACACTAGACAAAACAAGGATGTAGAGCTACTGTAGGATATGTAACTACTGCTTCACACACTAGACAAAACAAGGGTGAAAGGGGTACCGTAGAGATATGTAATCTACTGTTTCACACACTAGACAAAACAAGGGTGAAAGGGGTACTGTAGAGATATGTTAACTACTGTTTCACACACTAGACAAAACAAGGGTGTAGAGCTACCGTAGAGATATGTTAACTACTGTTTAACACACTAGACAAAACAAGGATGTAGGCTACGTAGAGATATGTTAACTACTGTTTAACACACAGACAAAACAAGGATGTAGAGAACGTAGAGATATGTTAACTACTGTTTAACACACTAGACAAAACAAGGTGTAGAGCTACCGTAGAGATATTTAACTACTGCTTAACACACTACACAAAACAAGGATGTAGAGCTACCGTAGAGATATGTTAACTACTGCTTAACACACTACACAAAACAAGGGTGTAGAGCTACCGTAGAGATATGTTAACTACTGTTTAACACACTAGACAAAACAAGGTGTAGGGCTACTGTAGAGATATGTTAACTACTGTTTAACACACTAGACAAAACAAGGATGTAGAGCTACCGTAGAGATATGTTAACTACTGTTTAACACACTAGACAAAACAAGGGTGTAGAGCTACCGTAGAGATATGTTAACTACTGTTTAACACACTAGACAAACAAGGAGTAGAGATACCGTAGAGATATGTTATCTACTGTTTCACACACTAGACAAAACAAGGGTGAGAGCTACCGTAGAGATATGTTAACTACTGTTTAACACACTAGACAAAACAAGGGTGTAGAGCTACCGTAGAGATATGTTAACTACTGTTTAACACACTAGACAAAACAAGGGTGTAGAGCTACCGTAGAGATATGTTAACTACTGTTTAACACACTAGACAAAACAAGGATGTAGAGCTACTGTAGAGATATGTTAACTACTGTTTAACACACTAGACAAAACAAGGATGTAGAGCTACCGTAGAGATATGTTAACTACTGTTTAACACACTAGACAAAACAAGGGTGTAGAGCTACCGTAGAGATATGTTAACTACTGTTTAACACACTAGATAAAACAAGGATGTAGAGCTACTGTAGAGATATGTTAACTACTGTTTAACACACTAGACAAAACAAGGATGTAGGGCTACTGTAGAGATATGTTAACTACTGTTTAACACACTAGACAAAACAAGGGTGTAGCGCTACCGTAGAGATATGGTAACAACTGCCTAACACACTAGACAAAACAAGGGTGTAGAGCTACCGTAGGGTTATGTTAACTACTGTTTAACACACTAGACAAAACAAGGGTGTAGAGCTACTGTAGAGATATGGTAACTACTGCTTAACACACTAGTCAAAACAAGGCTGTAGAGCTACCGTAGAGATATGTTAACTACTGTTTAACACACTAGACAAAACAAGGGTGTAGAGCTACTGTAGAGATATGTTAACTACTGTTTAACACACTAGTCAAAACAAGGCTGTAGAGCTACCGTAGATATGTTAACTACTGTTTAACACACTAGACAAAACAAGGGTGTAGAGCTACCGTAGAGATATGTTAACTACTGTTTAACACACTAGACAAAACACCATTGAGATATGTTAAATACAGGACATTCTATATAATAATCATATGAGATATCAATTATTTCTGATTATGCTAACTGACACTATTCTCCGAATCAGTTGCTGCTATTCCTCGGCACCATTACTGAAACGATGGATAGCAAGTTGTACATTACATCAACAACAACAGAGGCAAATATTTTTCTTGGATTTTTAAGAAATGACGTTTCACAAACGTTAAGTCTAATGAGTGTAATTTATACAAGAGTGTTAGGTCTTATCAAATAAAGGTTCAGAGCGGATTTGATAGCAAATCAGGGAGACCCTGTCTGGACTCGATCCCACTGCGGTTAGGGCCTAAGTATAATGACTTTGATTTCATGTCGGCAAGTTTAAAACAGTACTCTCTTACGGGCTTTATAACTTATCATGATATCACATTGTATAAAATCAACAAAGGTATTAAACTTTGAGCTGCAAAACAGGATACGACTTTTAAGACGACAATAATAAACAAGACGGCTTTGCTTACTCTGTAAGATATTATTATAACACATTACAACTAAGAAAGATATCAGAAAATATTTCAAAGAATAATAAAAATTTATAGAAAAAAAATAATAATAAATTAAAAAATTTATAGACACAACATCACTTAAGCTTTCTTGAAATTGACAAAATATAAAACTTATGAATAATATAGTTGAGAAATTGATTCAAAGTATACTGAAGCACTTTGAAAACGCACGCTTGTATTATATGATGGTTTAATACACGAAAACGAAATACGAAGGATTCCGTCAAATGTATATCATATTTACTTCAATTTGTTGGTGACTAATAGTGGCAATGAATAGTTTACAATGAATATGCATGAATATAATCATAAAGAAAGTGCGTTCGTTGTAAAAACACACTTATCCAAAGCGTGCGTTTTCAAAGCCCTTAAGTATATAATAAGTATATAATGAAATACTAAGGTTTTTTTAAAGTTCAAGCAGGAGATAACCATTTATTTAAATCATGCACTTAATTGAAAAACAGAGAAACACTAGACACTCATATAATTTTAAATTATACAAAATCCCAGAAAAGGCTAAAATGTTGAGCAAACAAGAGGTAGCAAATGGCGTTAAAAATACTGTTGAGGCTACAAATTCAAATAAATTTAACTTCTACCAGTAATGCATACATACATTCTTTTAAAAGTGATGAGAAGTTAGGCAACTTAGACCCACTCAGGTGGCATGTACACGATCATCTTCCATGCTTCAAGTTGTGTACCCTGACAGAAAATTGATCAGCTCACCATTTTCAATAACTCGGTAACCCTTTCTATCTTCATTTAACAACGGATAACCCCAAGAGAATCTTTAACACACACCAACATCGGTGCCTGTAGACTGTCTTTATAAAAACTCACAATCAATAGTCTCCTTTGTTCTACCTTGTTCTGACATAAGTCCTACTCGGTCAATTTACTCAGACTTAGATATTTAATACATGCATGATACGTTTGTATCATTCTATGGCACGGTATTATCATCATCATCATCATCATTACTTTGGATTGATTTCCTTGAGACAAGATCTTTTTAGGACACAAAGAAAACTTGCTTCTCAGATAGTCCTTTCACGGTAGAGCACATCAGATTTGTAATATCGTCTGGTGTATGATAACATGTGTTATATTACGATGTTGTTCTCAAAATAATATGATATTTTAACGCTCGTATTTATTTCCAACCCCTCACCCTATCATAATTGTTGAACTAGACTCGGAGGAGCACTGCCTCCATAGAAGATATATAAGAATTTGCATATTCAAAAGAAGTTAAAGGATAACTCACGTGATTTCAACTGGCGCGTGCTAGACAGCGTTCCGTGACGAGGTGTAAACAAATCGTATATCCCATGCAAATCACGCCAGCTTTCTTGTTAGCATTTGTACGCCATCTCTTCATTAAATATTAATGTTGTTTCCTTACGCCATTAACGAAAACCGCAATCTCTCGGACACAGATAATCCCAATCCACATATGGAAAGAAAAGATATTATCCACGCATCGTTTCCGGCGAAGTCTTCCTGTCCATTTTAAATTTCATATTCAAATCAGTATCGTGCGACCTATCAAGACCGATATGCCACACCGAACTCTGTCGATGTTCACGTAGTATTGTCTAGTCACAGAAGGCCATGTTAGGCCGGATATTGGCCATGTTCTCCAAGTCCTACAGTGTCGTTCTAATATTGATTTTCTGGAAGTGTCTCGTGAACTGAGTACGGCTGGTGAGGATGTAGTGATGGGGCAACGTACACAGATTTCTGAAAATAGGGGTGGGGTGCGAGTGTCAGTACTACTCAAATAGCGTGTGTATATTCGTATTGTTTTAGATAAATGATTACTAATGTTAAATGCCAGTGATTTCCTTGTGGCTCTTTTGCAATATTACAGTATGTAGCAATACTTTACTAAAACTGTTACGCTCACATTGATATAAAAGTAAATGAATGATAGCTTTGAATTTTCCTATACACAGTGATTAACGATATAAAAATAAACATAAGTTATACATGTTTATTAATGTATTGTATAAAATATTGTCAAGATGAAATCATATACAAATAATGGTTTTTGGATTAATACAAGGACCATTGAAGTTATCGATTGATACGTGATGAATTCATATCATAAATTGCTTTGTGGTCAAATATATTGCTATATTGAAGAAATATGAGGATATGGTTCGAATGGAATCATATAATGGAAATTTCTTTTAATATAGGTATTAGCTATCGTTCATATTTTAAAGTTTATGGAATTCATCGCTGCGATAAATCTATAAAATGTAAAACATAAACGGTAACATATTTACAGTCTGTCACGTAAAACATATAGCTTTGTGTTTGACCTCGCGTTATGGAACCATCTCCTGTTTAAGATTGACAGTATACGTATGTGATGCAAAACATGACGTAATCGTCTGCCGCTGCAACAAGCTCCGCCCATTTAGTCCTAAGATTACACTCATATTTTCTCTATATCAAGACCTCACGCAACGTACTGTGAAATAATTAATTTTCATGGGACACCAATTTTCGTCGATTTCGTGGAGGTTTTATCCACGAATATTAATCCACACGAAACCATTGTCTCTTATATAGGCCTCACGTTTTCGAGAACATACATACATCCACGAATAAAAGTACCTACGAAATTCCCTTTTGGTAAATAATCAACGAAATTTAATTCCAATGAAAATGAATGACTTTACAGTTCTTTTCAAAGTTTGAACGAAATGCAAGCATTTCATTGGACGATTAAGTCGTACAAACTGTAAAGTTAAGATTAAATCATATAATGTTACTTGGGATTGATACATTACAAAAGAATGGTAAAAGATAATCCCTGCATGTGTTTGGATCGAATATCTGCTCAGTCAAAAATTATATTATAATCTGTTTCACCTTCTCAACATATTATTGAAAGGCTGCATAATTCGCTTCACTACAATGATATTTACCAAATGGGTTCTTATCTATGCTTATTTGACTTCACAGAATGAAACCGTGCATCATATTTTTTTTAAATAGCTTTATTGTTCTTCATAACGTAACTATTATGTGATATTATTGCCCTCGGGCCAATACGACTGCCATCAAACAAATAAAAGGGCCAATATTAAATCACTGAATGTAATAACATATAATATTGATAATTAATCCGTGACCTTAATTAGGCCATAAAAGTAAATTCCATCCGCTCCCACTTGATTCCTCCGAAAACCTATTCTGGATCCTTTATAATAAAATGTAGAAGATAGAGATCAAACATTTATTTTAATTTATTTTACTATTAAATCAACATTCCATTACAATTGCATAGTAGCATATGTGAATTTGATTTGACATATATATTGGTAATATACAATGGTAAATACCCCAATATCATCCGGAATATTGCAGTAAGAAGTATCTTAAGGCAATCCACCTATCATTAAAAAAATGACCATGGTCCTTCAAATGCTTAAAAAGACTTCGGTGCAGATGTAAGCATCAACTGACTTGGAGTTGAAGGCTCTTTTGTTCCAAGTCTATAAAGGCTTGCATTTACAGTAAAATTCCTGTGATCACTTGATGGACCATGATCACAGTTTAATGATGAATGGACTACCTTAATACCATATTTGAATGTAATATGCACTCCACATAACACCATATAGCTGTTGCTCATGTAAAGGAAAATCTCTGCGAACGTCCAGTGATATGCAGCCTATACATTTGGTACGAGATCGATATTCATATAACAGTCAATGTCAATACGGTGCCCCCTACCCAAACCCCACCTTTGTAGTTCCAGTCTGCGCCTGGCATATCTTATGAGGGATTTTAGTTTGAGATCGATACAGCGTAGCCGTGGAGCGGTGTATCGGTGTGAATCGTTCACACACACTCACACATTAAATATGAATATAATAGTGATAAATGGCCACTTAGATATGATAATTTGATATTGTGTCCATCTGAGTCAAGCACCGGCTTTAATGAGTAGGAGAAACAATGACCCTAGGAGGCGGACATGCCGATATTGGTATACTGTCCTGAGGCGGTATCGGTTTTCATCGCGATAGGTAAAGCGATGACGATTTTGAAACTTTTGGCAGTTGTTTTGGCTGGTTTTAACGTTCCACCAACAGTATTTTAATCATTTGGATGCTTTGTCTACAAGAGGCAGAAACGTTGCTGTCTCACCGTTGTATCACCCCGATGACAAGTGGGAATGATATCCCGTGCATCGCTTATCAGTGGAATAATACCACGTCCAATCGCTTTATCCGTGGAATAATACCACGTCCAATCACTTTTTCCGTGGAATAATACAGTATTAAGTCGGTTCATTCATGGAATGATAGCACGTCCAGTCGCCTTAACTATGGAATGATACCACTGATACCACACCCAGGGTAGATTTATCTATGGAATGATATTCCGTCCAGTCGCTTTATCAATGGTTGATACCACATCAAGTCGCTTTGTCCATGGAATGATACCACATTCAGTCGCTATACCCACGGGATGATAACACGTCCAATCCCTTTATCCGTGAAATAATTCTGCATTCAGTCACTTTATCCGTGGGATGTTAACACGTCCAGTCACTTTATCCGGACGAAGGGTTAATGATGTATGAAACTGCCTCTGCACAAGCTTTTTGCCAAGCGAGGGCAATGTATCAGTACCATTTTCTACGACTTTGTTATGTTGCGGCTGGGGTTCGAACCCATGACCACCCATTTTAATGAAACAGATTAGAATGTATTTTAACTTAGAATGTGTCTAAACTCACAAATGTCATGTAAAGATAGCAATACTTTGCGTGTCAGCTAAAATAAACTTTTATTGGTTTAGAAAAGTATCTATAAATAAAGCCTTTTACGAGCTTAGTGACAATTTGCCTGAACGAGTTTCATAAAATAAAAAAGATAATTGAGACAGCAAATACCAGATCTATTTAAATTCACGAAAAATCGCTTTATTTTCCAATATATCTTCTTACATTCTAACGATCTTTTAAATCAATGTTTGCCCTGAATTTAAACGCAGTGAAATAGTAATAAAAGTTCAGTTCGAAAACAATTACGTAGGCCAGGAAATCACCCAGACTGATTTTAACTCTTTCCCTCATAGAGGAAACCATAAAAAGACCTATGCGAACAACTTAAAACCAGATCAGCCTGCGAGTAACTCGCAGGCTGATCAGGTTTTATGCTGTTCGCTGCTCCTCAGTGGTCTTGAAATGAGGATTTTGTTATTAAATTTGGTAAGGTTTAACTGTGGTTTTCTGAAGATCAGGCTTTATGTGATACCTATTGAGTGCGTCAAAATGAGTCTATATGAGGGAAAAAGTTAAACAAACAAAACACACAGTTGAGGTAATGGTACATAGTTTCCGTACAGCCAAAAAGGTTATGGTTCGAATCTAAGACCCATATAAATAATATTACAATTCATTTTTTCACGATCATTTTATACTCCATTTTGTGAAAAAATGAGTTATTTATATGCAATACACAGTATTTCTGATACAGTAGATAAGTGTATATATACATGTATATAAATATTTCATTTCGTATTAGTTTAACCAAATTTAGATTGCATTATGTATCAGTTAAACCAAATTTAGAATTTCTTCACACGATTATGAAATAGAAGGTGACAGACAGACATAATTATATAGGAGATAAAGATATTGAGTGTTTTTATGTAACCAGTGTAGAATTGCATTCGTTATTTATGTTCACAACATAAAAAGAATCTACTAATATGGTCCGCATGGCCATCCTTACATAAACATGATTCATCAATAACGTCGAGAGGTAAAAAAAGAAAAGAAAGAAAGAAAAATATTTTTTTCTAATTATGCATTTCTGTAGACTGAAGTACAATCCCTCATCGGATAATTATCAGTATCTATCTGTTGTACCATAAGTCAGACATGGCATGTTGACTTAGCTGGGTGTCGTTCGGCTAGAAATATTGAATCCTGTTAATCGTGGAATCCGACTATACCACTTTCACTAGATGGTGACATACAAGAGGCGCCCCAGTTCCTTACTGTCTGTCACGTGATCAAGTGACCATTGTTCATGTGGCCAGTGGAACCAAAGGTGATTTTCTGTGACAGACTTGGCTGAGTCGCAAGAGCTAAAACACCGCCTACCCAGGGATCGTCACTCTCTTTTAGTTTCCCGTTTCGATAATAAAATCTAATTATTTAACCGATATGTTTGTTGAATAATCCTTCCAAATGAACCCCACACGGTATGTACCATTACAAAGCGAGCCCCCTCCTCCAAAGAAAGAAAGGAACAAAAGGAAAGGAAGAAGGAAAAACAAACAAATACACTAAATTTTAACTTTGACAAAATATACCAGTTCAGCCATTTGTAGAGCGTAGTAAACAAATTTGGAGGTGTTGCAGAATTCATTGATATACCACAGTGAAGATATAAAACTACAGCCATAGCTTTTTGTTTGTCATTATTGTCTATTAATGTATTGGCAAATGTGTCATTCACATGTTTTTATACAAGACCAATTTGCCGATTAGCATATCGATTTAGCTGGACCTGGTATTGTGAAAAAGCTTTCATTTTTTCACGAATATTGCTGAGGGGCGAAATGGTGGATTCTGCAAATGTTAAAGGAAGCGCTGTGATTAGTTGATTGTTAAATAGTTCGTCACACACAAATGAACGGTAACCGATGAATTTTAGCATTTCTTCACGCACCTGGTTATCTCTCTTTCTCAGTATTACAGAAAAGTGGGGAAGCTGCTTGCGACCACAGGTATTTGACACAATTCACAATAATTGTCCAAATATGCTATATAACGTATACAAGAGAAAAGGTATATAACGTAAACAAAACAGGCATGATGATCAATCAACTCAAACCGCCGTAAAAGTTGACCAGATCGATTTTTCCTTCTTGCTATCGTAAAGTAAAATGATTTTTCTACCAAATATAAGTTTTCACTTGAAAGAAATCCGCCAAAAACTTCGAATATGGCTCTATATATTGTCAAAATAACTTCAATTTAGACCGATGTCGTTTTCGACGGCCACCAGCCAGGTTAGCTAAGAGGCCTATCCTGGTCAATTTTCACATTAACATCAAATTACCAACCTAAAAGTCAATTGCTATCGATAGACACGGTTGATTTCTTTTCCTCCGAGAGGCTTTGTACTGAAAGAAATGTCAAATAATTCTCATATATCGGATTAAACACGGCCAACATTATTTCTGTTACTCTGTCAGGCCATTTAGTTTGAATCCGCACTGAATATTTCTCTGCCCATTGATTGACTGATTAGGTCATTCTGGTGAACTCGGATGTTGACCCGGTTTAATTCTGACCAATGAGGTAGCTGCCTTCCGTATCGTCATTTTCCTTGAATATGGCGGTTGTACTTTCGAAACGGACGCGTTGCTGTGATCTCCAACTGATTTCATGCTTTAGTGGATTTATTTTGCGCGTAAGGCCTCTCAAAGGAAAAGAAATCAACCGTGTCTATCGATAGCAATTGACTTTTAGGTTGGTAATTTGATGTTAATGTGAAAATTGACCAGGATAGGCCTCTTAGCTAACCTGGCTGGTGGCCGTCGAAAACGACATCGGTCTAAATTGAAGTTATTTTGACAATATATAGAGCCATATTCTAAGTTTTTGGCGGATTTCTTTCAAGTGAAAACTTATATTTGGTAGAAAAATCATTTTACTTTACGATAGCAAGAAGAAAAAATCGATCTGGTCAACTTTTACGGCGGTTTGAGTTGATTGATCAGCATGCCTGTTTTGTTTACGTTATATACCTTTTCTCTTGTATACGTTATATAGCATATTTGGACAATTATTGTGGATTGTGTCAAATACCTGTGCTTGCGACAGCTTAAAATATGACGTCACATACCACGTGGTATGCGGTAATTTGTTTATGCGACTATATAGTGTCACCCCACCGCTCTCTCTCTCTCTCTCTCTTGAGTAGATTGTTATAATATTTCAGCTTTTTAACACAATATAGATTTTGATTTACGTTTATGGTTAATAAGACTTTTATCAGAAATCTCCTATTTCAAAAAAAAAAAAAAAAAAAATCAGAATAATAATTAAAAAAATATATAACATCATTTTTTAAAATAAGTTGGTGTTTGTATTCCTTTATTATTTTAATATTAAAATTGTCTTCATCGGTCTACTCTTTCATAAAATATCTGTTTCGTATTGTGATATGTACAATGTCCGATACAATGTTCGACTCGTGTAATGTCTTCACCGACGGTGCTGGCCACATCCGTTCTCTATAATACAGCGTGTTCAGGTACCCGCCAGTGAAACTGGCCCTGAATAAACTTGTTAATGTTTCGACTTCTTGATTCATTACTCAAAACAATCAAGTTTAAGCCTGCGTCCTGTGCAGAGCTCTGTCAGAAAAATCATCATATTTGAATTCAAATGTCGCACGATATAGACTATACTATATACTTTATCTTTATTAATAAATATCTTGGTTGAAATATATATCTGAAGTAAAGCGAAGAACACCCTGTAAGAAAATGAACGGATTTATAAAGCTGTTACCAGTACAGACAGACCTATGATACGTCAAATTATGTGGATAACAAGCATTTTTTTTTCCACAAAATTATCTAGAAAAAGCATGATATCCAGTTAACATAAGTGAATATGTGTTTGGCAGTTGTGGACACTACTTGACAGTTTAGTCCTGTTAAGATACCTAAGTGGATAAATTTCTACTTGCCAGATACTAACTGAATATGTGACAATATTTCAGAAAAGTTTCGACATGGATAAGTGGCTGACAGAATTTTCTAAGATGAACACTATATATGAAGTTCGCACCTATTGGTTTTCGTACTGGCTGGTGGAAGTGATTTCAGCATGATTTTATTATGGTGGCATATTTCTGCCATCTGCCATCGAGCTGCAGGTACATGCATGATAACCTAGTTTTTGCCAGATACAAAACTTATAAAATAATGAACGATTGTTGTTTTAAATTTGTTTCCTTTTGATTTAGATATGCATATTTGTTATAAATCTTATAAACTGCAGGCTATAGAAATAGGGAGAGTTAACAGTGGCGATGTGCATATTGTCAACAGTCCGTTAAAACAAATGGTGCATTTTTTGTTGTTTTTTTGTGTGTGTTTTTTTTCTTTTGGTCAATTTCGTGAAAATTTGACCCCATATCATAAAATTAACTTTTTTGATAAACAAAAGAAATGCGACAATACTGTCCTCTCAGCGCTATCAGCTTTGATTTGAACTCCAGCGACACAGTCTCTATTTATAGATGCAAATACCAGTGGCTCCCCAAGCAGCTTCGGATAGCAGATATCCAGGAATAGGCCATTCTGTAATGCATCAAATAACCCCCGGAGGTATCTGAGGTCGTTAACTTGATGTGATTGTAAGTAAGTTACACGGATTCGTATCGGGATTTAAAATTTCTACATGGATCATTGTAACACCAATAAATGACAGAAACCTGCACATCCACAATCCAAATTCTCCTCCGAGCCACCTTTGCATCAAAAGAAATTATATTCCTCCGCATAAAAGTGACAGTTACGTAAAATCATAGAGAAATGAATTCTTCTCCGCTTTTATGCCACACACAATTATAGGTATTGTTTTACTTAGATATTTATTTTTTTTACACAAAATTGAGTTTTCAACACTTTAGATGAATCTCAGAATTCCTGTGTTGCAGAATTATGTTCAATCGCTTGATCATTCATACAAAATTTAGAGGTTATTCGGTTTTCAATTGAATGAAACGGATGCTCAGAATGTAGATACTATAGTTGTGAGTGACTACGTCACACATAACTGAAACGGAAAAGTACGTGTATGTTTGATCTTGTGTAAGTACAATATAACGCTCCTCAGATAAAACTTAAAAAAAGTTAAACTAAATTAAAAATATCATAAAACATAATGACATCTGTCATAATCATTATCATGGACATTTTCAAGAAAAGAAAAGTAACATATTCATATCTTTATCTTTTTGGTTTCATTGATAAGGATGGAGAAACGCATACCAGGAACCGTGCCCGGAACAAGTGCGACTACTGCCTAGTAATAAATGACCCCTTCCGGAAAGGACCGTAACATTCTAGATAGAACAAAAATTAAAATGTTGACAATAGCTGATTAACTGAAATCAATAGTTTGTTGATAGTGATACATGAAGGTATGTTTTTTACAGCAGTTTTTCATGTTGACAGAGTCGGAATGGTACACACGCATGTTGACTACGCGACAATTTCCTGCCGGGTAGTTAGTGACAGGCAGGCTGCTCAGCCAACTGTTTGAAGCTTCCTTTTCGATAGCGAAAAATGTGCAAAAAGGGCATTTTTTTAAATACAATGAACATATTTAAAAAGCATCTTCCTGTGTGATCTGTAAGACTTGACTAAAGTTGTATAGGTTCTGGATATATTTAAAAGTATTTGGACGAAAAACATTCAAGATAGAAAACCTTTTCTATATTTTCTAAGTAAAAAGAGACACAGCTGTGTCAATTTAAAGGAAAGAGATATGGAATGTATTGTGTAAACTAACAATTACTCCAATAGCTCAATCAAATGCATCAATATATTCCAGGAATATTCAAGAAAATGTTGATTTTCTTTTTTAAAATGTGAAATTTGTGAAATCTAGGATATGACATGAGAACTGGCTTTTTGATTCTCAAAACATCTAGCAAGTTAAAAATGGATACCTATTGGGCTTCAAAAGTGTGGCATCATTTTTGCAATATTTTAAGTCTATTTGTAACCATAGCAACCACATTTCTCAATATAGGAACCAACTAAAATAATGTGCATCATCTACATATTACCCATGTCTCAAGTTTCATGAAAATATTCCAAGTAGTTTTTTTTAACTATCTCAGAATCTAGTTTTTGCGGAATGACGGACGGACTGTCGGACGTTCTCACTGAAGAGACATTGTGGGATTTTTCCTTTGATCTTTGGCCCTTTTGCACCCCGTAATTTGCACCCCACAAGCAACAAGTGCCAATTGTACTCCCGAAACCCCATAAAACTAACCCTAACCCAATTTCCTCACCCCGGAGCATCACCTGAGTGAGAGCGGGCAGACGAACGGACGGACGAACATATAGACAAACTGAAGGTAAACCTATAGTCCTTTTTAGTGAACTGGTACGGGACTAATAAATCTACAATCTTGAGACACAGTAACGTATTATGAAAATGTCTGGGTTTATCATTATTATGTTACGATAATACCTGTCTAAAGTTAACGATTTTTCGCAGTTATCTCTTTAACCCTTTCCCTCATATAGACTCATTTTGACGCACTCAATAGGTATCACATAAAGCCTGATCTGCAGAAAACCACAGTTAAACCTTACCAAATTTAATAATAAAATCCTCATTTCCAGACCACTGAGGAGCAGCGAACAGCATAAAACCTGATCAGCCAGCGAGTTACTCTTTTCATGGTGTCCTCTATGAGGGAAAGGGTTAAAAAAGTGTAGTGTTCATTTCCATTCTCTCTGAGTGAGCATAAACCATATCACAGTCTAGCACACACACTGAAATATCTAATTGACCGTTCCTTACCTGCGGAACATTTATCGGCTGTTAAGCCACGTAATAAACAAACGGTTGCCCTGGTAACGGTTTGTTGTCAGCTGACACAGGTATAGTATGTTCATGACTTCATATGAAACTGCCGCGGTTGAGGATATAACGATGTCACAGGCATCGGTAGCTCAAGGACCTAACTTAGAAATCCGTGTTCTGAGATAAGACTGATCTGTGTTCGGATTACTTTTGTTATCTCCAGACGGATTACCAGCCCCGAGACAAGGAGGTAAGTTCATGCGTGTCATGTGTTCGCTCGAGTGTGTCGTGTGTGTCACTGGAGAAGACGCTCACCTTAGTCATCGCCATGTTATCGCCTTTCAAGAAATCCCACACCTTGAAAGTCGCGACAATATAGTAAACATTGAACATCAAGATGATATCTCTTTTATAGATCTATAGATCTACACCAAGAAATGCTTATGTAGTACTTTTTAAAAAATAATTATTGTTATTAAAAGTATACAAAATATTCTTTTTAAGTTTTCAAATTAAGTCAGTGTATTTTCATCATATTTTGACAACAAGCTTAAAATGATTACATCAGTGTTTTTTTTTTTTTTTTTTTAAATTTTATTTCTTTATATTTAAATGCAGAAACATTGTTGTCATAGGACCGCAACGCATAAGAAATTTCAAGAATAATAGAATAATATAAGACTCGGTAGCAGAAGCAGTTTATAACTTCTATACCAAAACTACTCAAACGATATTTTGTGATCTTGCTTACATGGTAGCGTTTGCCGCCATGGTTATTATGTGCATATTGTAATACACAAATCATATTGCTTCTTTCTTTCTTTTTTTCTTTCTTTCTTCTTTAAAAAATGTCGGTTTATCGTAAATGCACATCAGGCAGACGGTAACTCAAGATGACGCATTTGAAACCCTATTAAGAAACACAATTATGTAGGCTTCAATGATCTCGGAGGTAATCAAAACAGATTTGTTAACGGGAGTTGCTTAGACCAGGTTTATATGAAACGTTATGCAGCGTTTGTGTTGTCTGCTGAAATCTTAGCGACCTTGCCGCTTTTCAGCATCAATTTTTTATGAAATTATTTCTTACACCCACCTATATGTAAAGGAAATACATTTGAAATAGTTATGTTGTTCATTCGGAACATGAATTGTAGTATTGGTACTGCGGAGTCATTAGGCCGTCAGGCCGCTACTTAGTAAGCGCAACCAAAATTAGACTATAGTTTAGCCGCTAGGCCGTCAGCCCGCTACGATTACGCGGATAGGCCGCCAGTCAGGCCGTTAAGCTGCTGCGTTTACACGGATAGGCCGTGAGTCACTAAGTCCACGCCATCAGGCCGTAATGCTGCTGCGTTTACACGGATAGGCCGTGAGTCACTAAGTCCACGCCATCAGGCCGTAATGCCGCTAAGTTTACCCCGCTATGCAACCAGGTCGCAAAGTTTTACGCGACTAGACCGTTAGACCGTTTTTGCCATCTTTCTCATCCTGTAATTATCTGGAAATACTGTCGTAGCGATGATAAACTCCAGTAAAAAAAATGTAGTATGTTCAAGGAAATTATGTGTTTCATATACCCCGTTACGTCTGTGAAATCAACACGCCATTATCTAAGCCATGCATTAACTTACTGTCATTATTCTTAGGAAAAACAGAGAACACCGTGTTTTGTTATTTTTCATGTAATTTCAAAATATTGATTTGTTTGGTAATATACGACGGCTAGGCTCAGTTCTTTTTGTTTGTTTTTGATTGTTTGTTTGTTTTGTTTGTTTTTTCTTTTGTTTCTGGCATGTCTATCGTACATGTAAATTGTTAGTTAAAGGTTATCATTAATTAAAATAAAAGGAAAAAAAAAGGGAAGAAAATAATAAGGTAATAAAAACGGATTGAAACAAAGCTTGTTTTCCTTTTTAGACTGTCGACGGAAGCCGCAGTCTTTTGTAGCTGGTAATCAAAACTTGGCATCATCAGATTGTCACAGCCAGTGCTCTTGTTGTCATATAAAGAAGTTATTAACATTTGCATTACCATACCACCATTTAAGCCTTTATGGTAAAAAATGGAAACACCTAAGCAACACAAAATGGATTAAATTCAAATATTGTCTATACTTTGTAACCAAATAACCATAAATAGATGTGTGCTAAAATAATATGTTTAAATCATATATCAAACAAAGCGCAAAAAATATTTCCTTAAAATCATAGATAATAGAAAAGTGCTCAACATTTTTCGCTCGACATGATTTTCCACAACAAAGTTTTTCATACAAGAATGTGTTTCTATAACTGGGGCAACGTTCGTTGTTTTACACTATCTTTGACCTCTTAGCAACATTTAAGAAAAGTATCAACACATTTTACCGTGGCATATATAAAGTAGTTCAACCTAGCAAATTTCGCTCTAGAATAAATCTATCAAAAGATGATAATTTGCCATGTATTATTGTACACACACAGTTTTCTTTTGAGTTTGTCAGTATTATCTTACACACCGCAATCGATTGGTGGTCAAACACTTTCCGACGGATATGGTCGGTGATACATATCTGGTACGAAGAGCTTGCATATCTCTTGTAGAAGTGATGAGAACCGATGAATTTCTTGCAGTTCATCGGCTGACGTCATGGGGATGGAAGAGCAATCCAGGAAGTTGGCATCCTGGTGAAGCCGTCCAGCTAGTCCACCAGCCTAAGGGTGAACATAGGTGCAGCTGAAGAAGACTTAAGTAGATGGTGGACCAGGCCATGATTAACCCGGGAGAGATTTCAGTTTGGGAAGTACAACGCCATTCTTGCAAAGTTGAGGGAGAGCGACACTAGCTCCTTTCAGAACTGAATGAGGATGACTCCAGAAATAGTCGACGAGCTGTTGCAATGCTTCACGCCAAGACTGGTGAAATCAGACACCAACCTAAATGCCGGACTGAAGTTGGCCATGACGCTCATGCACCTGGCATCAGATTTTACTCTCCCTCTCCTATGATATAAGAGTGGCCAAGTCAATAATATCCCTCTTAATGCCTGAAGTCTATCAGGCCATAATACAAGAATACAGTGAAGAGGTCATTCATATCCCAGCCACTCCTAAAGAATGGAGGCCCATAGCTGAAATGTTTGAAAGGAAGTCAAAGAAACGTCCCCTATGTTTGCGGAGCACTTGATGACAAGCATAAAGCCCAAAAGTTCCGGCTCTGAATACTACAACAAGGGATTTTTCCCCAGTGTGAGCATGTCCCTTGTTTACTACAGGTTCCTTTTGATAGACGTTGTAGGCCATGGACACATGTCTGAGCTCCACAAGATGATAGAAGATGATGCCATTGGCTTCCCACCTCCTGAACCTCTTCTCCATGGTGACCGTGATATGCCATTCTTCATTCCTGGTGATGACGCCTTTTGGTTGATGACCTATTTGATGAAGCCAAACGGCGACGTGGCATGGAAAAGGAGAAACTGATCACCAATTACCGGCTATCCAGAGGGAGAAGAATGGCTCTGCTTTTGGTGTACAGGAAGTCATGGGCCATCAAACACTTACATATCTGCTCCTGATCTTCCACGGAGATGACACAGAAAGTTCATAAAAACATAAGCATTTTGTAATAAAAATAAAATAAAAAAAGCACGGGATAGGTAAACATGCATTTTCCAATATGTCTCCCAAAATGATAGATATATTTTGTTTATCATAAATGTTTGAAATTTCAATTCTAATTATTTAAAACATGACCTGAAAGTGGAAGGAAAATGGTTAGGGTTCAACGTTAAGTCTGTATACTAGTAATCAATTATCTTTTTTGACTTAATTATTTTGACAATTAAATATGAATATCACATGTACATAAATAAATGCAATGCTAATTACACAAGGCGATCCCTTGGCTTGGCTTCTCGCTCTATGATCTAGAATGGGTGTTCTTGGTGCCACCTTCCTGGGTATCACCTTCCTGGGTGTCACCTGCCTTGGTGTCACCTGCCTGGGTGACACCTTTCTGGGTATAAACCTGCCTGGGTTTCACCTGCCTGGGTATCACCTGCCTGGGTATCACCGGCTATGGTGGCACCTGCCTGGGTCTAACCTGCCGGGCTGTCACCTGTCTGGGTATCACCTGCCTGGGTGTCACCTGCCTGGGTATCACCTGCTCGGATGTCACCTCCCTGGGTGTCACTTGCCTGGTTCTCTCCATCATCAGGACCATCAGATCTGTGGGAGGCAGTATCATCACTAGAATCACAAGATTCTTCGGGAACAACTGTGAAGTCAATTCTGCTCCTCGAAGGAGATTGGTACAAGGTTCTAGGACCTCCACCGAGCAGTTCTCTGGGGGACCAGGCTGCATGGATCGGACTTTACCACCTTGACCTCCACTACGTCGACCTGCACACCCGGTACCGCATCCACGACCTCTGCCCCTCACGGTAGAACCTTCTGTTACTTCATTTGAGGCAGCCATGGTGGTCATGTCCTTGCCGGCGAATTTCTTGGAGTTCTCCTTACATAGAAATTAAACAACAAAACTTGTGAGAAAATTGTCTAAGAATCAATCAGATGCGACGGGGAAACTGAAACGGAAGCGCCTCTCAGTGCGAAAACCTATAAAATATCGAGCGGCAACCGATGTCACCGATAAATTGCCACCTCGCCTCCGATTGGCCATTGATTAAAAGCGCCTGCCAACCGATCAACAATCGACGAATACCGATTGATCACTGAAGAATATAAAAACTACCGATGAAATCTGGTAGTAACCATGGATTACCGACTGAACTGTTACTGACCACCGATGAAAACCGACGGAATTCCGCATTTTAATTCTCAGCATTTTTTATTGGTGATATTAATATTAGTTCATCGTTGGCTCGTCGGTCGCTTATCGGTGGCCCATCAATTATCGGTGGTAGACAGGTTATCAATCGGTTATTTGTACAATATTTTCACCGATCGAAAATTTTAAACATGTTTAAAAGTCTCAATCGGTAACTTCCCCCGATGTAACTAATCTTTTCCCCAATTGCTTTTGGTAGTTTGGAAATAGATGGGCAATAAGTGACATCTGTGGTAAATAAGTTTTCATCTATATTTATCTTTATTTCCTCCAATACGTTACTTGAAGCAAATCGTTACGTAATACACCATAACCATGTTGGTTCAATACGTACAAAATATAAATTAAAGCATCATTTCTATGCCGACGACGCGCGATTTCAATTGTTGTTCAAGCGATCAAATATGGTTGGTTGATCAGAAAAAGTACATCGTGTGGAACACTGACATACAGAAAATATACATATATATTATTGTTAACATCAAGGAATAAGTAGAGATTTGTTTTTCATAGGTAACTGCTGTCTCACCATCTTAAGGACACAAAATTGTATGAAAGGGAAAAAACTCCAACAAGAAAATCAATCAATTATGCTCTTATGTTCGACAATTCTTGTCCAAAACGTCTACCCATTTATGAAGTTTAAAGGGTATATGTCTCATAGGGCAAGAATTATGCTCTGTGTAAACGGGATGTTACTTACACCATAAGAAACAGAACCAGAAAGTAGATCCTGCAGATTTCTAAATTTCAAACAAGACGAGGGTCAAATGTAAACATTTTAGACCGGAAGTGATATTTATTGATATTTCCTTTGATTGTTTCTCTAATAAGTTAATCATTTACGGGTATAAAAGATATGCAAAGATAACATTTACGTTAATATTTAAGTAAAATACAAATTATGAAAAAAATACATTCCGATTTGATCCGAACGTGAACGATACAAATGTGATCGGTATTAGAGTTGTTCACCGTTATTCACCCCGAACTGAGTCTGTGAGCAAATTTGGGGAAATTGTTAGATAGACATTTGAATCATGAAAGTAAGTCATTTAACCAAAAATAGTTCAACAATATTTTGCATAATTTCAAGTTTTAGCCTCCCAAAAGTAATTCCAAGAACATCTTTTTTTCTTTGACATAGAACGGCATATTAACAAACAAAAACACATTAAGTTGAGCTGTGGTTGCTTTAAGGTAATTTATCCATCTTTCAATTCTGATAATGGTCCATTGAGTGATCATGGGGATTCATTGCAAATGCAAGTAACTTTGAACAAAAAAGCCTTTAACTCCAAAATGGATGCTTTCATCTGCAATGAAGGACCATAGTTTTATTTTCATTGGATCGATTACCTTAAGATTTTTAGTCAGATGTCCTCTGCCCTTGACCTAATATACATACATGTATGTCCCTGGGTGTTTTCCCCTATCTGTTATTAGCTTGACGTCGTAATGTTAGTGAAACAGTAACTGGTTTTGCATGCAACACATTGAGTCCCCTACCGGTGCATAAATTTTTCCGTTACCATAGAAAATCGAAATTTTGGTTTGAGAAAAAACAACAACAAAGTAATGTGCAGAATCTCCATACTGCCATCTATTAATATACCAAGTTTCATAATATTATCTTAGATGCGGTTTTTCAAGTTATCGCCGGAAACAAATTTCCAGAGACAAACAGAGGGTAAACCTATAGTCCCCTCCTTTGTAAACACCGGTTTGGCCTGCAGTTTTAGAGAACAGGTCTCTGTAGTTTTCACTATATACATATTTGACAAATTTGGCCCGCCCCTGGCGGCCATGTTTATTTACGATTGGAATAATTTTAGCAATCTTGGTAGTGTATTACACAAGGAACACCTGTACTAAAATATTTTGAAATCTGGCCAGTAGTTTTGAAAGAGATGATTTTTAAAGTTTTCATTTTTTTTATTTTCGTTGCCATGGCAACTAGAATTTTACATGGGTCGAGTTTATTTTAGCAACTTTTGTGAAGGTTCACCCAATGATCATCCCTGACAAGTTTAATCAAATTCTATTGAATGGTTTCAAAGGAAACTTAATTTTAAGTTTTCATTTTATACAAATAAGGCAAATTAGCCCCGTCCCTGCTTGTGGCCATGTTGTTTTTTTTTTTATTGTTTTTTTTTACAGATTTGAATAACTTTAGCAAGCGTGGTAGAGGGTTACCAAAGGAACATCTGTTTTGTTTTGAAACCTGGTCATTAGTTTTGAAGGAGATGATTTTTAAAGTTTTTCTTTTTTTTTCTTTCCGTTACCATAGCAACCAGAATTTTGGTGCAAGAAAAAACAACAACAAAAAAACAAAAAAAAAAAAAAAAGAGAGAGGAAGAGAGCTAGAGAGAGAGAAAAAGAGATAGAGAGAATCTCCATACTGCCGGTAGGGGACTAATAATATCACAGCGACTGTAGTCTATAATATAATAACAATAAAAAAAAATCAACATAGATTGCTTCAGTTTACCTTTCAGTATTGTGACGTATAATTTTATTACATTTTCGCATTTTGTTGGTTTCTGTTTTCACAGACCCTTGTTTTAAATGGGACTTTCAGACATAAACATACCGACCATCTACAGTGCATGAGGATTTGGGTTACGCATTTAGATATATTTCGATAATGTTTCTATTCAGTTAATGGACCGATAATTAGCAGAGCACATAATTGATTCATTTATGACACGAGGACGTCGACGATACAGCTCTCGAAAGAACCTGAAATTTATAACTTGATGAGTGTTAACATTTATGTATGTTAGTATCATTTAAGTGTTAAACGCTACGAAAAAGATCGCGTGACGGAGTCCAAAGAGATCGCGTGACAATATTTTGTTAAAACGATTCAGGAATAATGACCGTTTTAGATATCTTCCGGATATATTTTCGCTTGGTGTATTTTTACAGTAATAAAAAAAGTACAGCACACACACACACACACACACACACACACATAGGAGAAGTCGGAAAAACTTTCCGATAAAGTCGATTCCCGACATACCCTAAAATGTCCTGGAAGGTTTCTACAAAGACCCCAAATGACTGCACACGCAAACACATTCTCTCTCTCTCTCTCTCTCTCTCTCTCTCTCTCTCTCATACACACACGAGTCAAAAGCTGTTAAACTTCAATGGATATGTTGAATACGTTCTCTAAAACATTATTTGTGTAAAATATTTGGCTAAATGTCTATTTTAATTTTGAAATCACCTTGTCATTCAGTGGAAATAAATTATGAAATAAAGGTTTAATTTATTATTAAGTGTTTCTCCGTTTATCGGTTACTTTGTAGCTTTCATCTTCCCCACATGTCATTATTTCTTGCTGGAGGGATGTCTGAGTACTTTTATTTGAAATCGGATTAAATTGCTTGTTTTAGAACAATGTCACGTGAAACACACATCCGGTTACTAATCTTAGATGGCGCTAGACATATGGTGACTTATTGACATTTCTGATTATCACAATACTTCTCTGGAGTCAGAATGTTTTGTTGTCTGTAACAAAAAACCACCCGTTATTGTTTCTATAGATACCAGATATCAAATGTGTTGTTATAGCCACGGTGCACGTTTTTAATGATTTCAGCTAATAAAACTGATATAGTTCTTAGCAAATATTAGTTCGACAAATAATCGTGAAGGAAATATGCAACATGATAGGTTTTGTAAGGAAAGACAGCAGTTAATATTCTGGGACAAATTTTACTGAAAAAAATAAGCAATTGAATTCATCATATCATTACATTTACCAATCAATACATTAAAGTCTTGAATATTTGGAAGCCGAGGGCAAAAAATAAAATCTTCCAAATAACTAGGATGTCCGAAAAATCCCCAAAAACTTCGACTTGGATGTTTATCCCGGAAGTGTCATGGTATTCGGATAATCCCTTCCTCGGACACCTACTCTTTTATTGTTACGTCATAGAGCTTTCCGATAAATGAATTGGATAGATAAATAATTATATTTATACTGTGTTTATGTTATGTCTTCCGACCAACTGTATCTACAGTGACAAAATCGATAGCGACCTAAGGAACATCCAGCCGCTGTGACTATCGGCTGTCGTCTGCTGCAACACATCTTGACTGGATCCCTGATTATTTATCCCCTTCCGGTAAACACGGTATTCGATTTGATTAATTAATCGCTCACCAGTCGTCCTCATTATCAGTCCACACGATAAATCAGGTTATAGGTTGTTCCTTCAGTGCGCATGTCATGTTAGTAGAGATGAAAGACTTCTAAATTGCTCTCTCTCTCTCTCTCTCTCTCTCTCTCTCTCAACGACTGTCTCGTCAGTTGCTTGAATCGAAGTTTGTTTACCAACCAATAAATGTCATAGTTTAGTGTCATGTACTTAAACTAGGCTTGTTGCTATATGACATTGGTTGTTGTCTTCGTTCATTTAGTTTACTGAGAGGTTCACATGTACTTAGAAAAAACTTGGTTGTCCCTTTAAATATCATAAAATGTGTTCAAATGTGTTTTTTTTAATTCTTATTTATTTTTAGTAAAATGTTAAAGGAAACCCATAATTTTAAGAATTCTGTATTAAAACATGATTATAAGTATATTTGCATTATGATGAGAGTCCATACAGCCACATAACACGGATATCATGCAATTTTGGCTAAAATTTCAATAAAAAAACTCAGTTTTAGTAAAAATTCAAACGTGGTGAGGTATACATTGTTTTACATTTTCGGAAGGCCTTTATACCAGAGGACTGAATCTGAAGACATAAAGAGAATCTGTCCATTAAATTTCTTTTATCAAGAAAATTATACATCAAAATCCATAGCTTTTGTCTAGTTTTTGTATACATTCTGGTCCCGACACAATTACGGTTTTTGCTAGTTTTGTATTTCCCATGCATGTTTGACAGTATTTTCACCTGTACGTTATATTATTTCATTATTTTGAAATGGTATCAAAGTATTTAAAATGCAACCTTTCTAATTTTTAAATGCCTTTTTTTTTTCAGAAAATTTTAGCAAACAGTGATGTTCTACCATAAGCTAAATCTCTAAAACAAGCATGATGACCCACTATATTTAATTCTGAAGTCTGAAGAACTTATGTGCAAAATTTCAGAAACATCTGTCTTTTAGAAAAAAAAAACATCAACCGCTGAAACGTCTTTAAATAATGATAACGGCTACGGTTATCCACATAAATGTCCGCGAAATAAAAGTAAACATATTATCAAATATAAACATATAGTTTTCGTTAATAGTTTTCGTTAGGAAATCCTAAATAGGGATAATTGCTCTTAGAAATCTATCTTTCCTTTTACAAAGATAGTTTCGTCTGCCCGGGATGGGACGACAGACATACCACGTGACCACGTCGATTGCGAAAAGTGTTAATTACAGATACGCTAAACACATATAGTGAACATGATAACCTAATGTTTTTATTTGTTGGGTTTAACGTGTCCCACCGACTGTATTTCAGTCATTCGGAGACAATGTCTACTTGAGACAGATATAGTGCTGCCACACTGCAGTATAACGCCGTAGACATGTGGCATGATACCACACACAGTCACATTATCCTGACACCGGGTCAACCAGTCCTGTAACTACACTTATATGCTGAGCGCAATGCAAGAAGGCTATAACAATGCCATTTTTACGACTTCGGTATGTCGCGCCCGAGGAGCGAACCCACGACCTCCCGCTCCCGAGACGAACCTCTAATTCCAAATCTAATTATGGAAATAACAGTTTGAAGTACAAAGCTACAGGTAAAACAGACTACTTTAAGATATTTAAAACGTTAACGCATAGCAAATATATACAAATATATATTTACAAAGACATATTAAACGGAGATAGGAAACTCCCGTAAAAGCTAGTGGAACGCATTGTTCAGACTCACAGGAGATCAGTGAAAACTGTAAACTTTCAAAAAGAGTATGGAAAAATCATAAAGGAAATTGTAACCATATTATTAAATAATCATTTCTCTACTGCACGGAATTATTTTCAGTTTGATCTATTTCACAAATCATTTTTAATTGATTTAAATTCGACCAGTGTAGCATCATCAGGCAGGTACTCTCCTATTTTACATAAATAATTTTATTTTTTATTTTTTGACTTATTCAAATACATAATTTATCATCTTGATGGTTATGTAATGTCCTCTTGTAAGATACAATTTACTTTCACATATCTTCAATAGAAAAGGAGATATTTGAAAACGTGACTTTGCGAGAAATCGACAATTTGATACGTGTTTTTTGTGAGATCTAGACTAGTAGCCTATCTTTGTTGAATATGTCTTTGATATTTCCTATTATATTTTCTTCCACAAATGCCTGCTAAAAGGAGATTTTTTTTTAAATGCATGATGGTATAAAGATAGCAAGGAATTACTTTTTTATTTTTCATGCCAATAGAATTTTATTGTTGTAGGATAATTTTTATACACATCAAATAAATACATTTTTTCTAAGATCACTATATACATAGCGCTCTGGATAATAGAATCTTCGCCCTTCTTGGAGGAATATGCGCTTTTCCCTGTATTTATCATGTTGTGAACCATCGTCGAATACCCACATGCCATTATTCCGTGATGGAGAGATTAATTTAAATCCTTGAAACTAAACATCTAAACATGTTTTCCTAATCATGATCATCATGAAGTAAGTGTGTAAATAATCATTGATACCTGAATCTTTCTATTGATAATGGGAATATATGGGCATTGAACATGCAACTCCTTCCTGTGATTCAAAAACAGTATCCGTACTAAAATGGTCATTAGCTTTCTTTTGGTGTGTATTGCCCTTTTTGTGAAATCGGCGTACATACTTATAACGAGTGATTTATTTTTCTAACTATTGTTGTTGTTTTTAATATAACAATAGTTTCTAATCAGAAAGAATGTGAATGTTAACCATCTAAAAGTAGTCGTCCCACATGTTTACGTTGTGATACCAATGTTGCAAGCGATACATTTCAAGATATAAAATAGTTTTCATGCAAAATTCATGCTTAAATTTGATCTAGTTACACGTGATTTGTCTCTGATTACAAACTCGGCGTGTTTAATATTAGCTCGTTCACAGATGATCTGTAGACACTAGAGGAAAGAAAAAAAACAACCTCCCCTTCTTTGATGTTGGTTTTAGTTATCTGAAAACATCCTCGAAGCAGGTGCTTGCGGTACTATGTAGCACGCTCCGCTACACGGGATCTTAACAAGTTCTGGGTACCAAATTCGTAAGATCTGCCAAGGTGTGAGCGCATTCGCGGAGAGTGGGAGAGTGAATTGTGATCAGTCAAGTGTGACGACAAATGAAAAATCTAAATCAGGTTTTATAATTTTAAATATAGTTTCAATACCGTTCTTAACGCCTGTGATGGGGAAATCATCCATTATATGGTATTTTTACTGTTGTGCTGCTTGCTTTTCGGCAACAATTACATTAACTCACATGAAAAAATCCATATATATGAGCTTCTGATATTCCCTATTCTTATACGTAATGTACACATTTAGTTACAATTGTCTTTACGCTCAGATACAGCTGAAGCCCGGCCCTGCTATCATCATGTGTTCTCGAACCCGGAACCCCGAGGTGCCGGTACAGGACTTCGCCAGAATCCAGCTCATGTTCCTGCCGAGTGCCCTGTCCAACGGGAAGCTGTTCACGGACTACTGTTTCCCCCCGGACCAGTCCTCTCTCACCTACGTCTATAGTGGTGATGACCGATACGAGAAGATGGTCTTCAAGCGACCCAAGGTAAGGACATCCCTTGCTTCATAATTTGTTTGTTTTATTCTTATTCTATGCTCTTGGATAATTCAGAAATGATCAATTAGACGCGTAGAAGATAATACATTTTCATTTTGAGGAATTGCAGGCATGCCTGTTTTATGTCGGTTTGACTCATGTTCCTGGTTTTAAGTATAAGAATAAATGACTTCAATTCCCACCCCCCCCCCCGCAAAAAAAAAAGTGACGTCATGTATGATAATATGAAAATTGAGTCCCGCAATATGTTTTTTTTTCAATTGACGTAGGGAAATGTAGTAATTAATTGAAAAATTGTGTAACAGAAATATGAAGTAGTATTTTTTTTATTCATAGTGTCGGAGCGTCCTTTATTTTATTTTATTTTTTTGTTATAGAAAATGCGTATTTCATTGTTTTTATGACCATGCTCGAAATATAAAGAAAAATCTTACGAAAGATAAAAACATCCTATATATCATATTTGTAAACATTAAGGACCGGTGAAATATGTACCAAGAGCAGTACAGGGATATATCTTTTTATTTTATGCTAGTTTATGCAGGATCTTTAGTTGTATCATTCACACGGCTTCATCCGCATGTTCATGGGATTGAATACACAAAATAGTTCCATTCTTTTGTCAGCGTAAGCATTAAATAAAAGGATTTTTTTGTTTAGAGTGGATTTGGAAAATATCTCATCTCAAAGTGATGCACTTTTACGCGCTTGTGAAGATATTAAAATTGTATTGTATTAAATTCGAGATGAGATATGTTCCATATCCACTCAACACAAACAAATGTCCTTTGTACATCGATAATACCACACACCTTTAATCACCACACATCATAAACCTGTCATTCAGTATTTTACATGTAGATTTATTAAGTTTTAGATTAAGCTTTATCACGTGCATTAATCCTACTACATTTCACGTGCAGGAGATCTGCCCGAGCGCCGTGTTGACAGGAGTGGGTGGGGTGTATGACACACCCTTCCCCGCCAAGCGGTGGAAGAAGTGTGGCTGGTTGGAGGCGGCCATTGCTTTCGTGTCGCTGAACTTCAAGTTCATGGACCAGATGATGCCGGGGTACCGAACCTTCGACCAGTCCCTGCAGACTGATTATATTGGTGGGTGGCATAATTAATACCATTCAGAGTTGTAGTTACTTGCGGTACCATGTAGTTTAGTAGCAAAAGTAGTTGTTGATACAGGCGGTACTTATTTGTAGAAAGTACCAGTATAATGAATTAACTATTATAATAATATGTTACCATAAGTATATTTTACTTGCTTGGGTTAAACATCCCACATAAAGTATTGCAGTTATTTGTGGAATTTTGTCTACATGAGAACGTGAAATTGTTTTTCGATACCACGCCGTTGACACGCGGCATGATACCACACCAGTCACATTAGTCCGACACCGGGCTATCTACTCCTGTGATGTCACTGACGTACTGGGCGTCAACCACAAAGGAGGTACTGTAAACTCCTTAATTTTCGTTGACATTAAGTTTTGTTGATTATATACCTAAAGGAATTTCGTGGGTGCATTTATCCGTGGATCTATGTTCTAGAAAAAGTGAGGTCAGTATAAGAGAAAAGTTTTCGTGGGGATTTATATTCGTGGATAAAACCCACTACGAAATCGATGAAAATTAGTGTCCCACGGAAATTAATGGTTTCACAGTTTTAAAGATTTCGGTATGCTGCGGTCTCGGAACGAAACTCACCGTTACGGGATTGAAATTCTAACCACAGGGCCCCAGAACTGGTCCATAATTATCAGCAGCAGTAGTAGTGGCTTTAGTAGCTGTTGTTATTGTAGAAGCAGTAGTTGTTGAAATGTAAGTTATTGCCAGAAAGCAAGGTTTTAAAAGTATCGCTAGATGCTTCGTAAGTATCACATCATGTTAAATGGTCTTAGCTAATGTCTCCATCTAAATAAATATACCACATAAAGAACGTACAGCTGTTTGCAAATAGCTTTCGTCAGGGTCATCTAAAAAATTTATAACGTTCAGAAAATGTCTGCCAGCGAGGCCAACCCGGATATTTCTAAATTCCTCTCAGAAAAACATCAACTTTAACCCTTAAAATAATGTGGGCACGTGTGACAACCTTTGCAACCAGAGCATCCGTGCAGTCTGATCATGGTCTGCACTGATTGCTTAAACACCCCATTAGCAACTAATCGTATAAAATGAAGGAAGTCCAATTAAGAAATTTAGTTTAGTATGGGTGAATGAACTGTTCTAAACGACCTACCGACCCGTTGCAGGTTGCTTCTGCTTCAAACTGTGGAGGTTCGGGGAGTGGATAGACATTGTCATAGATGACCACCTGCCCACACTGGATAATAACCTGCTGTACTGCCAGGCCTACGGCAACCCACGGGAGTTCTGGGGCCCGCTTGTTGAGAAGGCGTATGCCAAGTATGTCAGGACCTCTTTGTTTTCCTCCGATTTAATTCTGATATATCATGTCTTTAGTACTATTCCTGATATTCAGGTTTTTTTTTTCTTCTTTTTTTCCCAGTAGGAACTATTTATCAGTAATCTGTCCTCCACCGATTCAGTTCTGATCCAAATTCAGTCTTTAGTACGATTCCTGATATCTTTTGCCATGCATGCCTTCTTCCAAACAGATCACGTTCCGAATAAGACATCATTGGTAATGTTATCATATAAGGACGTAAAATATCTAGATTTTTTTATATTGTTTTGGTTTGCAGTCTTGGGTGGGTATTTCTTGCCGGACATGATGTTTCCGTAGTTTTTATGGTTGGTAAAAACCCTTGGTATTGTCATCCACTCATCTAAAAGGGTCCGCACGTGCAATCAAATGTTCTCGTATAGAAACTGACTATGCTTCTATAAAGAAGTGATTCGCAGTATTCGTTAAATTAATAAAAGTTTATGTTCTGTAAATGTAAAAAATATTGATATATGATAATGTTAAAATGTGCAAGAAAAAGATCAATCTTATGTTTTCGGCATTAGTAAGATGTAAGCGTTGCTTTTCTCGGTCATAAACAAGAACGAATGTACTTAATCCGTTTCTCGTTCATTAGTAACCTGTGTAATCAACACCTACCCACGCTGCCCCCCACTTTTTTCACATGACACTCCAATTAATTATGTTAAGAATATATTCATCTGGGATTATTCTACACTTCTATTATTTATCAATAGATATCACCATTGTTTCGACGTGGTTTCTGATCACCAATTCAATTTTGCAAGATAATAAATCTGTTTTTAAACCATCAGCATACATGAACTCCAATCGATACAACCGCGTGTAGTAACAGGTTTTTCCCACGCAAGATTGTCTGCAAAACAACGAGCTGATTCCTACGGTAGTATATAACTGCCATATTTAAATTTAAGGTTTCACAGAACTATCCGCGTTCCTAGTAGATTTACAACTTGTATTTCTGATTAATTTCGTTTTAATGAAAATGTTACACGAAGCTTTTTCAATTATGAATGCATCTAGAACGTTATCTTGCTTAATAATGCTAAAATGACGAGGAAATCAGATTATTGAGTAGACATACAGGTAAGCTTTACATTGATGCCACACTTCATTTTAGCTGAGTCATCATTCCTTACTCTTGTATACTAGTACAGAGTGGTTGGTAGAAGAACAAAGTACGCCGTTGAAATACGGTCCTATATTAAAAACTGTAGTCTTGGCAAAGGATGTAAAGACATTTTTGATAAAATATGTTCTGTTTATGGGCATAATGAACTGTTCTTTTCGACAGTTGTACGTTGGTTTTAGAAATTCAATTGTCCGTTAGTTTCAACAGAAGTTGCGTCACATGACCGTCGGCCGAAAACAGCAACGTCTGCCAAGATGAGAAATAATTGCGACAGTGTCAAAATTTTGGTGACAAGGGTTCACTTTTTTGAGCCCATATGAAAGATACAGAACAAATTATGGTCAACAAAGTCTGACAAATAACCATGCATTACAAAGCGGACCATAATTGTCAAAAATGTTTTGTATGCAAATTCTTCGCAACTCATGGTCCTGCCATTCAGGTTGCTGAGCATTTAGGCAAATCAGTAAATACGAATTTTACAAGAGTTAGGTCCTTCGAAAAGCTCAAAATACACACACACACACACACAACACACACACACACACACAAAAAAACGAAGACCTGTAATAGGTTTGGCAAATGTCAGATTGCTGCAGGCAATGTGTCAATTACATACATGTACATGACTTTCTGAGGCAGGGATGGTTGTACTCCCTCACCCTCCGTATTTGCATGACCTTGCCCCGTGTGACATCTCAAAAATAACTTTATAGTCAAAAATTTGTCCAGCGCAACCGCCTCGTTTCTGGAACATTCCAGTGTCTTCATAGTATACCTAGAAAAGATTATGGAAATGCTTTAAAGGATTTGAAGACTGAAACTTTGTATACCTGTCTGAGGTGATACTTCGAGAGGAACAAATAAAATTTTCATTGAAATCTATCAAGTATACATTTTTATGTGCTTAGATGGATAGATGCATTCACAGGGTATCAGGTTTTGTAATAATGGCCAGCAACTTTCTAGAAGCCAAAATCGTGTAAAAGATTGACTCTGACTACTCTTTGCTTGGACATTCACTTTCTTTTCACACTGAGTTCTTGTAGGATTGTCCGGTGAGTGTATGGCCAGATGGAGATTTACCCACTAGAATTGAAAAAAATAAATAAAAAAAATGCGTACAATATTTACATTTTCACCGCGGCCGTAGGACGAAAACCCTATTGTTCTTCTTCTGTTTATTTGTCACTTTTTTATTATTATAATTATTATTATTCCATTTGTAAGCGATTGCGGTCAGATGACGTAAGCTACAGTTATGGAATTTTAGACATTTAATCACATGTATCTGAACCTGTGCCTAATGGTATATTTTTTTCAATTTAATTTCGAAGTATGCCACTTGGGGGCGCTCAGTTTAAATTCGAGCTTTTTTTTATGCATATAAATTACTTAAAAGTCAATCTGACGTGACCCCTAATGCAATAATTTTAGATCCTTATCGCAGATAGTAGAGGAGTGCAAATTAGGATATGATTTTTATGAGTATCTACATATAACACAGTCATGGCTTTCCTATCTCGGCATTGTTTATGTTTATTATAACAATTTATATTAAACGCTCTGCTCTCCTAGGTCTATCAGTACTTAAAATTTCATTTTGTCATGTTCCTTATTTACTGATATATTGACATTCCGCTACTAAATGCATTAAGTGTTTAGCACATGTCGAAAGTGTGACAGATTAAATGCTGAAAACCGTTTGAATATGAAATTTAATTGGTGGCATCTTAAACACACTTGGATGTTATCATCGACTGTTTGGTTTATCTTCGATTCATGTAGGGTTGATCTATAGTTGAAGTGTGATTGACCAACGGTTAAGGTAGGTTGGTATATTGTTAAGGTAAGGTTATCCTATTGCTGGGGCAGGATTTAAATGGCTGATATACGGTTGAGGTTTGAGGAGTGGTTGACAAAGGGTGAAGGCTTGGTATAATCTGAATCCCATTCGTCCGGTTCCAATTCTGGCATATATGAACACATTTAATGATGGCTTCTTACAATTACAGCTGATTTAATACTGATCACAAATACAACTGGTAAAAGGCTGCTTATAAATTAAATAAATGAAAGAGGCCGCTCAAAAATGCAGCTAATGAAGGTCTGTCTGCAGTACCGTGCCGTAAACATACGACATCTCACCTTGTCATATCATTCTAACACTGGTCCAACAAGTCCTGGCTTGAATTCCAACAACAGTACTTAACTCTAAGTAATACTTAAATTCTTAAACTAGGCAGATACACATTCCACTTTTCCTGATTTATAAAATATTCAAGTAAATTACTAAGCCGAAAGCAATAATTACCTTTATACTAATAATATTTGTTAAGAGGTAAAATATTCCGGTATTTTAAAAGAGAAACAAGAATTATGAAATACGCCACTAAGTATTTAAGCATTACTTACCGTTAAGAATTGTTGGTCGAATTCGACCCTGGAACTACCAGGGCACCACCAGAAACCTTGGTATGTGTCGCGACCCCATGAATTGTGCTCATGAAATCCACTCCCGATGCAGTCGCCGGGCATAGTAATGAAGTTTAACAACAACAACAACCATCTAGAAAAACATCATATCTTATTCGCAGATAGTCATCAATTGTGGATGTTCTTGGCAGTTTGAATGTGCGTAGGTGTGACGTGAAATATATTAGTAACAGTATTCAACTACCGACACATTGACTCTTCCGGTGGAAAAGTACCGTGAAATATAACACAGTATCACCCTACCCACTCATTGACTCTTCCGGTGGAAAAGTACCGTGAAATATAACAGTATCACCCTACCCACACATTGACTCTTCCATCATAAGAGTGACGTGAAACATTTATAAATTGGCTTTATTGATTGAAAAAAAAAGATAGATGATTACAAAGGGCACCTGTGCTTTACACAGTGCTGTAACAACCATAGACTAATTAAATTCTAGTAGCAACCGTTGTTAAACATCTATTGTCGTTTATTTTGATACATTTCACACTTCCATTTTCGACAGTTTTCCTGTCAAATATTGTTTCTGAATTTTATCATCAAAACATTTATTCTTTGTTTAAATTGTTAAAAATGATTCTGCAAAAACAAAATACATGTTCAATGATATACCATTTTGATAACATACACCATATGTCGAAGATGTTTTGAATAATTTTCATCTCCATTTATCATATGTTTGTTATATAAAACATTTATTTTATTTTTGATATACATAAATGGTATTTCATATTGTTGTTAAGAAGACCATATGGAAGAAAGGCATTGCAAATATGTTATCCTCTAGAAATAAAGATATATTATTATTGTTATTATTATTAGATATTAAATCGGATCGTGTTGACCCCCACTGTATAGATATTGCTCCCCCTGTTGAAATAAGGTAAAGCTTTATAGGGAATCCTCCATTTCAAGTATATATCAACAATCTTTGCCAGAAAGCACAGTACCAAACATTTCTATCTGTATACTTGGCATTAGCATATATTATGACTATTTGTTCTATCTGGAGTAAAGAACCATCCTTTCTGACATTACGTGAAAATTGGAAGTCGTTGCGATAACATTTTGAACGGTATGACCAGAGATGTAAATACCTGTTTGACTTGGTTTTGCGCGATTTTATTCCGTTGGTTATTTGGGTAATTATTAATTTAAGCTTAGTCATATATTGGATTATTTTATAAGATAGTAATCGTGGATTGTGTGTCTACCTAGTTTATGAATTTAAGTATTGTTGGTGGAATTCGAGCCTTATCTTAAAAACCTATATATTTCCTCTATTACGGTACACTGAGATTAAAATATTACTTGACTGTACCAATCCCGGTAACCAGGTGGTTCAATTGTTCACCTCGTAACTGGAAGGCCGTGGGTTCGATCTCTTAACATGCCATACCACAATCGTTAATATGGTACATGTACTAGTATAACTAGTATATCTCCTTTGTACTATGTACTCAGCTTTATTGTAAAGGCAGCTTATTTTACCTTTGTGTGAATGTTTGTTTGATACATTTGTATAAGGCAAAAGAAATTATGTTCTTGTTCCTGGATGGAAATAAATTTCGCATTTGGAGCTTCTCCGTCGGAAAATTAAAAACAAGTGTCACGTGGTATGGTTTTCCTGTGCAGTTGTAAGGCCAAAATATAAAATGTGTTTATACATCTTGGTTTGATAATCTATCATTTGATTGCATCGAAACACACGCTAATGAGATGTTCCGAACACCTAGACAACAATGTTGCTATGGTAACGTGGTATAAAAAACACACTGCGGTACCAAAAGTATCTCGTTTCTTGCGAGATGTGACACGACCGTGGATATTTATATGCCTTAATTGGTGTGAAATATATCGTAAATTATATAGTTGAATGACGGCAAGCAAAACAAAAAAATACCTTTATATCAGTGTGGTCACCGTATACAAAAGAAATATTGCATACTTTCAAATTGTAATGATGTTGTGCTACGATAGTAGTTTTATTACGACACCAAATTTATAACATTAACACGAGTGCATCGGGGTAGAACCACTGGTATACGAAGGATTTCTCACACGAGAAGCCCGAGTAACCCTGCTTGGACTCGAACCAACAGCGGTGGGGTGCTGTTATTTTATGATGTTTTATATCACTCTGAATAAACCTTTATATGTAAGAAGTGTCCATTACTAACATGTATATATACCTTTTCATCATGTATACATATCATACATATCTTAAGGTAAAGCCGCTGTAATGGTTCCGCTTCATTTCGGACCTCATGGCCTTTCACGGAGATAACCAAGGTTTCCTAATGTTTCATTAGCGTACCTTGTTTATCTTAGTAGAGGTTAAGTGGTCCAAGACGTAGCGAAACCATTACAGGGACTTTACCTTAATATATCACGAGGTGTCCGACAATGGGCCTTATTATTATTGTCATATTATTGTCATTAAGGTAAAGTCCCTGTAATGGTTTCGCTTCGTCTTGGACCACTTTACCTCTACCAAGATAACCAAGGTACCCTAATGAAACATTAGGAAACCTTGGTTTATCTCCGTGAATGCCCAGGGGGTCCGAAATGTGGCGGAACCATTACATGGACTTTACCTTAAATTGTGTCTGTCTACAAACTTACACTAGATGTAAGAAAACATACGAGGCGAACGAGTGTGGGCGGACATTGGACGCGGTCACGGACTTGACGGGCGGGGTCACGGAGTTCTTCACCCCGGATATCAACCCACCGGAGAATATATTCCATGTGCTTTACAAGTCTTGCGTGAACCGCTCGCAGATCACGTGCTGGAGAAATGATAAGATGCTCACGCCGACGGGCTTCTGGCACGTGGCTTCTGCGGGGGAATCGGTAAGTTATTTTGATGTTCAGTCAACATTTATTATCACAGCTAGCCATTACCATGCTAAATTTGACTTTCGGTCTATATTTTTAATGGGGTGCTCCCTGAAAATAACAAGCCATGCAGACCACGATCAGCCTGCACGGATGTGCAGACAGCCATGGTCTGCACCGGTCGCAAAAGCAATCCCAAGTGCCTATAGCATTGCAAGGGTTCGGGGGCTGCATTCGCGAAGTACCTTAAGACTGACTTATTTTCTATAGTTTCGAGAAGATTAAACCAACAAAGTACACAGCTGATTTATCAGAGGAAGTAAACAAATATCAACCACTGTGTCCATTTAAAAGATAATCTGGGAATTATAAAGCAAATTATAAAGAAATACCCTTTATCAAAAGTAATTGATTTAGACTTACGAAACAAGGAGTTCAATTCCGTCAAGTTTTCTTAAAAGTCAGTGCCCTATTAAAATACAGTTTTCGTGTTCAAACTCAAAATATGGCCAGATTCTATACGGACCTTAGTATGATATTTAAGTTTCAGCCTGAGGTCGTACTGAAGTATTTTCAATAAATTTTGTACTTGTCTATGCATTCAACACTTCGCTTCTATTGTTCTTCTTTGAGCACTCATTTAATTTGTACCATTGCAAGAATATTTTGTAAAAATACGTTACAACTGCAAAATAAAAAGAGTGGAGTTGAGAGTCTTGAAGATTAGTTTTCTTTATCGAAGTAAAACTGTGTTTTCTGCTGAACTCCACCCCCCCCCCCGCCTTTTTCTCTAAAGTCATATTCTTTGTTTTATTTTTATCTATTATATATTTCCATTTTTACAAAAATCAGACAATAGGTCTGCAAAATTAACAAAATCACCAGCATACACAATCACAAACTTTTTAAACATATTAACATCAATAACTTTGAGTCCTTTATATGAGATCATTAAGGAACATGGAAGATAATAAAGGAGAAAAACACTAATTCTGTCACAAATAACAATTCACAAATCAATGTTTCATTTTTAACTTTTTAATTAAAAATTTAATTTCCCATAATTGCCCCTAACTTTATAATCAAACGCTTTCGTAAAATCTGAAAAGCACAAAATAAAATTTCCTTTTAAAAGGAAAACTTGTCCAGTTAATTATATATTAGCTAGTCTAACCAAAACATCTGTTGCTTAACTACCAACAGATTTTGTTCAAGTCATGATTCCAGTATAAGATCCAAATAACTTGGTTCACATGTTTCCGAGGATCAGTTGACCAACAGGTAACCTTTGGCAGACAAGTGTAATGATAAGACAATGAAACTAAACTACGTTTAAAGAAATGGTAGGTAGGGCAAAAGAGAACAAATAATTAGCGCTTTTATTACTCCAAGAAATGTATTAACGTTGAAGACTGTACACAAGCCTCTTATGTTGTAATTAATACCGTAGCATCTAATGTACAAGAAGGTCATGAATTCAGACCCTGGAATCGCTCACCTGAGAACCTGTTATTAGTGAGAAGAAGAAAAAAGAAACCGCTAATGTTGGGCTAATGATAAGAAATGGTATCCGTTTATGTAGATGTTATCAATCTAAAGCCGAGGACCAGAATTAAAGGCGCGCAAAATGTTGTACTGCATTATAACTGAATGGTTTCAGGTTATGTATTTTATCAAAGCAGAGTACCAGAATAAGCAGTCTATTGCTGATTGGTTGTTCCTGTTATCTTTGGGTAACTTTGTAAAACCCACATATCACGTGTACACGAACGGATAATCTCGATTGTGTGCTTAATGCAACATATCAGAAATGTTGCGAGAACGATGATAAGGGAATCACAAAATGACGTATATACTGGCTTGCAGTCGTGGCCGCAAGCCAATAACTGTTTACCCATTTAAGGCATATGTGAAAAAACACCATAAAAATGAACTATCCTCATATTTGACCTATACCCTGCTTGAAATCAATGTAAAACACGGTATATTTCGGCCCAGTCCGTTCATCTGTTGTTAGAGTACGAGTGAATAATTTACCTGTGTACTTTGTAACGTTATACCCATATAATCATTTACGTCACCCATACTACTTTTCTTGTGTAGGGGAATTAACATGACGCTAAAACAGGCCTGCGTTCAGTATGCCAAACCGTATACAACGGTACGCTTACAGTCAGATATGAAAATATCTCAGTGTCATAAACCACGATATTCACGTATACCTGTATGTACAGCATAAGGTGCACGTGAACAGAATGGTATATAGTCCTAAGACAACTCCATAGTTAACTATAAGCGACCGGTTACATACGATTTGTCATATTGAACACACGCCAGGTATATCCCCGCCCCGAATGTTTGTCGGAGGTTGTTGAAATAGGGAAGCTATTGAAAGCATGACTCAAGTGCATTTGATGTCGGTTTCACTGGTTAAACCGATATGTATATTCATTTCTAGGCGGTCTGGCGTCATGTTAATTAAGAAACCTTCAGATCTGTTTACAGGAAAATGAATCCAGTAAAAGATCATACTGAACAATGTAAGTAAATATGAAGCTTACACATGTTTCCCATGAATATAAAATGTGTATTCCAATGGGTGTACCAGTTTTCACAGTGGTATCATGACGAGTTATGTGACAGTTTTCAAAAAGGAATAACGACATGTATGTGACATTTTGTTTTCAAGATGGACTCACGACATGGATGTATCAGTTTTCAAATTAGGTTCATGACATGTATGTGCCAGTTTTCAAAGTGAGTAAGTGATATGTGTGTATCAGGTTTCAAATTAGGTTCATTACATATGTATACAAGTTTTTGGGCTCTTGACATATGTATACCAGTTTTCTCGATGTGCTAATGACATATGTATACAAGTTTTCTCAATGCGCTCATGACATATGTATACGAGTTTTCTCAATGCGCTCATGACATGTGTTTACCAGTTTTGTCAATTTGGTCCTGACATATGATTACCAGTTTTCTCAATGCGCTCATGACATATGTATACCAGTTTTCTTAATGCGTTCATGGCATATGATTACCAGTTCTCTCAATGCGATCATATGTATACACGTTTTCTCAATGTGCTCATGACATATGTATACCAATTTTCTAAATACGCTCATGACATATGATTACCAGTTTTCTCGATGTGCCCATGACATATGAATACCAATTTTCTAAATACGCTCATGACATATGATTACCAGTTTTCTAAATATGCTCATGACATATGAATACCAGTTTTCTCGATGTGCCCATGACATTTGGATACCAATTTTCTAAATACGCTCATGACATATGATTACCAGTTTTCTCAATACGCTC
>CM037794.1:38435986-38485986 GCA_021229015.1 Solen grandis
ATGACATATGATTACCAGTTTTCTCAATGCGCTCATGACATATGATTACCAGTTTTCTCAATGCGCTCATGACATATGGTTACCAGTTTTCTCAATGCGCTCATGACATATGATTACCAGTTTTCTTAATGCGCTCATGACATATAATTACCAGTTTTCTCAATGCGCTCATGACATATGGTTACCAGTTTTCTCAATACGCTCATGACATACGATTACCAGTTTTCCTAATGCGCTCATGACATATAATTACCAGTTTTCTCAATGCGCTCATGACATATGATTACCAGTTTTCTCAATGCGCTCATGACATATGGTTACCAGTTTTCTCAATACGCTCATGACATATGGTTACCAGTTTTCTCAATACGCTCATGACATATGATTACCAGTTTTCTCAATGCGCTCATGACATATGATTACCAGTTTTCTCAATGCGCTCATGACATATGGTTACCAGTTTTCTCAATGCGCTCATGACATATATGCCATTGGTTGCAGCTGGACGAGACCAGGGACGAGAAGGATGCCTGCCGGTATCTACACACGGTCACAGCCACAACAAAGGTAGGCATTTATACTTAGGTACCAGTCTTGAATATTGGAAAAATCTGCAAGAATAGAGTAACCGCAATCTGACAACTTGGTCTTATTGATATTTCATAATCAATTTCTTATTAATTCTGAAATGCAACTTTTCAGACGAGCCTGGTTAATTGCATGGTTATTGATATCAGTGTAAATGAAGAGAAACTTATTTTAATAAACTATTGTCATATATCATACTTAGAATTACCTGCTTCTTTAGAAAAATATAACTTTTTTTTTTTTTATTTTATGTTGCTGTTGCATAGATACATGTATAAGAGAGAAAATCTTGATAACGTTTCAATTTAAAGTGACAAATAATAATAAAAAAAATGTCTTTTAACGGATAATATTGTATAAAATCAATAGCACTCTAAGTTAATTAATCACGTGGTATGTTGAAAACTGGAGATATTGATGTCTTACAAAAATGCTCATTTTTACGTCTATACATGCAGTATCTGATATCTGATGTACGAACAAAGTGACTTGCATGTTTGCCCAAGATAGTTTTCACATATAGAGCTATCGCGATCTTGTCTCAGATAGGTTAGTTCATTATGTTGTTAAGAAATATAGTGCGTGCTTCAAACTGTGCACACTTTCAGACCAGAAGCTTGTTCCACAAGATGTCATAAACAAATTGGATCCTAGTCTTTAGTAATTTTTCCCACATTGCCTTTACTATTTCTTATCTTGCATTATCAAACAAAAAGTACGGTGATCCATTTCAAAGCATTATGCCAATCCTTCTTTTTTGTGACGAAAAAGAAAAAGTCTCAAGAATAAAACCATTGAACATTTACGATCTTTCTTTGCAACATCGTAGTTTGTTTCAGCGAATTCAAATAATTTGTGATTGTAAAGAATAAAGACATAGGAGGATTATGCACTTTACTTTAGTTTTCAAGACTACTGCTGTTATAAAGAGGTTGTTGTTATAGTGAATGCCGTTGAAAAGAGTTTCACTGTATTTTTATTTCGTATGAACTTTAAGTGAAAATGGCTAAGCTGTATTGCAAATAAATTCATTCCTAATTTTTTGCTGTCTGAAGAAACCATTCTTTCAGGTAATTTATCCTTCATAAAGTTGTGATCATGGTCCATCAAGTGACCGTTGGAATTTTATAGTTGATGCAAACTTTTATAGACATTGAGCAAATGAGCCTCTAACTCCAAAACACTGGATGCTTGCATCTGCATTAAGTCTTTTTTTTAGCATTTGAATGACCATATTTATACTCGCATGATGGTTAGATTACCTCATGGTGTCACCAAACTGATCTAGGAATGGATAGATTACCTTATGGTGTCACCAAACTGATCTAGGAATGGATAGATTACCTTATGGTGTCACCAAACTGATCTAGGAATGGATAGATTACCTTATGGTGTCACCAAACTGATCTAGCAATGGATATCCGTGGTTGCTTCTGCATGCTGCAGTCCCTGAAAACACAACATTAAAAACACGAAACTATCATTACCGACAAACTATCAATTTAGACAGCTTAAACGCTCTTTTGAAAGAATTAAAATTATTTATGCTCTGCGCATTGACCAAAGTCGTGTTGCTTTCAAATGTTTGATAAAGAAATATTGGTATTCCTGTTACATTTTAAGTTTAACTTCTAAGCTACGTTCTGTATAGTTTATATGGATTTTTTGTAATATAGAATTTTACATAATAATGTAGTATATAACTGCTGTACAAGTATATGCATATAGACTTGTGAAGCACTTTTGAATATATGTATAGTTTATATGATAAAAATGCTATATAAATGTGTATAATAATGGTAATAATTCATAAATCTACATGCCTCTGTCCATAGTTCCCGTTGTCGGATGGAAGGATGGTGGAAATGGTCAGGTTGCTATGTCCCTACAAAGAAGAACCCGTCTGGAACGGCAAGTTTGCCGATAAGTAAATATCATTTTTTAGCTGTAAATCTTACTGCAGAATTTTACATATATATGTATTTAGCAATTATATAGAGGACATTTGCTTTAGTGCAAGATGCAAGTTTATTTCACCGAGTAACATCGATATCATTCTCAAGAGCGGCCTAGCCACAGGGCAAAATACAATTTTGCGAAGTTCAGCAGATAAAATAGAACATTACATCTTCCACAAAGAGAACAAATTTTCCTTTTTCTTTTTATATTTCTTTTATGTTGGAAAGAGTGAATATATATACATGTATGTGTTTGTGTTTGATTTACAATTTTTCATACTTACTGTATTTATATTGCAGTAATCAATTTAAAAACATAAAAAGTGAACGAACATGTTTGATCACGAAAAAAAGTTAAATTAATGAGTCCTCCATTTTTATGTTTTCCACTTAACTAGCTTGTTCTTTGTGGGAACGCACTTTGGGGTCTGGCGCGGTCAGTTTAACGCACTTTGGGGTCTGGCGCGGTCAGTTTAACGCACTTTGGGGTCAGCTCCAAGAATGAACACCAAAGTGCAAAGTGAGGTCCAACCTCTACTGATAAATGATCGACCGTTACAAACATTTCCATCATTATCACTACCTCCTCCACTTCTCAACAGCAACATCGTTATAATCTTGTTCGTCATGGTCAACGTCTTCACTATCAGTATTAGCAATTACAAATACGTATGTCAATTATTTGTCCAGGCTGAGATAAGGCCTAAAGAAAAAAAATGGTACTAGTAGCTGCCATGTTTGGCATGTTAAAGGACTGGTTTGCCCAGTGATAATGTTACTGGATGTGGTATGCCACATGCCTACTGCGTGAAACTGCAGTGTGACAGAACTATATTTGTCCCAAGTAGTCATAGTCTCAAAATGACTAAAATGCTGTCGACGGGGCGTTAAACCCCCAAAACAACAGTTACACTATTGTTATACGTCTTCATACTAGTTAAACTTACCAGCAATTTGATTACCCGGTAGATTGTTGTGAATATTCCAAGTACGAACAAGTCTCTTTCCAATGGTTAAAATCAGAGATATAAAGCAGGATATTTTGATTTTAGGCATTTAAAGTATAAAATCTTTACCATTTGCCGGGGATTTACTTGAAGATCTAATACTATACCTACGGTTTCGCGCCAAAAATGAATCAGGTGAATTAATTCATTACCACGTTGGATTTGATTTAAAAAATTCATTGCAACATACAAAGGCGTGTATTTCGCCATTATTAAATACATTCAAATATAAAATGACATACATCCTCTTTATGTCGTTTGCGGTAGGTCGGTGGTTCTACCCGGATGCCTCCGTGCATTCGGGGTCTTCCTCCACCTGTAATTAGCTGGACGTCGCTATATGACTGATATACTGTCGAAGCGACAGTAAACTCAAATAGTCAAGTCAAGTCTATACGTCTTTGCATAGGCTACTAGTAAAGGTATATTACCAACCCATCTTCAACCTCTAACGAGTAATGAAAAGACTTAAATTATATCTAAATTTATTGATATTGATAATATGGTACATGTATAAGGATGGTTTATTTACTTTTGACAAATGTAACTGGTGCAAAACCAGAGATACAGACTATTTCTTTGTAACGGTACCGTCCATACGATTGTACGATACAGCTAGTGTCTAAGCATTCCGCCGATTTTTATTTTTCGGCCGTTAGGCCGGTTATTTTCACCCTGACTTCCTGTGAAACACAAAGTAATGAAGCGGAATAAAATTAAGCTTTTCATTGGTTATTGTATACTTTGCTAAACACCAATTGGTCATTGTAAAATTAGTCAAAAGAAAAGAAAGGAGTTGCGGAAACGAGTTCTTTAGATCTCTGTTTGTTTTAAAAGTTGAAGTTTTCTTCCCCTTGCGAACGATTTATCCCGAAAAGTAAGACACTGTACCTTTTTATGGTAAACTGAAAGAGTAGAACGCTAAAAATAGGAAACACACAGATTTCGGAATTACTTGTTCGACCCCGACAGATCCAATATTCAACAAAAACGTAACATCCGGTTTCGTTTTGCAGCCCGCAAAACGAAATCTAATGCGCAAATGTTTTAAGGCTGTAAGTGTGTACCAAGATTGTACATATTATTTGGATCCGTGGTATTTCAAAGAGCTGCATTGACACAAGAATTACACAGCTATTAAACCAATAACAAATTCTTTTACAGGTTAAACCATTCAGACACTAATCATCAAGCTGTTTACCACGGCCGAGTATCTTTTTTTAAAGATATTTCTTGTTATTTTTAATATTTCTTGTTGCCATAAAAAGGGCACCAATAAACTTCTTTTTCTCTTAGAGACGAGATTTCTTGGGGAACGGTAAATATGGAGTTCATCATCAAGTACCGCCCACTCACGTGTAAGGATTCTAACGAATACTGGATGACGCTGGACGACTTCCGGTGTAATTTTGGCGGGTTGATCATATGCAGCAGCGAGACCCCCTACACCACAGAGTACCTGAGTCTTGAGAGGTGCTACCGTCGCCTCAGTGAAGATGAAGTCAAATCAGGTTTGACCTTGAACTTTGACCTTAGATTATTTGTGTTAGTTTTCTGTTGACATGTACATTAGAGTATGTAGTGAGTGGTTTATTCATGCATGTATTTACAAAGGTTTCACGTGCATGGTATTATAATGTTGACAAAGATGTTACAGTCAGGATGGAAAGACAGACCTGTTTCCATCTACTGCTGTTTCCAAATCAGACTCGAGAAGTTGCGCATCTTTTAATTTTGTGGTTTCTTTACCTATCAAAATGTCTTACGTGATATTCTGAATGATGTAAATAAGGGAGATAATCAGACCTGTCATTAGTTCTTTTAAAATATTGGCATTGGCTTCAAGTTGCTATCTATCACGGTTTATCACGATGTTAAAGCTTCCGGTTTCTCTTGACAGCACATCAGATGTTGTTTACAATGAAGGAGAGGCGGAGAAGCAGTGACGGTAAGCGTGCACGACATTCCACCGGATCTTCCTCGCTTTTCCATCGACATTCCCACGTTGTTGCACAAGCTTACAGACGCAAGAAACGGAAGTCACACACGAAAGACACACTCTCTGTAGATGGGCTTTGCTTACCTATGGAAAAGGGCATACTTGTCTGCGAAAATAACAGAACAGTTAAAGTCGACAACACAACACCAAGACAACCTACGTCTGCCAGAGAGAGAAAATATTCATGCCAAACTCCGGGCGCTTCAAAAGCGTCAATCGCAAACGAAAGCCACATGGCTTCGAAAAATACTGAGTCATTTACATACCTTAACAGATTACAAATGAGGTCGCAGCAATCAAACCGAGGCGACCCAGGATCCCCTGTTATAGAAGTGGAACATAGCCCCAGGGTGTCCTCTAGCAGGTCTGATTATCGAAACAGCCAGGTTAGGGTGCAAGACGGAAGTGATGGCACAAACAGAGGTGAGTTTTCATCCAGAACGGACTCCCCTAGTATCGCCAATTTCAGAGAGACCAGGCCGATGTCAAAAGAAGAAAATTACCACCAAAACAGATCTGGAAGTATCGCCTCTAACTGTTCGGTCGTCTCCGAATGTCAGAGTACTTTCTCAGCGTCGGACATCATGTTGAACATGACAGGTGGATTTTCACGCGAGAATTCTATCAAGCGCACAGTCAGTACACGTGGAAACTGTTGTCTCGTCAGGAACGCCTCTTCCGGTTCGTTACCGAACATGACTGTCAATCATTTCATGGCTACATCTTCAGATAACTTCCGGTCACATGGTTCATGGCGGATCATTATTGAATACTTCGGAACATGGCAAAGTATATATCATTTTTTTTCATGTAAGCAATATACATGTACAGTCAAACCTGTCTTAAGCGGTTAATCAATGGAACAAGAAAAAATGACCGCTTTACAGATGTGACCGCTAATACAGGATCAACTGTACATATCATATAAACATAATTTGAAACCGTATACGTCATTATGAAAGGCTTAAATACAAGCAACTTCCAAATATATTAGAGGCCTTTAATGCAAGGGTCGAAAAAATATGAACAAAAAAGCCTTTCGCTGGACAAGCAATTGTCTGCAGATCTGACGACCTGTAAAATCTCGGTCTCTAGTACCTCAGTCACATTACTCGTGCGGTGTCCGTACACGTAATGAAATGTAGACATTTACGAGATTCATAAGAACTCTCAATTATTTTTGTGTATGGTCATATTATATATGGGGAGATTATACGGTTGCTAAATCAGACATACGTCGCAAGGAAATATTAAAAAAAAAAAAAAAAAAAAAAAAAAAAAAAAAAAAAAAAACTCAAAAGAGATTAAACGATACATGTAGGCAACTCGTACGAGGCTCTGGTGATATTGTAGAGATTCTGGAACTCTAATGCATGATATTTAGCATCACAAAAACCATATTATATTCATAATTCATAAAGCTTGATATATAAGTCAAACAATGGTAAAGTTTAAATGATTTTACCAGCTGTAACTTAAGTTTTATTTTTCTTTTCAACCGCCTTGTCCAGCTGGGCGCCGAAAATTGAAAAAAGACTAAATTTACAAATAATTGGTAAAAGAGAAAACTAGAAGAAAAAAAAATAGTAACCCTTCTGGGATTCGAACCCAAAACACTCAGAGCAGTTGTGGACAATGAAACCTTGAATTACTCGTAATATCGCACCAGTCTCGTACGTTTCTCGCACTTGACTCTCACGACTGGTAAAAATCGTACAATTTTTCTTTTTTCTATGACTTGTACACAAGCTTCTTACGACTTCGAAAACTGTGGAAAATCGAGAGATTCTAACTCAGAGTTAAAACCCTCCGAACTCTCGCTCGAGAACCCAAAATGACCAAGGTCGAGTCGCCGAACTTGTACGAAAAAGTCATTTTATGCAAAAAAAAAAAAATAAAAAAAAAATAAATAAAAAAAAAAAAGATAAATAAATAAATAAACACTGCTTGTAAACGGCTCGTACAAGTAATGTGACTGAGACATAACCGTTTTCAGGTTATAAGTGTGTACAAAATATCAAAATATTTTTAACTAAAATAACATAGAGAAGAAAAAGATTTTGAATTGTTTTCAATTGAGTGTATGTAATTTCACGTTCAACATTTTGTTACTTACAACCTTTTGCTTTCTACTGTTTGGTAGTCTTAAAAGCATGTTTGGTAGATACGTTAAGAATTAGAAATAAAAACATTTCGGCATTTTTTTTATTATATAAAATCATGATATCTTTCATCTAACACATGCGTAAACTACGAATTTTACTATGACAACAGAGAGTGACTCCGGGGTCAGCAGTGTGGATATGAAGATCCATTGTCGTAACCCCCGCATTCTCCTGCCCATCCTGAATCCTGATGCCGTAAACCAGATCGTTGCCCCGGGGTACCAAGGCAAGAGTCACGTGATCATCTCGTTACTACAAGACTACCGCCATGGAGCCTCCACTGCCAATAGTTTAATGGTGCCCATCGGGTTTGCTGTGTACAAGGTGTGTTGACCCTTCACCCGGTGTGTTGACCCTTCACCCGGTGTGTTTCGTGCAGGAAAGGTCGTACTTAACCCGAGGAGAAATATAGCGAGTTGGTTATGTCTTTGGCTTACAAGGGACCAATCTGTCATTATAAGTGATCTATTGTTTGCTGCTTATCAGTATCTGGGTCGTGGGTTCGGTCCTCGGCCGCGACAAACCATCAAAGTCGTGTATAGCCCCCCCCCCCCCCTTCTTTGGGACTCAGCGTATAAGGGTAGCTCCAGGACAGGTTGTATGGAAAGTCATGACTGTCTTATATGGAGATTATGTATTGTGTTTATATAGAGTCGTTACATGTTTACATTGAGTCATTTTGTCGGTATGGACATTTTCACTACATATAGTACCAAATCGACACTATATTCTGTTGTAACGCCCAGATATAAGGACATTGTCACTCAATATATTGACAACTTTAATAATAATAATAATAATAATAAAAAAAAAAATTGTAAGTAAATTATTTCACGACCTTCTAAAGAAAATATAATAACAAAAAAAAAACAACAAGTCTTAATTTCCTAATAGAAATCACTTTGCATATTTATGCAGATGATGATGGTAATGGTGAAATGGGGTAAAAAGTGATGATGAGAATGGAAGAGAAATTGTTTGCTTACATATTGAAAACATTTCAAATCTCTAAGCAGAAACCCAATATTAACATCAAGAACAAGGATACTTGGATATTTACAAGGATAACACGAGCAAGGATACTTTGTTCATATTAAGTCAGATGGACCCAATATATCGCCAAAATGACACAATATATAGATGTAACGACTCACAATAAGCACATTATCACTCAATATATTATTGCTAAACACATTATCACTCGATATATTATAGCTATGAATCAGCAATATTATTTACGTATTAGACAGTCAGGGCTATCCAATTGCTTGGCCCGGTGTCAGGATAACAAGGTCTGGTATCATGCCACATGTCTACGGGTGATATTGCAGTGTGGTAGCAATGTATTCAATGTATCTGTCTCAATTAGACAAAGTCTCAGCATGACTGAAATGTTGTGAATGTCCCAAACTGCGTCGCAAATTAGTTTACCTTTGCCAATACCTCTGTACAAGTTTTTTTTTAGGTTTTAAAGTCCTACCAGCAGTGTTTCATTTTGTCTACAGGCATTGCCTCACGCCGAATGTAAGTTACATAAAACATAAAACTATATCCAGTAAGATTTACCCGGTAAGCCATGTATACAATGTGATTTTGACATTGAACTGAGTTCCTCCCGATGGGGGGGTTAACGTCGCACCGACAGTATTTCAGTAATTTGGAGACGTTTGTTTGCTGTCTTCAGTATGTGCTACAGATGTAAAACACTCTAGATACTACGTTTTTGGCCCAAGCTAAATGAAAATTTGATAGAATAGCAGCTTTTAAGAAATCAAGGTTGATTTTGATAGTATGATATGTATGGTGAAAAAGTAGGTTACCAGGTCAAATCTTTGTGAACACTCACTCTAAAGGCTACATATTTTACAAATCTACATGAAACATTATCAGAATGTTCTTTCTGTTCAAAATTGGGTCATGAGTATCATATGCAGTTAACCAGAGTAAGCCTTATATAAACCTTACTCAGGTGAGCGATGTAGGGCCATCTTGGTCCTCTTGTTTGTCATTATTATTCAAAATTATACCCCTGCTGCAGACGAAAAATCCCGGGCGTGACGAGAAGCGCTCCCTGACTAAACTCTGTCAGGTGGGAGAGGCGACCACCAGCAGCGACTCGCGTGAGGTTACGTGCCGCTTCGACCTGTTGCCAGGCAACTATTTCATCGTACCTTACTGTCTGTCTGAAACACATTCGGGGCAGTTTCTCCTGCGCGTGCTGGCCGAACGTGATCCAGTTGCTGGAAAAACGGGCTGGTGAGAAATTTTACTCAGTTGGTAATGTATGCATACAATTATTTCAACAAATTGATTAACGATACGAATCGGTTCGTGGGTTATTTCACTTTCATTTAAAACTTGCCTTGATGCTGATCCATATTTTCAAAATTATAATTTGGTTTGTATCCTCTAGAACACATGGTATTTAACCACTACTTTGCCATTTTCCTACATCACTTTGACATGAATAACATATTTTTACCGTTTATTTCAGTGCAATTTCGTAAAACTACGTGCACCAATCCAATGCGATTCGTCCCATTTGTCTTTCGTCCGAATAGAAAGGACAATCGGCACTTCTCGGATTACTAGTTGGACTCATTAGGTCAGCGCAGCGAGGCAACACTCGATTGTTGCCATCCAAATTCTGAGAGTCGTTAGCCACGTGCTCATGAGCCGTAACTAAAGTTATCAGATGTATTAAAATTACGATAGATTCTTTAAATATTAGCACACTCTTTTTTTATATACGTGATTTGTATGTTACGCTTTTTTATTATATGTCTATGAATCATTTTTAAAAATTACTTTTACTTTTTTATTTTTAATAGACACGCGGTATATCAGTACCTTTGTTAGTGATAGTACATAGTAAATTTAACATGTGTCTCAAAATTATTATTAACTTTTTCCATCATTCTTTCTTCCCTTATTAGAGAACACGTACCTAAATAACAAACAGTTATAGCCCACTTGGCATCGTGGAAAACCCGCGGTATATATTTATATATATCACTTTTGTACATACCGTGGAATATTTAGCTGACAAAACTTGTTTTCACAAATATCAACCAGTTACTTGCTGACATAACAAGCATATAGTATTTTGAATACTCTTCATTGCAATTTACAAATGCAAACGCTACAAAATAAACCGCAACGTTATGAAGTAGCGTGACCCACTCTACATAGTAAACTAAGCTTTCAAAATCCCGCCTAGTTTCATTGGTCAAATGATCCCTGCTGTCGATGATACGGATCCAATGAAATGCCTAATCAATGATTCATTAGTACGAAGTTTTGTTAGCCATTTATCCCACGGCCGATTAAGCAGTAATTAGTATTGAGCAACTGTTGGGTTTTCCGACGATGCCCACTTGGACAAGAGCCGCATTATTCGGTTTAATTGAAATCTTGTGTATTAATATAAGTACAATAATTGAAAAAAAAAATTCCATGAAATGATTGGCAAATTATGCTTATAGCCAGCATGGTAATTAGTGATGTCACCCTTGCCATTTTATTTAAACCTTTTTATGGATGATAACAATGTGTTCCTACCTATTGAAGATTTTAAGTTTGTTTTTTGTTTATTGGGTTTAACGTCCCACCGACAGTATTTCAGTAAATTTGGAGACGATGTTTACTTGAGGCCACACCTCAGTATCACGCCGTAGACACGTGGTATGATACCATACCCAGTCACATTATCCTGACACCGAGCCAGCCAGTCCTGGATCTACCCTTATAATAATTATGCTGAGCGTCAGATTTTAAGCACTTAGTACTTAGTTTTGATGGTGGAATTGGAGCTATGTCAGTTGTTAAGAGGCAAACTTTGTCTTAAATTTAGCAGCATATTTATGTATGAACGACTATTACCCCTTACAATGGAGTTATTTCCCCTTATAGTTGTACGTTGATAAAACTGGGTTCTGTTTCACTAACTTCGTACGATGAAATTTTATCTTAGTCGAAAGTTTATTGTTCTAAATATGTCTACTTATGTCTTATTTTCACAATAAAGCATGAAGGAAGTTGACCCATTTCATTGCATTATACAAAAGCAACACTTTTTGTTCAGAAAAAAAAAAAAAAAAACTGGAAAAAATATAATTTTACATCTGTGAATTCATGCTTACGAACATTTTTTTTCGTACGAAATTTAGTGAAATGGGCCCCTGACCTGCTATGACTAACATTTTGATTTTGCATGTCTTTCAATGTCGTCGTCAAAATAAATCGCATCGTGTGATCACACTCATACATAACATTTGCTCAATAGGCTATGTTGATAAATTTTTGTGTTTACCGTCGCTGCGACAGTATTTAGTCATATAGAGACGTCCAGTGAATTACAGATGGAGGAAGACCCCGAATGCACGGAGGCATCCAGGTAGAACCAACGACCTACTGCAAGCCGGTTGGAAGGCATCTCACATGAAAATCCGAATGACCCTGCCGGAACTCGAACCCAGTTGGCTAAATCTTTTTTCTTACCGTCAAGTTTGTCAGACGACCTATTCTTTTCTTGTTTTTGTTTTTTCGGGATAAGTTTTTTTTGTTGTTTCCGGTGTAAGTTTGTAGGAATAATAATAATAATAAAACAAGCAAAATGGCGTCGATTATACAAAAGATATTCATGTACATGGAGGCTTGAATAAGCTTTAATGAAAATAAAAGCTTTATTTGTAAACCATACATTGTGTGTTTGTGTGTTTTTGCGGCCAAAGCATCCTTTGGCCTAACATATACATTGTATAAAACACATATAAGACTAGATTGAATGGCACTGACCCCATGGATTATACTCGTACTTACACAAAAACTAGTAATGGCTTTTGTATATACATGTAATGATTTAAAGTCTACTATCTTGCCCCCCCCTCTCTCTCTCTCTCTCTCTCTCATTAAAAACATCAACTATTTATTTGATAATTGGGAATATAATACAATCAACTCTTGATACATCGGCAGTGTTTGTAAATCTCGATTTCGCCGATGTATCGAGAATTGCTGCCGATGCCGGAAGCTAAATTTGCTGTTGATTAGAGATTAATAAATCCGTCTCGCGACTTTTAGTGCCAGAACCCGAGTATGCCATTGTATCGAATGCCGTTTTATCAAGGGTGACTGTAATAAATTGCTATCACTTTTATTTATGTGAGTATACTTGCCACATGAGTTTGAATGAAATAAACTTTGAAACTTTTATAAAATCGTTTTCACCATCATCACGTGACACTTATGGCGGAAGTGCCTGTAACAAAGCGAGCTCTGGAGCTCTATGAGTTAGGCTTTGACAGACTGTTTTTATTTTAGCGTTATCATCATCAGGACGTCTAGTTAAACACAGGCTTGAGAGAAATCTCGAAACATCTGGGCAGAAGTAGTATACCGGCCGCTTTACGTCTAAACAAACTTGACCTACTTTCAAGGTAGGCGGCCATTTTGTTTCTATTTATAGTAACTCATTTACATATAAGGGTTTAAGGGTAGTGCGCATGTGCGGCAGCCATATTGATTTTAGTATGACATCATCGTTCTAATTTTAGAATGATATCATCGGTTTATATTTAGATTGATCACAGGCAATAGAATTTAAAAAATAAAATATGTATATATGTACGGTCATTTTATTTCTTATGTGTGCGTGGCGGTCATTTGCTTGGTTATAGTATACAGAGGTGACTTGTATACTCGATCCGAGATCTACTCGCGGAAATTGAGGGTCACTTCCATTCGATCTCAGACAATGATATATTAATAATAGATATATCAATAATAATAATAAAAATAATATCAATGATTAAATATCTAGAACATCCATTATAACAATAATAGAATCAAACACTAATAATGATGAATACTTTGAAATATCAAATAATATATCTAAATACTATAATACTCACCTTTACGATGTTGACTGCTCAACGTCCTACCTTCGAGTGACTCTAGTGCAACTATTACATCAGTTCATACGCGTTTCCCAGGCCCAAGCCACCCGCGTTAACAATAGACGGTCTATTTTTAGCGATGGAACAATAGCGATATTGATTTAGGGACGGAAATGCGAACAATCCTTAGCTTTACCTAGGTAACGGATTAAATATCTCCTAGTTGCACGACTTTTAGAGGTGGTTAGTGTACACGTTTTAAAGCGATATAGGTATCGATATGTGTATATGACAATTGGTAACGCATCAAAACGGTAGAAGTTATTCAAATTTTGTGACAATTGGAAACGCATCATAAAGGTATGATTTATTCAAATTTTAAAATAATAATCTAATAATTTTTAAAAACAACTTAAAATCAGTTTTTCCTGTCTAGTGCAACCGTTTACGATATCGATTTTCACAATTTTTATATCAATTGATAGATTTATCAAAATACTTCAAATTAACCCTATGTTCTCGATTCGTTTTTCAACCGTTATTGAATTATGACGTAACTGCGATTTTTAAACCCAATTTTCAACTTTCTCTAAAGACCGCGTTTCATATACCGTTGGAAAGATATCGTCATGCCGATTTCAAAAATGTATACTTTTATAGGGTTATCTTTATTCGTTCGCGAGATGTAAGCGTTTGAAAAATGTCACGTGACCGGAAAATGGCATCAAATATTCTCCACAAAATATATTTAAGGCTATATCTCAGTCATTTCTTGACCGATTTGCGTGATCTTGGTATCGATAGAAAGGTCTCACTTCAATCTATGTTTTGAATTCAATTAACCGGAAGTGTATTGGTGGTATAACCGGAAATGACGTCATCACATATAAAATCTCTCTTCATAGACAACCGTCTGACTCGTTTTTGGTCGTTGGTCTCTCTTATACATACTAGATTCGGTGGATATGAAACACCCCCACCTCCTCTCCCCCTCCTCCTCATCCTCTCCTCCTCCTCCTCCCTCCTCCTCCTCTCCCTCCTCCTCCCTCCTCCTTCTCCTCCTCTCCCTCCTCCCTCCTCCTCTTCCTCCTCTTCCTCCCCTTTCTCCCTCCCTCCTTCCCTCGAAATATTGTAAGAATAAGCAAATATCTGTTTGAAACTAAATAAAATAATGGGCTTGATAGAAGTATATGACGCGCAACAACAAAAATGGGTTCCTTATAACCCTGACCCCGAGGTGTTGTATCAGCATTTAAAAGATATGAGGGACGGGTACGTTCAACCCGACCACCTTGGACGATATTTTATAGGGAGCGGTAGTCATAAAAGAAAGATAGCCGAAATGAACAAACAAAAAGAAAATCCCACTGTAATTCTAGTGACTCCCGTGGCACAAAGTCCGAACTAGAACGAGCACGCGATTCTCCTAAAAAGAAAAAAAAACGTATGAAAGACCAAAGAACTATCTGAAGGATTGGAGAAAAACCAAATACTAAAAACGATGAACAATATCGAACTAGAATAATTACTTAAAGGATATCCAGTGAGTGTGCATTTTGCCGATGAAGTTGAAATAAAAAGAGGAAATTTTATTATTTCGAATACGATTAAAACAGGAGAACGTGGACAACATTGGGTGGTTTTCTATTTCCCGCGAAGGGGACCGGACGAATTCTTCGACTCTCTAGGACGTTATCCAGAATTTTACCACGTGGACTTTGAAAAACGTTTAAAAATGCCCTATTTTATGAACTGTAGTCAAATACAAGACAGTAAATCAGATGTGTGTGGGCTATATTGCGTGTATTATGTGCTTATAGATTTGCCGAAAGATCAATGAAAGATATTGTAAAGCCTTTTGACGTGAATAATGCCTAAATGAAACTTTTGTAAATGTGTTTGTATGTCGAATATTTATATGAAAATAAAATTGACAAAAGTATTACCAGTTTTTCTTATCTTTATTAGAGAGAGAGAGAGAGGGACGTTATAATGTCACATATTCTTACAATATTTCGAGGGAAGGAGTGTGGGAGGAAGAGGAGGGAGGGAGGAGGAGGGAGAGGAGGAAGGAGGAGGAAGGAGGAGGAGGGAGAGGAGGATGAGGGAAATTAGGAAGAGGGAGGAGGAGAGAGGGAGGGAGAGGAGAGAGAGGAGGAGGGAGAGGAGGTGGAGGAGGGAGGGAGGAGGAGGATGAGGAGGTGGAGGAAGGAGGGAGGAGGAGGAGGAGGGAGGGAGGAGGGAGGAAGAGGAGGAGGAGGGAGGAGGAGGGGGTGTTTCATATCCACCGAATCTATAAGAGAGAGAACGACCAATAACGAGTCAGACGGTTGTCTATGAAGAGAGATTTTATATGTGATGACTTCATTTCCGGTTATACCACCAATACACTTCCGGTTAATTGAATTCAAAACATAGCTTGAAGTGTGACCTTTCTATCGATACCAAGATCACGCAAATCGGTCAAAAAATGACTGTAACGCTTATATTTCGCGAACGAATAAAGATAACCCTATAAAAGTATACATTTTTGAAATCGGCATGACGAGACCTTTCCAACGGTATATGAAACGCGGTCTTTAGAGAAAATTGGGTTTAAAAATCGCTGTTACGTCATAACTCAATAACGGTTGAAAATCTTTTCGAGAACATATTGTTTATTTTGAAGTATTTTGATAAATCTATCAATTGATATAAAAATTGTGAAAATCGATATCGTAAACGGTTACCCTAGACAGGAAAAACTGATTTTAAGTTGTTTTTAAAAATTATTAGATTATTATTTTAAAATTTGAATAAATCATACCTTTATGATGCGTTTCCAATTGTCACAAAATTTGAATAACTTCTACCGTTTTGATGCGTTACCAATTGTCATATACACATATCGATACCTATATCGCTTTAAAACGTGTACACTGACCACCTCTAAAAGTCGTGCAACTAGGAGATATTTAATCCGTTACCTAGGTTAAGCTAAGGATTGTTCGCATTTCCGTCCCTAAATCAATATCGCTATTGTTCCATCGCTAAAAATAGACCGTCTATTGTTAACGCGGGTGGCTTGGGCCTGGGAAACGCGTATGAACTGATGTAATAGTTGCACTAGAGTCACCTGAAGGTAGGACGTTGAGCAGTCAACATCGTAAAGGTGAGTATTATAGTATTTAGATATATTATTTGATATTTCAAAGTATTCATTATTATTAGTGTTTGATTCTATTATTGTTATAATGGATGTTCTAGATATTTAATCATTGATTTATTTTTATTATTATTATTTTATTATTATTATTGATATATCTATTATTAATATATCATTGTCTGAGATCGAATGGAAGTGACCCTCAATTTCCGCGAGTAGATCTCGGATCGAGTATACAAGTCACCTCTGTATACTATAACCAAGCAAATGACCGCCACGCACACATAAGAAATAAAATGACCGTACATATATACATATTTTATTTTTTAAATTCTATTGCCTGTGATCATTCTAAATATAAACCGATGATATCATTCTAAAATTAGAACGATGATGTCATACTAAAATCAATATGGCCGCCGCACATGCGCACTACCCTAAAACCCTTATATGTAAATGAGTTACTATAAATAGAAACAAAATGGCCGCCTACCTTGAAAGTAGGTCATGTTTGTTTAGACGTAAAGCGGCCGGTATACTACTGGTAGAATCAAAGACCTGTCGCAAGCCGGGTGAGGTGTAACGTTTCTTTAATTAAAAGACACGACAAAGTTGGTTTAATAAATATTCTTCTTGCTGAAACCAACTGCTTATCACCAAAATCCTCTGTAATTTTCAGACTGGTAGACAGAAGCGGCAATTATATATCGAAAACAAATGACCTCATGGGACAGGAAGTTCATTCATTTAGCAGCGCGGTCAATATAAATGGAAAAAAAAACCAATCCTCGAATTTTATACGAAACACTTATCTAATTAAATTAAAAATGTGGGAATACCAGGTTCTTATTCATGCAATTTTGTTAACTTAAAGTCCAGTGAAACTTTTTAGCTACGGTCCTGTCGCTTCGGCATTATTTTGTCAGATTTGCAGAGTTTTCTTTTTTTTTTTTTTTTTTTTTAATTACGTGGATCTTTTCAGTGAAGATAATGTTTATTTGACTTGAATCAGCAACGACTTTGTTTGTAATATTCGCAGTTCGCACGAATTCATCATTTATTCCGGCCAGGTGAGCGGGCCGGAAAAACCGGATGATAGTTCTTGTATTTTTGGTTCTGCATTTATATGTGTGAAAAGGTCTTGGTCGAGCTCCTGTCATTGTATATAGTTACCAGACATGAAATTTAATCTGCTTATGAGTGGTTTGAATACCTCAATAACACTAAACTGAGATATTTCAGACAATCACCGTTGACCTCCACGTTTTTGACAATCTGTTCATGATGTTTCGTTTAATCATAGTATTGTATAACATTCTTTTTAGTGTTAATACCGTTCACCGCTGATTTTTTTTTTTTTTAATTTGTTGCATATTTATGTTTGATTTTTAGTATAATAAATTTATCAAGCATAATTTTGACTTCGTATACATTGGCTGTCCTGTTATTAGAAGTATTTCATTCACTTGAGACATACAGTGTTGATAATACTGTCATACTGCGATAAGAATAATGCCACAACCAGCATCGGGCTTACCAGTCCTGGAACTACGCTTATAAAATAAGCGTCAACAAGGAAGATAACCCATTACCAATCTAATAACTTAGGTGTGTTACGGCCGGGGATCGAACAACGACCTCCCTGTTACGTGGCGGGTGCTAGAACTACTCGGTCATGGGAAGAGGTAAAGCCTATTGATCAGATGGTACCACTACAAGTATTATATATCCGTACTACCGCCACTAAACATAATATGTCGGGCCGCAACGCGGCAGATCAGAAGGGTCCCCCAAACTTTTTCGACCTCCTGACATGTATTCTTTGGGTATAAAAATGACGGACAATAGTCAAATTCAAACATTTTAGGATATTGATATAAAACCGTGCAAATTACATTTTAATATCAACAACAAAACTCAGAAAAAAAAATGTCATACTCAATAATTGTCGGCCTTCTTTTTCTGTAAATTCCCACAATAAATTCATGTATTAAATATTTCCAAAAGAAATGGACATAAATTATATGCTAATTCTCTACACAGACATTTCACAAGTTTTTGTTTCAGTAAGCAAGATTCATATATATATTTGATTCAGTAACGTAAGCATATTTCTTAATTCTTGCTACAAGAACCAATTTAACATGACAGGAGCTGCAACAGCTATCTAAGAGAGAGAGAGAGAGAGAGAGAGAGAGAGCAGCGCATGTAATACAAAAAAAAAGTAAACGAATAAACATGTAGAATAAAGTTACACAGGGCACTATTCATTTACATTTCAATCACAGAGCAAAAACCAGATATGGAAAATCAAATAAGCACAAATAATAGTAACAAAAAAGTCATATAATGACATTCAATGCATGAAATTGGTGGAAATGACGCGTAAAAACTATATAGCCTTATATACTATACTGGTATAACAGTGTCTCGAACAATGAATGCATGTTTGATAAATTTACTAAAAGTCCGCAATGCTTTCTTGTTTCTAGATAACCTAAGTTCAGTATATATAAAAATCTTAATTTTCAAATATTAATTATGGATATGATTATATGTTCCACACACACACACACACACACACACATGAAGCTCATCCCCAATATCAACAGTGCTACTAATGGTACTGACATGATATATGGTTAAGTTTTGTTACTCTAGTTTTGTCTAAGTGGCAATTATTCAATATTTATTTCTAATTATCTCCCCTTATTTTATTCTTAAACCTGGAAGACACATATCTTATATATATATATAGTTAATGAATAAGTGTTAGTACAGTAGCATTATCAATGACATTTCAGTCCATGTTCCTAGCGAGAGACAGTCTCAAAGAGCGTGCTCGATTGGAAATTCCAAATATTAGAACAGAGAGAATTCCAATCGAGTACGCCAGAACAGTGTGCCGACATAATTCTACCTGTTCCAGCGCACCAAGTGGTGTGAGCAGAATTGAGCTGCGTTTTAAACCTAACTTAAATGGCGGACACGTTACTGCAAACATGTGAGTTCTGAGTTTTGTAAGCAATTGTTGTAGAAAAAGCAATAAAACCCTCTTATCTATGACAATAATTTAATAATTTGGTATAAATAAATTGAAAAAAAAAAATACCAACGCAAAATATGTACTGCACCGACAGTTGAAAGTGACATGCACCTGTCACGAGTACGGAAGTGTAATGTCAGTCGTTTGTCACGTTGCTAAATATCCACTCGTTTGGTAAAATCTCTAGAAGAATCGGAATTCAATCCTGGTGCAGTTCCGACTGGCCAATTGAGCACGCCGTAAGTGTTGGTGAGGTGTTTGTTTTCCAATGGGGTATCTCAAGTATTTGTGCTTTAGATACCTAGGAGGTTCAGTTTTGATAAGTGTCCAGGTCTGACCAGGTCGGTCAATCAAGTTTTGATTTCAGCTGTTTGGGATGCTTGCATTCGAATTTGGGATCTCCGAAACCGCAGCCTTGTTCTCCCCGATGGAGTTCTGATTTTATTATTAAAAAATATTCAAAATTAATACACAAATTAGGCATTCCTTTAACTAGGTAAACATCATTGCTAGCTGATTAGCTACCAAAATTTAAAAATTCCGACCTAAATAGGGCCTTTCTGATTGTTCTTAGAACTGCTGGGTCTCTACACACCAAATCCATGATTAAACACCCGCCGCAACATACCAAAGTCGTGAAAAATGGTACTGTTATAGCTCCCTTGCTTGGCGCTCAGCATATAAGGGTAGTTGTAGGACTGGTTGGCCCGGTGTCAGGATAATGTGACTGGGTATGGTAGTATCATGCCACATGTCTACGGCGTAATACTGCAATGTGGCAGCACTATATCTGTCTCATGTAGACATCGTCTCCATGTGACTGAAATAATGTCGGTAGGACGTTAAACCCAAACAAACAAACATCAACAACAAACCGACAGCCGACACAGATGAGACGGTTCCTCAGTCTTAAGGGAAAGAACCGAGCCACCTGAAGAGCACGGTTTCCCCCGGAGAGACGGATCTCCCGGAGAGACGGACAAAGAGGGAAGGCACAGTTCTCACCCATCCCCACTCCACCCACCCACCAGGAAGTCGGCCTTTGGTCCCGCTACACAAAATAGTGACGGCACTGTAACACCCCATATAGCCACACGATATTTTTCCGAACTGTATACGCTAAGATGCTGCATATCGCCGTATATAGAGCTCATTTCTGAAAGACGCTCGACAAATGTGACAGAAGTAATCAGAAAAGTGGCCATTCAAACATGAAACGTCATCGTCAATGACAAAAAACAAACCTTATGTTTTTGGTTGGGTAGAATTGTGAAGGAAAAACAAACATTCTTTACGTTTTGTATTAAGAGAATACATTTACAACAGTTACTAAAAACATTTATATCTGATATAGTTTGTTGAAATTTCTAAAATTTGGAATGAAATCCATTTGTTTTGGCCTGATATTTCTCCAAAATAAATCACAATTTATTTTAAAAGAAGGGACATGTTGAATATCTTACATTTCATGATACAGACTATAAATATATACTCGTTGAATGCGCATGCTCTGTTGATATAGTTAAGCAAGTCCCACTTGATGGTATATAGCATCGCAGTTGTGTTGTCTGAGTGTCATTTATTTATTGGTCAAGTCAGCAACAACCACAAAAATACAACGATGAGGATAATTATATTCTTTGAGCATTTGTTATTGCTATGGGTTCATAGTACAAACAGCATAATTATGCCTTCCATACAGAAGCTCAAAATACAAATAATTGAACCAGTGTTTTCAAAATTTAGCATATGTTGGTTTTACATTTTTTTCAACGTTAACGGGAGATGTTTTACAAACAGACGAATGATTGTTAACCCTATTACCATAAGGTTCTAAAATGGCGCAGTGGTCTACAAATTTTCGTAATTGTATTCCATCACATGGGTTCGAATCTCAAAGGAAACAAATAAATAAGAAATATAACGTTTAAATACATGTATTATTTATCTTATTAACTTAGACAATAAATTAAAGATATTGTACTTAGGCCTTATTGTACTTTTGAATATGTGTATGCATTTGTAAATGGAATTATATGATGAAGCTTATCTTTATTACATGCCTGACAGATTATGATTCTTTTTCAGGTGAATATTAGACCTATCTTGCAAATGGCAGTTTTCCCCTTTTCTCCACTACAGATCTATATTCGTTTCAATCTTGAATTTAAATCCGGCTGATTAAATACTGCCAGACTGACGAACTTTCGGGTTTGTAAAATTGCTGTTTTTTATTTTGGAAAAAAAAAAAGATATTGCACACCTACATTTAGCGAAGTAAATCGAAATTTATTAAAAAAATAGGTTGTGTTTCTAAATGTCACGTATTACTTTTTTTGAAATAAAGAAAATTATGGGATTTTGAAAGAAAAGCAACAGAATTTACATATGATTTTCCTTTCTTTCGAAAAGAAAAACGAACGGTAGGCCTATATATTATCTTTCTGATGTTGTTTTGTTGATATTTATGGATAAAATAATCCATGCTTAAAGTTATAATAGTGTTCAAATTCATCATCAAATAAACAGGAAAAGGTTATTTGATAGTACTAACCATGTAATAAAAACACAGTCTACGGCTCGACTTCATGAAAATAACAAATGCAAGTATAGATTTTCTTTAAGTGAAACGAACGAAAACATTTTTGTGCTGGCCAGCATAAAAAGATTTTATATTTCGCGCGAAGTCGGCTCGGTATTCCCGAACGTATCCGATTATACACGTAAATTTCCGTGACCGAGTCAAAACAAACATGGCGGAAGACAATCCGAGTAGTTATAGAATTGAGCGTCCCTGGCTCACCCCCCCCCCCCCCACTCCTCCAAAGCCAGGGACGCTCCATTCTATAACTACTATTTGTGATAAAAAATCAAAAAAATCACACTAATGTAAAATTTAAAAAAACACATGTGTAAACTTTAAAAAAAAACAACAATGAAAAAAAATAAAAATTTTTATGCTTGAATGTTTTTTCCTAAACCCCTTTTACATTTTTTAATAATGCTTTATCCTAATGCTAAAAATTAAAAAAACACAAAAAAAAACCGCGTCTGGCACACACTAATTTTCACTCCCAACACTGGGCAGATTTATTACGCGCACACCCAGTGTTGGGAGTGAACCTTTAGCCTTTCTTAAACCATCTAACCTGTGGGCTCGCAACCAACTATAACCTCTAACAAATGCTTAATTACACGATAGGGAGAAATCTATTATGCGCGCAACCCATCATGCAATCAAACATTCACATAGAGGTATTATTAGCCACTACCCTTAAACAAGCTAGACAGGTGTCATACTGAGCCTCCAGAGCATAGCATGTGTCAAGCACAGCCATAAATGTATACACACACTCTGCTTATATAGGTTATGTTTTTAAAATTAACAAACAATTAGGTTGTAAATTTGCATATAAGGTATAAATATATTTTTTAATTTAATTTAATCAAACATTTTTTTAATTTTTAATATATATGGTGTATATTAATACAATATACATATTAAATAATAAAAAAAACATGAATCATTTATTAAATCAGGAAAATATAAAATAAAGGGAGATAACACATAAAGGTTTCCTATTTATAGACTGAAAATCCAATATCTATTTATAAATCTAGAACTCGGTTATTTGTAATTCTTGTTCATAAAAACTACCTGTAATGTCTTCATCTTTTAAATCTTTTATTTTATAAGTAACAGGATTTGTATTTAAAACTTGTTCAATTATAAATATTTCTCTAGTCCAACGAGTAGTATAACCCTTTTCAAATTTACCTTTCTTTTTTGTTATTCTTACTCTATCTCCAACTTTGAATTTAGGTTTCTTAATTTTATTTTCTTCTTCTGGATATAAATTTTCATACACTGTTAATGTATTTTCTGATTTACTTGCTTCAACAGGTGTCATTTTAATTGAAGAATGAATTGTATTATTATAATCTTTAACTAATTGATCTAATATATCATAATATTTAGTAGTTTCATGAGCAGTAAAATATTTAAACATATGTTGTTTCATAGTTCCTATCCAACGTTCTACTACACTAGATTTTTCTTCATTCTCAGTTGAATATAATTTTATGTTATTATCCTTTAATAATTCTTTTACTTGTCGATTATAAAATTCAGATCCTTTATCTGACCAAATAAAAATTGGTTTTCTTTCTTTAAATAATGTTTTAAATGCTTCACTTACTGTTACTCCTGTTTTATTTTTCAATGGAATTAACCAACCATATTTACTAAAAACATCTATAACTGCTAATAAATATTTATAATGTTTATTTTGTTTTGAATATTGTTGCATATCTACCAAATCAACAGCCCATATTTTATCTATTGAATCAACAAAAACACGTCTTATTATTTTTTAATTTATTTAACATTTGTCTATTATTGGTTGTTGTTACTTGCTCTACTGAATCATTTTCAGTATGTTTTTTACAACGTAAACAATATATTTTTGGGTGATCCATTTTTAATGATAAAAAAAATGGTGGAAGGAAAAATCTGTAAAAAATGTGGTGAATATAAAACATATAATAATTATTACAAAGAATCTAAAGCCCCTGATGGGTTAAAAGCAAAATGTAAAAAATGTTTATACTTTGTTAAAAGAGATCATCGAGAAAGAAACAAAGAAAAATATAAACAATCTTATCAAGAGTTTATGGAAAGAAATCCAGATTATCAAAGTAATTATTATTTTAGAAATAAATAATAATTAAAAATGTATTCTATAAAAATGGTCGATAAAAAATCCAAATCATTTAAAGATCTTATTACTGAAACTATTATTAATAATATAGATGAAGAAGATATAACTAAATATATAAACTTATTAAAAGATAAAATAGTTATTAATCAGTTACCTTTAAAAATAAAAATAATAATAACAAGTGAATTTTTAACCCCTTTAGCTCTTGATATAATAGAAAGTCATTACTCTCATCCTGTTCAAGTTATTCAAACACAAAATAATATAAAAGAATTCTATAATAGTTTGAGAGATAAATTTGAAGCTTTTATAGATAAATTTCAAGAAAGAGGATCTGGTTTTGTTTTTAGAAATATTAAAAGTGTAGAAGTAAAACAATATAAATATGATTATCAGAAAGCTTCATCTTATATACCTCTTCAATTTAAATCAAATAATATTATTAATGTTAAAAATAAAAATGATAATAAATGTTTTCTCTGGGCAATACTATCAAAGTTATTCCCTGCAGATGATAACAAAGAAAGAGTGACAAAAAAAAAAAAAACTTAATATGAATGGGATTGAATATCCTGTATCTACAAAAGATATTCCAAAAGTAGAGAGACAAAATAATATATCTATAAATGTTTTTGCATTAGAAGATCAATCTAATAAAAATCTTTATATCCAGTTTATGTATAAAATAAAAAACATATAAAATAAAAGTATGATAAGAATAAGCATAAATCATTTACATGTAGAAATTGTTTACAAGGATTTCAAAGAGAAAAAACGCTAATTAATCATAAAGAAATATGTTATGATAATGAACATTGTAAATCCGTAATGCCTGAACCAGGAAAAAATATTCTTAAATTTAAAAATTACCATTTTAAAAATAAATTACCATTTGTTATATATTGTGATTTTGAATCAAATAATATTCCATTATCTACTACTCAACCAAATCCTAAAGAATCTTACACAAATAAAATATTTAAACAAGAAGTAAATAGTTATGGAATATATGTTCAGTCAGATTATCCAGGAATATATAAATCACAATACTTTTCTTATGTTGGAAATAATGCAATAGAAAAATATGTAGAAAAAGTAATGAAGATATTTAAAGAAATAAATTATAAGATCTACCTTAATGAACAGAAAAAACCAATACTAAGTAGGGAGGAAGAAGATGAATTTCAAGAAGCAACTAAATGTTATATTTGTGAAAAAGGATTTGAAAAACAAAGTGATAAAGTAAGAGAACATAATCATCTTTCGGGGGAATATAGAGGAGCAGCATGTCAATCATGTAATACAAAAGAAGGTAAAGTAACAAAATTAATACCTGTATTCTTTCATAATGGTTCTAATTATGATTTCCACTTTTTAATTGAAGAACTTATGAAAAACCTTATCAAAAACTCTGAAGAATATATATCAATTGATTATGGGTCATATTATAAAAAATTAAGATTTTTAGATTCTTATAGATTCTTTTTAAAAGGACTATCTGATGTTGCTAAATCATTAAAAGAATTTCCTATTTTAGAAAGTGAAATTAAAGACACTAAGTTTTTAAAACAAAAAGGGTTTTACCCATATGAATATATTGACTCTATTGAAAGATTAAAAGAAACTGAATTACCACCAATAGAAAAGTTTTATTCAACACTTAGACAAGAAAAATTTTTGAACAATTTAGAAATTTCTTCTTAGAAAAACATGAAATAGATCCTGCTTATTGTTATTCTGCTCCTGGGTTAACATTGCAATGTGGATTAAAATATACTGGAGTAGAGTTAGAACTTTTAACTGATTATGATATGTTATTAATGTTTGAGGAAGGTATTAGAGGTGGTTTCTCTGGGGTTCTAGGTCCTAGACATGTAAAAGCTTATAATAAATATACTCCTAATTATGATGAAGATTTTAGAATTATAGATGAATATGAAAAAAGAGAAATGTTAGAAATAATTAAAAATGGTGGAGATTTAAATAAATTCTTAGAAGAAAAATATTTATTATATTTAGATGCTAATAATTTATATGGATTTGCAATGTCTCAACCTCTTCCAACAAATGATTTTAAATGGGAAGAAGATCCTAATTATTACAAAAATATTCCAAAAGGTAGAGGTTGTATAGTAGAATGTGATTTAGAGTATACAACAGAGTGTAGAAATAAAACATTTAAATATCCTTTAGCACCTGAAAAAATGTGTGTAAAGAAAGAAGAGCTTTCTCCCTATCAATTAAAATTATTAGAAAAAGAAAATAGAACATTAGGTAAAGAAGAAAAATTATTTCTTACTTTAAAAGATAAAAAAAAATATATTGTACATCACTAAAGTTAAAAAGTTTATAGAACAATTTCATTTAAAGAATCAGCCTGGTTAAAAAAATATATTGATTTTAACACTGAACAAAGAACTAAATCAACCTCTGACTTTGAAAAGGATCTTTGGAAATTAATGAATAATAGTTTCTATGGAAAGACTTTAGAAAATATAAGAGGAAGAAATGAGATTAAACTACTTACTAATAGAGAAGAAGTAAAAAAATATATAAATAAACCTAATTTTAAAGATTCAGTTATATTCAGTGATAACCTTGTTGCAATTGTAAATAATGTTACTTCTGTTACATTTAATAAACCTATTTATTAAGGACAAGCAATTTTAGATTACTCAAAACAATTAATGTATCAATTTTATTATAATATTGTTAATAAACTATGGGAAAAGAATGAACTTGTTGCTTCAGATACGGATAGTATCTTCTTATCAATAACAACAGAAGATATTTATAAAGATTTAGAAAAAATAAAAGATGACTATCTAGATACTTCGGACTATCCTAAAGATCACCCACTTCATTCAGAAAAAAAAAATTGGATATTTTAAAGATGAACTAAATGGAAAAATTATGAATGAGATAGTTTTCTTAAGAAGTAAAGCTTATTCTTTTACTTTAATGTCGAATTTGGGGAAACATTAAAGGAAATCAAGAAATTAAAAGGAATAGGGACAACAACAATTAAAAAAGATATAAAGTTTAATGATTATAAAAAATGTTTATTTAATAAAACAGAACAAATAAATAAGATGTATACATTAAATTCTGATTTACATAATATGTATATTAATGAAGTAAATAAAATAAGTCTCCTTTTGATGATAAGAGATATATCTTGGATAATGGAATAGATACTTTACCTTTTATGTAATTTCCATGCAACAAATCCAGTTAATGCCATTCCACCAATAATAAATGCAATCTCTCTACTTTTTTGATCTTCAGAAGGAGTATAAAAATCACTTAATGTTGGTTCTTTAGGTAAAGGTTCTAATTGTTCACCACCAGTTGCATCATAATATTCTTTCATTGATTCATCATCTTCAATAGCTTGTTTTTTTTTTTTTTTTTTTTTAAAATTAATTTTCCATCGCTTTTTTTTCTTTCTATTCTACCCATATTCGAAAACAAATAATTACTACCCGAAAAGGCTAAGGCGTTTGTTAATGCTCCACCAACCATCATCGCTATTGCACTTGCCATTTTTTATCTTTCAAAAATAAAAAAATAAACTACGCTAGTTACGAAGTTCTACTTCATAATATCAGCAGGAATAATACCTTGTTTAACCAACATATCTCTTGTATAAGTAGCCAGAAGAATATCAAGAGTTAACATTGAAAAATCATTAAAATTTAAATCTACTTTAGGAGCTGGTTTTCTTAAAACCTTTTTAATTATTTCTGCATAACCTATTGTTAAAACAGAAACTACTCCTGCATGATAAGCTGTATTAATAATTTGATTTTTATCTGCCATTTTTTAGAAAACAAATTTGTGTTCAGCTGTGAAACACTAAAGATCAAATGGATCATATTCTTTTATTTGTGGACTATAAACTTTTTTTAGTTGTGGACTCTGTGAAACTGGTTGTGAGTTTATTTGTTTATATATATATAATCCCAATCCAACAACTCCAATCATATATAAAGGAATATAATTTTTATATATATTTACATATAGAACTTCATCATTGTGTTTAACATCATCTTTTGTAATACTACGAGGTTGTGGGGAACTTTGTTCCATTGGGACTTGTTCAGGTTTTTCTCGTAATTGATTCTGCATTTCTTCAAATTCTTTTCTTTTCTTTTCAGCTTTTATTTTTTTTGCTTCTGCAATTCTTTTACCTGCTTCAACTCTTTTTGGGTTTTTACTTTTTTTAACAGGATCTGGATTTTGTCCTTCACTCATTTTTAATGGTATAAAATTCTGGTTGTGGATCTTCACTAACATGTTTTACAGCTGTTCCATAAGGTTGTTCTTCCTTTTCCACAACTGGATTATGGACAAAGTCTGAACTTTGCCCAAAATCAATATTTTCTATTGTTGTTAATACTGTTGTAAAAGGAGCAAGAAACATTCCATATTTATAATATAATTCACAACATAAAGAATTTAAAGCATTATTTAAAAAAGGATCTTCATTTAAATCTTCTATTAATTTAGGTTGATTTTTAACTTTAAAATATTTAGACACTCCCATAACATATAAATTAATAAAAGAATTTCCTAAAGTTTTTGTCATACTTGCTCCTAATCTAGCTTCATATCTAGTATATAATTTATTAATTTCTTCATCAGGTAATTTTTCAATATCTGAAACTGAGATTTCTTTTCCTAAATAATGTTTACTCATTCCTCCAGAAACAAGAGCTAAAAGTCTTTCTCTTTTTTCAGAGTATTCTGGATTTGGTATTTCTAATTTATCCTTTAGAATTTCTTCAGCATTCATTTTATAAAATTTAAAATAGATTTTTTTATGTTTACTTATAAGTAAAGTTAATTTTCTATAATTATAAGTGAGATAACCTATTAAACTTAAAGTACATATATTAGTAAAAAGATTTAATACAGATAAAGTCTGGCTGTTAAACACTATAGATAAAATCTCCATTTTATAGTGCCGAACAAAGTTCGTTAAACAACTAAATAATTTGTGGGTTGATCAGTTTTCAAAATTAATTTACTATGTTTCTTTTTTTTCAATTCTTCTTTTATTCTTACTCTTTCTTCTAATGTAGGTATTACATCATTTTCTCTTAAACAATTTTCAAAACTATCTCTATCTTTAGTATAAAACATACATAACCATTTTGTTTGTTCTCTAAGATCTTTTAAAACAGAATTATATCTTTGAGAGATAACCCAAACAGATTGTTCAGCATGTCTTCCTGAAAAAGCTAATTCAGAAAGCATATCTCTTTTCTTTGTTAACTCTTTTGTAGCACTGCAATCATCTATAATATAAAGAGTAGGTTTTTTAAAAAATATTCTTAATAGTTCTTGTAGTTTTTCTACTCCATTAACAATAGGGTTAACAATTATTAAATTCTTTGTTTTTGGTTTTTTAACATCAGAGATCCATTCTCTATTTTTATATGCTTTATTCCATTGAATGGTTGGGCAGAGTATAATAATATACTTAAATACACCCCTATATTCTTTTTCTAAAAGATCTAAAACAAATTCTGTTTTTCCACATCCTGTTTGTCCACATATAATTGCACAGTGTGGATATTTAGGTAGTGCTAAGCAGCCGAACTTCGTTCGTTCCTCCATTTTTCTAATTTATTATTGTTTTACTTAAGTAATTATTTAGTAATTATTTAGTAATTATTTAGTAATACTTAGTAATTACTTAGTAATTATTTAGTATTTTTTAAATCTTCCATCTTCAAAATTAATTTGTGCATCTTGTATAACAAATAGATAAACATTTATTGGCTCATCCGATCCTGCTTCTTTTGTTATTTGTATTGTTATACCTTCTGATGCATTTTCAATTCTTCTTCCAGAACCATGTAGAGAGTTATCATCCGTTGAACGTAAATCTAACCATAATGCATAATTGGTTGTTAGATATTTTTCTAATGTTGTATAGGTGAAATATAAATCTTTTACAATCATACTCGTTTCTTTATCTCGTTTTGAATTAAAAGCAAAGAATTTATTTATCTCATCCCACTGTTGATAAGCTCTCATTCCTTGACTGTATAGTTGATTTGGAACTCCTTCTATTGTCATTTCTACTTTTGTTATTTCAGGATTAAAATAATGTTCTGTTGATGTTCTATCCGGATCTTCAAATAACATTAGAATACCTTTCATACTTCTAGCTGGAACATTAAGATTAATATTCCAAAGTGTATCAGATTTTCCTATGTCTAAGTATTCTATCATATAAAATAACCATCTTACCACTAAATCTATTTCTAATTATTCTAGCTAATTCAACATCAGAAACACTTTCAAATTCTAAACAAATATTCTTAATAACATAAGAAGCATTATTATCACTAGATCTAACTACTTTATTATAATCATTAAATGTAAGTTCATATTCAAGTCTATCTCCTAGACCCGCTTGATAAAAAGGCATATGTGATTCTAATAATTCAAAATCTAAAGGAATACAAAATCTATTTCCATAAGCTTTTGCAATAGCTTCATCTTGTTTATTTGAGGAAGCATTACCAGCTCCAACTCTATGTCTTAACATGTTTATTTTACCAATTCCTTGGTATGCCATATTTTCACGTTCTGTAGGAGACTTCCATAAATCTGTATAACAATGAAATATATCACTATCATCAATTGAGATAATTTCATTTCCAGATATTTTTATTGTTGTTTTTTTAATTATTGATCTTCCTATGTTTGGATATATTGTTGCATTTGCATCACTATCACTTTTGATTTCAATTTCAAATGCTAATCTTGTTGTTCCAGGAACAATAACATCATTACTACTTAGATTAGGAAATCTTACTAACAAATGTTGATTTTGATCAATAGTTGAAGGATTATTGCTTATTACGACGCTCTGGCGAATTCCTCTCACACCTCTAGGTTCTCTTATTTTTCTGTATGGGTTTAATTTGTTTCCGTAAGTAGCCATTTTTTAGAGGGAAAAATGGAATTTTTTAGAGGGAATTTTTAATAAATAAAAATGGCAGAAGGAGGATATGATTTTGAAAATCCTGTGTTTGATGAAGATGATTATGATTATGATGATTATGATGATTATGAGGAAACTCCTCTTATAAATAATAATTTTGATAGACAAAGTACTTATATTGATACAGGAACAAAATTAATAGTAGAAGAGAGAAAAGATATGGTTGATAAATATTTTAAATTTTTAAAAGAAAATGGAGAAGAATCAGAATATGTTGATTATTTAAACTTTAAAGTTAGAGATAATATACTATATTTAGATGTTCCAGGTAAAGATGATGTTAAACTTACTAAAGGTAATAGTTTTATAAAGTTAAGTACTTTAGAGGGTAAAATTGGAAGAGGTGCAATTAGAAACTTGTTGAATATACGTTATGAACCAATATCAGTAGAGGATAGAAAAAAAATTAAAAAATGCAAATGAAATACTTCCAGAAAATATTGAAATGAATGATTTAGCTGATGCAGTTGAAAATGCTGAAACTAGTGTAAAAGAAGTAGCAGAAACATCATTTATTGAACCTCAGACAAAGAGAGAAATGAAAAAAAAAAAAGTTACAAATGAATTAGCTAAATTAAATGAAACAAAAATAAATTGAAAGAGCTAAGGAAGATAATGATGAATTCCAAATAGAAAGAATCAATAAACGAATAAGAGAATTAGAGATAGATAGAACTTCAAGATTAGAAGTACTTGAAACCAATAGAGATAAACTAAGAAATCAGATAAATAGAATAAAAGAGACAATACATAAAATATTAAATGAAGACACTACATTAGCTGAGAGAATTAGGACGTTATTCAGAGAACAAGGGATTACAATTGTTAGTATTTTAACAGCTTTTGGAATGATTATTGGTGTTATTGTTGAGACTTTTATTCCTGGAGGTGGAACTACAACACCTAAACCTCCTGGGAAAGGAGGAGATGCAAGAGATTGGATAAAAAAACAATTATCAAATATTGCTAAACTATTAGCAAAACTTGCAGGAAAAGCGGTAGAAGCATTACCTGGAATTATTGGAGCTATTGTAGGATGGTTATTAAAAACAACAGGAAATGTTGTTGCATGGTTTGGTAATAATTTATGGGGTTTATTAATTTTAGTTGTGGGAATGATATATACAGCTGTTAGTGCTCCGCAGCCGAACAAAGTTCATTAGAGAACATATTCATAAATAAATAAAGCTAAAAGTCCTGCTGTAATACTTCCTATTATAATAGCTATTTTATCATCTTCATGTGTTTCAATTGGAGGTTCACTAGTCCGGACTTTACCCATAGTGTGGACTTTGTCCGTAGGTTCTGGTAAAGATTTTCTTGTTTTTGTTCCAATTAGTTCAACATTTTTCTTTTTAGGAATGGGTTGATTATTTATTTCATTATTTATTCCTAGTTTTTGATTATTAGTGGCTACTGTAATTTCATTATTATAATCTTCTATTGTTCCAATTCTTAATTCCATATCACTAGGAGACATATATAATCCTATTCCATAAACATAATCAACTTTACTTCTTGCATATTTTAATGTGTTTTCATAATTTAATATTTGACTATGTAAATCTATAGGACTGGTTATAACATTTTCAATGTTAACTAAAAATTGTTTTTGAGCATCAAATGCCGTTCCTGTTCCTAAAATACTTGTTCTAGTTTGAGATTGTGCTCTAAGAATAGCCCAACAATATGTTCTTATAGACTCATTAATTCTTTCAACTCCTGCTTTTGTAAAACCTTTTGAATCATCAAGAATAAAAGTTGTCCACATGTTTTTAAATTCATCTGGTTGTTTGATATAATCAATATGAACTTTTTTAGGTGGGAGATATTCACATTTTGAAATACCACAATGTCTTCCTCCAGGTACTTCAGGACCAAATGTCATTTTTGATAAATCTAAATTTTGAGAAGTGCTGCTTTTTATATGTTGTGAAGAATTATCTCTTCTAAAATCTGTTCTTTCCCAAGCTGTATGACTTGTTGTATATACAATTCCAAGACCTTCTTTATGTCTCCAATCTGTATTAGGATTTACATTAAACTCACTACAAATTTTTTCATAAGCTTCTCTATCATAATTATTATTAAAAGCATTCCAATATTTACTTTGTGGAAGAGAAATAGATAATTCTTTTAATATTCTTCTTGTTTGATAATAAATATGGAATAAGAATAAAGAACCCGTTAATCCTCCTACCTCTATATGATTTTTTATGCCAACTCCACAACCTGTAGTTGAACACCAAATAGCAAAGTTTAATTGATTTTGCCAAAATAACATCCAATCACTTTCCCACCTTTCTACTATTTCTTGTGATGTAACTTTAGGTAATAAATATTTTTCAAATATATTAGGGAAATCTGCATTAAAACTTTTTCCATCTGATGAAATTATTATTTTTTGGTTTATAATGTTGAGTGTTTTTTTTATTAAACTCTCCTCCATGTAAATACTTAATATCACTATTATATTTAAAAGCTTGTGGAATCATTTTTTATCAGTAAAAAATGTATCATATAATTTCTAATATTGATAAACCTATAAACCTACAACAATATATAGATAATAAACATGGAGATAAGAAAATTAGATTAAAAAGTTTTAATTATACCATAGGATGGTATAATATAGAAAATATTCAAATAATGGGGTTTTCAAATTCTCCACTCAAAAATTTTTCAAAAAAAAAAAACATTTAAAGATTGGATAGAAAAAAAAATTAAAACAAACAAAAGATGAGGAAACGAGAAAGATAATAAGAGAGGCAATAAAAAGAATTAAAAAGGAAGAAAGAGATTTTATAGAAAGATAGAAGAGTTAGAAAGAGAAAGAGAAAGAGAAAGAATAGAAAAGTTAGAAAGAGAAAGAGAAAGAATAGAAGAGTTAGAAAGAGAAAGAGAAAGAGAAAGAATAGAAAAGTTAGAAAGAGAAAGAGAAAGAATAGAAAAGTTAGAAAGAGAAAGAATAGAAGAGTTAGAAAGAGAAAGAGAAAGAATAGAAGAGTTAAAAAGAGAAAGAGAAAGAGAAAGAATAGAAAAGTTAGAAAGAGAAAGAGAAAGAATAGAAGAGTTTGAAAGAGAAAGAGAAAGAATAGAAGAAGAGAAAATAAAAGCTAATACTATTAGTATTCCTACTAATTATAAACAATTATATATTCACCTTGAACAAATAAATAGTGCTTATAATTTTCATAATGGAGCACCTAGTAAAATCTTAGGAGTTGTTCCTGTTGAAAATAAATCATTTGGAGATATTGTTAATATTATTTTTGATAATTCAGAGTATAAAAAATTAACTATAGGAAATATTTCTGAATTAACTATAAGTGTTTGTGATGAATGGGGAGAAAAAATAAATAACCATGGATATCCAATGAATTGTGTTTTAGAAATTATATAAATCATATAAAATTCATTTTTTTATCAGTAAAAATGAATCATATAATTTCTAATATTGATAAACCTATAAACCTACAACAATATATAGATAACAAGTGTGGAGATAAGAGAATTGGAGTTTTACTTATACTATAGGTTGGTATAATATAGTTAATCAATATATAAAACATCATAATTTACCCCCAAAAAACATTCCAGATGGTTATTATAATTTCCAACAAATAGCTGATGTATTTAAAAAATATAACCCAAATTTAAAATTATCTGTAAATGAAAAAACTGGTATTGCTTGTTTAACATTAGTAGGAGAGAAATATTTTAATGAAGATTATGAAGATAAAGATGTACATGTATATGCTTTTACAATAAGTAAAGAATTAATACAAATGTTAGGATTTAAATATTTTACGAAAGAGAGGGGATTAATATTAGGACCTGATATTAATGTTGAACCTAAACCAGGGGATGTTGTTGTTAATAAACCATGTTATGGTGAACAACCAATAGATTTTGCTCCTTATAAACAATTATATGTTCACCTTGAACAAATAAATAGTGCTTACAATTTCTTTAATGGAGCACCTAGTAATATCTTAGGGGTTGTTCCAATTGAAAATAAACCATTTGGAGATATTGTTAATACAAACTTTAGTAATCCAGAGTATAAAAAATTAACTATAGGAAATATTTCAGAATTAAATATAAGTGTTCGTGATGAATGGGGGAAAAATAGATAATCATGGATTACCAATGAGTTGTGTTTTAGAAATTATTCCTTAGTGTTTCACAGCTGGAATTTTATTCCATAAAAATGAGTATATTCGGTTTTAAAAAGTATATACTAGATGAGAGTAAGATAACTTCATATTTTAATAATTTAAAGTCAAATTTTGACAATGAATTATTTAATAATTTAAAGTCAAATTTTGACAATGAATTATTTAACATTTTAACAAGATTAGACCATGTGGTAAAAAGAATAGAGGAATCCTTAAAAAACATTACAATAAGTGCTGAAATAAAAGGTTCTTTATTTAAAGGTAAGGTGTTTTCATTTGGAAATGCCGGTAGAGAAAAAGATGTTGGTTATGTTGTGATGAGGCGTGGTTATATTACTGGTATTGGCCTGTCGAGTAAAAGGACAAGTGGTGAAGTGCGAGTTGGTGTGTTGGTGGATGGGGAGCTTTTAAGTGGGTGTGAGATTACTTTGCATACAACACCAGCAAAACATGATAATTTTGAACGCCCTTTTTTAGTTGAGGCTGGAAGTGTTATTAATTTTGTTAGTCTGGTAGATAATGGAACTGTAGTTAATACTGTTACCTCGTTATTGTTTGAATTCAAATAATATATATAAAAATGAAGAAACCAACAGCCCCAAATTTATACCCCGATTTAAATAGTGAATCTAGTGTTTCACATCCGGACTTTATCCATAGTGCTACGCAGCCGGACTTTATCCGTAGCGAACTCCAGGAACCAAGTCAAAATTATAGATTGCAAAAAATCTCAGAGATTGAGAAAACATTAATTAATGAGAGAGATACTCGTAAAACATTATATAAAAAATATAAAAGAGGAATAAATATAACAGATGGAGTAGACACAGCTTTAATGTCTACTAGTATAATTATAGGAACTATTGGTTTAATTGTTCCTATTCTATTTCCGTTAGAAATTGCAGCTCTTGTATGCGGAGGAGTTGGAGCCTCTATAAAAATTGTTAGACGTAAATTTATGAATAAAATTAAAAAACATGATAATATTAAAACTATTGCTAACAGTAAATTAAATAGTATAAAAAATTTAATCTCTAAAGCTTTAACAGATGGAGAGATATCTGAACAAGAATTTAAACTTATATTAGATGAATTAGAAAAATATAATGAGCTTAAACAATTAACAAAAAACTCTGCGGTTCCAAAAAACTATTCAGAAGAAGAAAGGCAAAAATTAATAGAACAGGGGAGAAAAGAGGCAATGGAGATAATATCCAAAAATATAAAAACTGTATAATATTGAATTTTTATAATACGTTAGAAAACCCTCCTCCATATTCAGAGTGAGGATTTTTATATAAATGTAAAAGGGGTTTAGGAAAAAACGCAAGCATAAATTTTTTTATTTTTTTTCATTGTTGTTTTTTTTAAAAGTTTACATATGTGTTTTTTTAAATTTTACATTAGTGTGATTTTTTTAATTTTTTTATCACAAATAGTAGTTATAGAATTGAGCGTCCCTGGCTTTGGAGGAGGGGGGGGGGGGGGGGGGGGGGTGAGCCAGGGACGCTCAATTCTATAACTACTAATCCGAAACGAAAACGCGGAAGACCATTTTACACTGCAAAAACGCGAACGAAAGAAGTGCTAAAGAACAAGTTAGACTCGCAAACAAAGAACTTATGAAGTGAGAAATTGAGAAAGATGTTCAAAGAGGAGCTCGGTTAAGAACGGATAGCGAAGTTGCGACTTTTTTGATCGACAGATTTGTACAGTACAGTATGGTTGACTAACCAGTTTTCGGGGTATAACAAGTTTTCGGGGTATTTTATTTTTACACCGTTTGCGCGTCACGGCGTGAGAACATGATATGACGAGTTGTTTTCGCTGTCCCATATGATCAAAACAAATGTCAACCATGCTCTAATATTCAACTTAAGACATCATCATGTGTTTTTTTGTGTAAATTCCCTCATGGGGTATGGCCCCACCCTGTCCGTTTTACTTTGACCTTTATTTCAAAAACAATTGAGATCCCCACCCCTAAACCATATATATTCTTGTTCCTCATGATCAGATGGATTGAATGGTACTTTTTGATGTTCTCATGGGTCACCAAGGGGTTAGGCCCCACCCCCTCACTTTTACTTATGACAGGGTTATTTCTTAAACTTTGTTTGGAAACGTAATAACAGTTCACTGTTACAATTATCATTGTTTAAATTGCTTTGTTTCATTCAGATTACAGCATGATGGAACATGAAAAGTGGAGGATGGCGTGTTTACCAAGTGAAGGAAACTAAGACCAATGAAAAATGCACAGAGCAACAGTCAATATTCAAGTGACACTGTAACAAAAAGCCCTGGTTATTTTGTGCTGTGTGAACACTTCTGATCTTTCAAACAAAGGTGGTTACTCCGACCATATATCCATTTTATGGAGATAACAAGTCCACAACATTTGTCATACAAATAAAAATAATAATATTGAGTAAATTTTACTTTTTTACTAACCTATAAGATAATTGTGGAAGAATAAGACCTCCACCCTCCCACTAAAACTATATTGAGCCAGCTTTCGTGTATGTACCATAGTAACCATTCAGTCTCATATTTGGTATTGTTGAAACTAGAAAACCTCTATGTTTCTGAATAAGTGAGTACATCAGAGATCAGGGTCACAAAGACATGTACTTTTATGGGATATGATTGATGGATTCAAGTTTAAAAAACATAATATTGACCTCATCAATTACTATTCTGGACAAGTCAACATTCTTATGGAAAATTAGATTTGTAAAATATGCAGTACCTCAAAGGTCAAGGGGTCAGATACCTTTATGACATATTATGCGGCATAAGTGTTTTACAAACATACTGGTATGTCAACATTTCTTTCGAGTATTGACTATTAATGACATGTCAACATTTTAATGGAAAGGTTATTTGTATGTTAGTATTGTCTGATCTCAAAATAAATGAAGAAGTGAACTTGACTATTCGAAGAATATGAGAGCTATTGTAGTCACCCTTGCAACGGCGTTGGCGTTGCATCTTTTGGTTAAAGTTTTACATGCAAGTTACTATCAACCTTATATCTCAATTAACATTTATGGTATTGACAGGAAAGCCCTTCCTTATATATACTTGAGCAAAATATTCTAGAAACAACCATACTATTCTTCAAAAAAGAATGTTCTAAAGTGTAAACAAGTTACATAAGACTTCTAGAATTTTCTGTAGAAAGAAAGAAAGTTCCAGTAAACAAATATACCAGTAAACAAGTTATTTTTAGAACAGGGATCGCCTAATAGATTACTCCAGAACAAAACTAGTAAACAAGTTATTCTTAGAATAGGGAGTTCCCTCTACAGTGTTGTGTACACAGAACTAGGTTAGGTGTAATATGTAACACTGTAAAGACAGTTAAATTAACAACATGCAAATTTTTAGCAAAAGTGTGTGGTATGACCATTCCAAAAAAAAAAAAAAAAAGATATAAATCATAGTTATGCAAATGTAGATGTGACAAATCCTCGGCACTGTCCATATAGATCTGGAAATTTGTCTCTTATTTGCTAGACACAGGAAGGAATTATTCTCTTGTTTCCGGCACCCAAACAATTGTATGTCCATAAAATAAACTGTCGGTACACTTGATGCCAGTCAGCCTTCCCCATCTTCAAACAAGAGGACATCTTGTTGGTATTCTTTTGCCAGGGCAAGAACACCTCCATGTAGGATGAGCAGATCAAAATTCTGTAGCAAAGATTGTTATGAGAAACAAAAGATATGTCAATGCTGCAAAGCTTTATTATTGAAAATCTGAAACTGAAGGGAAGATAGAATCCATTCCAAGAGGCTTAAGAAATACAAGCATATCCCTAAAGCCTACTTAATACCTGCCAAAAGTTATTTCAATACAATTTTATTTACATTGTTTGCAATTTGATGAAGGACGGTTTCCTTTTAAATTTTTGTAATAAATGGAGATGTACAGTTCAAAACAGGCAGAAACTGCTTAATAGCACAAATTTAAAAATGTACCACAAGGATGTTTTATATTGAAAGCCTTAACTAGCAAGAAAGATATTTGAACTGAATGTGTGTGGGGAAGAGTCTAGTTTAAGTAAGTCAACAACATAGAAAATCAGTCATGACTGTCCCTCCAAATAAATAGTCTTTGAATAAAATTTTCTCCATGTAACATGAGATGTCAATTTAAACCTTGACATATGGTTTGTCTTTTCTAATGACAGGTATGCAGTTTCCAAACCATCCATTTTTTTTTTGATAAGCAAAAGGCTAGGGTGATCTGGATCTTGAAACAACATTAAACAATTTCTGGTCTATATAATATTTATTTGTACTTACTGCCTGCCTTGAGACACAATTTTCCATCAGACTGCATACTTGTTGTGTCAGCATCTCCCGGCAGTGACTACATATACACCAATCTGGCACATTACTCCCAGGATGTGGGTGATATACCCAAGCTGCTGCTGGACGGGCCTCATGACATCAAGCATAATACCTGGCTGGTGATCTAGCGCATGACAGAGTTTGTTTCTTACCTCTGCCTCTGTCATATTTGCAACATCATTCTGTAAACAAGTTAATGAAATTTATAAATATCATCTATGACCACGATTAAAAATACATCCCTTGAACTGATGATTGAGAAAGAGTTTTGAATCTATATCATGATGGTATTGCATACAGTGATTTGTATAAATATGCCAAAGAATGTTTCATTATCAACATTTCAGTTATTGGAAAAACACATTATTTCAATCACGTTTCATGAATAATTTCTTCTGAAAAAAAAATTTGATTGGGGAAAAAAGGTGCATACAGTAATTTGGGGAAAGAATGTCAGTTTTTGGCTATGGGAAACCACTATAAAGGGTGGTAAATTAACTAAATAAAAATTATTGGCACTGCAAGTAATTAACTATGTTAAATACTGTTTTCTTCCTTGAAATTATTAAGTTGACAGCTAACTGGGCTTTAACTTATTGAGAAGGGGATTATTAGCTATTCTGAATTCAATCAATAACCACCTTCATTTCATTTCTCTGTCTTTGAAAAAATGTTTCATCACTTTTTTTTCCAGCACATCTTCCTCTTCCCACACCGCTCCCTCTTCCTGGTACTTGATGATCTCGAGCTGCTCTTTCTGTTAGCAAAAGATTTTTAAATGACTCATTTCTTTAATGTATAACTTTATACAAATTACTGGGCTAGAATTATTGCTGAAAAATACTCTCTTTACGTACGAACGACATCGGTTTAAAAGTAGTAAACATTTGTGTACTTTCGGTTTGTCGATATCCCGTACCGCCCTACAGAGCGTGACAACCAGTACAAAAAAAAAAAAAAAAATAATTCAATCAATATCCCAATAATGGGCAATAGTAATAACAGTCCTCTGAAAGGTGTACAGCCGTCTTTGCTTCCACAAAGTGTAATAAATACGTAACTGTTCGTCTTTCAATTATTACCTTTAAAGAAACTAGTAATCAATTTATCACAAAACACGCATATGCGAATAAAAAAAGAAGAAAAAGCGATAAATTAACGATAGTGTTTGTTTAGAATACTTACAGAAGCTTTGTTGACATTTTTTCGTTTCTGTACAGTTACACCGTTTGCACCGTTTAGGTAATGGGCTAAAAATAGAAGCTGACGCCATATGCCAAGAATTTCCGTTAATATCCGTGTGCGACCGCAATATGTCGAGCAAAACGAAAGTAGGGTTTTTAAAATCTCTTTTTTATAATGAAAAGGACAAAATTATGTTGAAGTAATGTACGCAATGTTTATTTTGAATGCGTTACGGCCATTCTTGGAGAGTTTATGAACATTTAATTCATACGATATTATCATGTTTCTGAATACTATTATAACTTTAATTTAAGAACAAATGCGGTGTTGAAATTCGCAAATGACAATCATATCAAATATCAGTGTAGAGTACCAATGATGACCTTTTTAAACCAATTACTTTTTTTAAAAAAAAGATGATAGCATTTTTTGTATACTTCGTATGTTGCGTAAAATCAAAACTAGCATTGTTTCTGTCAGCTATGTAATTGTAAAATATATGAACTGCAATAAGCAGAAAATTAAACAAATGAAATTATACAGTAAATAAGAAGATGTACTTGATAAGTGATTTTATTTCTCGAACGTAACGTCTAAAATAAGTCATTTTGACGTTACGCTTATAAGACGCAACATCATGAACGCTTGGTGTAGTTAATACAATAAAAATGTCTGTGTAGTCATGCTGTTTTGATATAGTATTTACCTATAAATAGCCCCATTTTCAACTTCGTTTCACGCTTACGTTACGCTTTTCCCTTTGTTTCTCTTCTTTCACTCTTCTCCTCCGCACTGGGGAATTAGCGAAGACTGTAGACAGCTTAATATTATCTTCTTTACTTTTCTTAATTCAACTTAAACTACAACTGTAATATATATACAATAATGATTTTTTTTTCTAACGATGTTTCACACGCGGTTCCGTATGTCTAACTGACTCTCCCACATGCAACCAAATGACACGGATAACTGAGCAGATAATTAGTATATAAACGGCTGGTTCTTAAAATAACGTGTCACAAATATTATCATTTAATCAAACATAGAAGACTGTTATGAAAACAATATTAAAGATGTCTAAGGAAGAAAGAAAGTACAGTGTTACGTAAGGTGAATTAAGCAAATAAACATCAAGCTCATATGTTATAACGTCTATAGAATGTTTCATAACCAATAGTCTAACCTAAGTTTTAAATGAAGAAATTATGTATCAAACTATAACGCGCACTTAATTACTAAAATCTGTAAATTATTTAATATTAAACATGTTAAATATAAAAAAACTGTCATAATTTGCCTTGTGACAACATCCAATATTTTGCTTTTGTTAATTTGTATTTTCTTCCTTTTGATTCAAACACAACCCAAATAAATAATTAAAAAATCGACCTCTCTATGTATAAATAATATATGGAGAAATCGATTTTTTAGCTCACCTGAGCACAAAGTGCTCAAGATGAGCTTTTGTGATCGCCCTTCGTCCGGCGTCCGTCGTCGTGCGTCGTGCGTCGTCAGTCGTCCGTCGTCCGTCGTCAACAATTTGCTTTAAACGACATCTCCTCTGAAACCGCTGGACAGAATTTAATGAAACTTGGCAGGAATGTTCCTTGGGTGAGGCTCTACAAAAGTTGCTAAAATAAAGTTGATCCATGAAGAACTCTGGTTGCCATGGCAACAAAAAGAGAAAAAAAATGAAAACTTTAAAAATCATCTTCTTCAAAACTACTGGCCAGATTTTAAAATAAATTGGTTGGGTCAACCTCTACCAAAGTTGCTAAAATTATTCCGATCCGTAAAAAACATGGCCGCCAGGGGCGGGGCTTATTTGCCTTATATGTATATAGAGAAACCTTTAAACAACATCTCCTCTGAAACCACTGGACAGAATTTGATTAAACTTGGCAGGGATGATCCTTGGGTCAACCTTCACAAAAGTTGCTAAAATAACAAAAAAAAAAAATGAAAACTTTAAAAATCATCTTCTTCAAAACTACTGGCCAGATTTTAAAATAAATTGGTACAGATGTTCCTTGGGTCAACCTCTACCAAAGTTGCTAAAATTATCCCGATCCGTAAAAAAACATGGCCGCCAGGGGCGGGGCTTATTTGCCTTATATGTATATAGAGAAACCTTTAAACAACATCTCCTCTGAAACCACTGGACAGAATTTGATTAACCTTGGCAGGGATGATCCTTGGGTCAACCTTCACAAAAGTTGCTAAAATAAACTTGATCCATGTAGAACTCTGGTTGCCATGGCAACAAAAAAAATGAAAACTTTAAAAATCATCTTCTTCAAAACTACTGGCCAGATTTTAAAATAAATTGGTACAGATGTTCCTTGGGTCAACCTCTACCAAAGTTGCTAAAATTATTCCGATCCGTAAAAAGCATGGCCACCAGGGGCGGGGCTTATTTGCCTTATATGTATATAGGGAAAACTTTAATCAACATTTCCTCTGAAACCACTGGACAGAATTTGATTAAACTTGGCAGGAATGGTCCTTGGGTCAACCTTCACAAAAGTTGCTAAAATAAACTTGATCCATATAGAACTCTGGTTGCCATTGCAACAAAAAGAAAAAAAATATGAATACTTTAAAAATCATCTACTTTAAAACTACTGGCCAGATTTTAAAATAAATTGGTACAGATGTTCCTTGGGTCAACCTATTTATCTCAGGTGAGCGATTTAGGGCCATCATGGGCCTCTTGTTTATTTTAATTCTTAATTTAAAAAAAAAAAATCGACCACTCTAGTGATTTTTTTACCCATTCATTCTTCATCTTAGATGTAATGTCGCTGTCAGGATTCAAAGTTTAATTTTCAATGCATCCTCTAAATGCATAAAATATATGGACAATGCTTCTGAATTGAAGTCATATTTTTTAAGCATAGTGAGCCCCGGGACTCGTGCAGGGAAATTTATAAAATAATAACTGCTTGTCTATATAAATAGGCCTAATAAATGTATAAAGAGAGACCATTTTTTTAATATGAAGGTCCTGCGCATAGACAGGTGTGATTATAAGGTCAAAACAGTAGAAAAGAGAAACAGAGGGGACAGTATGCTTATTATAAGCGTCCATTAAAACATTTTGTTTTAATCTTTTCTTGTTATGTTTAAATGCACTCCATGCAGCCGGAAACTCCAATTTCAATGCAAACAAACGAAACCATGTGCAAGCTATCTAATATAAAGGCCTCTATATTTTGTAAATATCAGAGATGTAAATACCTCAATGTAGCTTCATATTCAGACACTCACTAAATGAGGGGAAAGTCCCAAACGATTGGAGATGTGCAAGTGTCACAGCAGTCTGCAAGAAAGGCAAAAGACAAGACCCGGAAAACTGCTGCCCTGTATCCCTCACGAGCCTCTGTTGTAAGCTGATGGAACATATTGTCGTGAGTCAAATGATGAAACATATAGACATGCACAATATCCTTCATGACTGTCAGCACGGCTTCAGGGCAAAGAGGAGTTGCGAGACTCAGCTACTCACTCTGACACACGAACTGGCATCGTCACTTGACAGGAGGATCCAGACATGATTATTCTCGACTTTAGTAAGGTATTCGACCGTGTCCCCCATCAACGTTTGCTTAAGAAGGCCCATCATTACGGGATAAGAGGTCATACTTACCAGTGGATTGCATCATTTTAATAAATGAGAAAGCAGAGAGTCATCGTCCAGGGTATGAAGCGTCTGATGAAGCTCCAGTTGTAAGCGGGGTCCCTCAGGGGTATGTGTTAGGTCCGATCCTCTTTCTGATCTTCATCAATGACCTCCAGAGGGCATCATATCCTAGACACGACTCCTTGCAGATTATTGTATCCTGTATCGTGAGATCAAGTCTGAAGATGATCAGCTCATCATACAGTCAGATTTGGACACCCTTTCAGCTTGGGGAAAAAACCTGGTGCATGGATTTTAATCCACAGAAATGCAGCGTTCTCCATGTATCCAGATCAAGAAGCCCTTATTCTGCATCCTACAAGCTCAATGGAACTCAACTGTCAGAAGAGCAGACTTCAAAATACTTGGGAGTGGATATACAATCAGACCTAGCATGGAAATCCTGCGCTCCACAAGCAAGGATACTAAGACCAGGGCATTCAACTCCCTCGTTCGCCCCAACCTGGAATACTGTTGCACAGTGTGGAACCCCCCTCAGAAATCACTCACAAAGAAACTTGAAACTATACAGAGAAGAGCTGCACATTTCGTATCCAATTGATATTACAACAACAGCAGCGTCGCAGATCTATATGTTAACGTCTTTGAACTGGAAATCACTTGAACTAAGAAGACATAATCCACAACTTTACATGCTCTTCAAGATTATTAATCATTTAGTTGACATAAAGAAAGACGACTATCTAACTCCATCTGTTTCCAGAACAAGACCTCAAAATACAAGATTCCTACCCTATTCTACAAATTCAGATTCTTACAAGTTCAGCTTCTTAATTCCCACGTACCACACCACATTGGAACAAACTACCAGCAACTGTTGCTGGGGCACACTCTTTAGCATCCTTTAAGAGTGGACTGTATACCATATCATTTTAATGGAGCTCTCCGTCCCGGCTGTTATAGTAGTTCAGAGTGATGGGCATGAGCTGTGCCAGCGGGGTCTCGCACACTGGTACCGCCACGGAAGCTGGATCGAAGGGTCTCGCGCTGACAGTTCGAAAGCAGCTGGGGAAACTCTTAATTTCCTTTCTTTACTGTCACATTATCTTTCCTATTACTTCTGCCTTTCCTATAATTTCTCTTTTTCCCCTAGCTACTCTTTCGATCTTAGCGCATCGTTGTATAATTGTCAAATTTATGACAGCTCAACGTATCAATGTAGATGTAGCTTCGTGTAAATATATATCAATATAACGCTATCAATACGCTGCATATTTGTTCACAGAAATAGGTCAAATTCCTTTTCTTACAGCTTCCGCAAAAAAAAAAAAAAATAAAAAAAATACTATCGCTGGACAATGACTCGTGGGAAGTTGATTCATGGGAAGCATTCGTCGAGTTGTTCCGAATGGTTTCCCGCTGGCAAGTCCAAAAATACATCAACGCATGCGCAGTGACCTTTCATGAGGTTTCAGTTGATCAAGGTATTTATCGAAACACAACTAGTTCTACAGCGAATCACGGAGATATATAAGAACGAGTTTTGGGGAATTGTTAGATTTAAAGTTGTCAAGTGCACAGAAGATATAAACGAATAGGTAAGAAATCAATATTTTATCAATCTTTTGATGGACTTGAGAAAATGGACATGCCTTGATTTCCGGAAATGATATTTCAGTTTTTCAGATGTAAACAAAAAGGAAACGACAAGATAAAAGGATACATACACATATTGTCTTATTTTTTAATAACACAAACGCTTAAAATACTTGGTTATTGCACAAAACACATTTCGCACGATTTATTGGAGTTAATCATTGAAAGGTAAAAGGATTAATAACTTTTTATAACTGTTCGCTCATTGTACGCCACACGATGAAAAAAGGCCGGAATGGATAGAGAGCGAGGGCCTATCCATAAACAAATGAAATGCTTGTCATCATCCCATGACCGCTTTGAGAGATTGGGTAATTTTTAAGGATGTGGCTCTTTTAATAGAAACTGTACGTGATAAGGTATGGCAATATATTATCCACTTCAAAACATTTCTTAATATACATTGCACTTGTCCGTCATTCATTTTGGACTGTTCCATAAGTTGTTTTGGTTTTGATGGTTTCGTCAAACTGATAAAATATAGCAGGCAAAAGGTAGTTTCGTCAAATTGATATATAATTATTATTACAGTGAGAGTGGTATAAGATGCGGTAATTGCTATAAAAACGCGGCATTATTATTATTGCGGAATGTTTGTCGCACATTTTCACTTAAAAATGTATACTATATGAGACAACCTTGTTTGTAACAATCAATTAACTTCTGTTCTGTTCTAAAAACAAAATGCGAAATAAAGTTACAAATATAGTATTGTAAAAATGTATTTTCTAAAGAGTAAAAAAAAATGCCTCATTCACTGGTATATCACTAAAAAATAAATAACCACACATTTCTTAAATCCTTGTAAATCCACCTATATTTAATACAAAAGATACATAGAAAAATGAATATGTAGAGAGCATACTTATAAGGTGTGTTCAGGGTCATATTATGATCCCAAGTCTATAATACCAATGATTACCAGCTGACAAGACCACTACACATGTACCTGTTTTATTTATAATGTCTAGTTTGATGAAAGCACCATACATCAGTTGTTTTAGGGGTGCTTGCTGAAAATATATTGCCTGAAAAGCAAACAGTGCAGCATGATCAGACTGCACAACCAACAGTCAGTCAATGTGCACTCTGATCTATGTCCGCACCGGTTGCAAATTCAGTCACAAGTGCCCACGGCATTAGCAGATCATCCCCATCAAAATTTAAAATTTGATTATCATTTTTATCCCATGACACCCCTAAGACTTGTTTGTCTATACAGGTATCATGGCCCAGTACAGAGTACCAGACCCTGACGAATTGATGGAGTGTCCGTACGACCGCGTCCACATGGTCAGTGCTCGGCGCTTCCAGTACCATTTGATGAAATGTCGGAAGGTGAGACCCACTTTTTAACAAACTGTTCACAGTAAAAATGATTCAACAAGTCAAAATCTGAAAATAATTGCATGGTTATCATGTTGAATGTCAATTGAACAAATAAAACATGCAAGGTTAATACCAGCCAGACTCAGTTTTAAGTGCTCAGTCAGTTTGACAGGAGGCTGCTAAGCTCTGCCTAGCAGTGCTTTTTTTCCCCCTTCTTTTTCAGGGGCGATTCATAGGTGCCTTCCCCTTTGAAAAAATCTCCCTGCATCTTACTCCAGGATTTTTCTTTCCCCAATGAAGAAGGAAAAAATGTGATTTTCTCCAAAATATGATATTAAGGCCCCTCCCCAACATATGCAAAAAGGCCTGGCTAGTATAAAACTGTTTTTTTGAATTTAGGTTTTATTGTTTTTGTTTTTTTTTCACCAAAGTCCAGAAAATACTATGCATGCTTTTTTTCTCTCTTGATATATTAATATGCATGGTATGAAAACCTTTAAACTTAGTTAATCTCATCTAAAGAGAAAAATATGATATTTTAGGATATGGGTTATGAATATTTTGTTCAGAGAATGTTTTGAAAAGCATGTTTTTCTTTTTATTATTATAGAAACATTGTGGGATTTCTCATTCTTAAAATTAGAATGTACTTTGCATATTATTGATACTTGTGCTATAAATAGAAACATTCCTGATTTACCATTTTCTATGAATAGATTAACCAGTGGGTTTCCATTTTATGATTGCAAAGTAAAAGGGGTTTAAATCACTGGGTTCTGTTGTATTAAGGATTGTATAAATAATGTATGTATTGTTCTAGTTCATTTTTAAAAAGCCAGTGTTCAAAATTCCTCAAGGGTATTGTACTGGAGAAAACCAAAAGTTCATCAACAATTTGTTTTAAGACATCTCCTCTGAAATCGCTGAACTTGGCTGGGATGATCCTTTGGTGAACCATCACAAAAGTTGCTTAAATAAGCTTGATCCATGTAGAACTCTGGTTGCCATGGCAATGGAAAGAAAAAAAAAATGAAAACTTTAAAAATCATCTCCTTCAAAACTACTGCCCAGATTTCAAAATGTTTTAGTACAGATGTTCCTTGGGTAACCCTCTACCAAGATTACTAAATTTATTCTGATCTGTAAAAAAAACATGGCCACCAGGGAGCGGGGCTAATTTGCCTAAATGTATGCAATAGAAACTTAGGGGCACCTCATAGATACGGGCAACTTTGTATTTCGGCCAAAATTTGCAATCCAGATCATTTAGTTATATAATTATATATATCTATATGTTGACTGGCCTCAATAATGCCGACACCTGGCTATTGCAAAATACGGACACCAGTTTTGTTCTCGATCTCAAAGTGAAACCAGCTAAAGCAGGCACTTGATAGGGAGATAATGCCTCTCAACTATTATCAGACTAGTTGCACAATACCCATGTTAACTACGCTAACCAGTCTCTTCATTCTGCAAACCAGTCTGTGTGTTACACCCGACTGACATTTTGACACTTTGTTTTGTTTTGATAGAAGTACACAGAAAGCCCTAAATTGGGCTAATCATTGATTTTTGGGTGAAATCTTATATGTAACAAGTTTTTCTCAGAGTTTTGAATGGTCACAGCACTGTGTAAGCTAATCTCACAACTTTGTAAAAGATACACTTTGTTTCTCTTGCGCATAGATGTGTACATGCTTTCAAAGGTGATCTAGGAAGGTTAACAATTCAGTTCAAATTCAAAAGCCTTCACAGCTGTACATAGGATGTATAATTCATTAAATCTTAAATCCTATCATCTTCCTTCCTTTGATCTAATATAAATGTTTCCTAGATTCTAGATTTTTTTTATAGATATCGTGTCCATATTACCATGATAGTTCAAGTGGGTTTTGTATTGTTTTCCTGGTCTGGAGAGCAAGGAAGTTATATCGGAAAGTCATTGAAATTTTCAGAACGAAAATAATATGCACATGAAACAACAGACTGAAAGTCTTTATATTGTTGAGCAGACGACTGCTGAAGCCTCTGGAAATAGTAATGTTTAATAGCCAATTCAAAAGTCCCCTCAACCCCATCATTTTGTAGAGA
>CM037794.1:38486086-38536086 GCA_021229015.1 Solen grandis
ATATTGAATAGTCGAGTGTGTTGTCCTCTGACAGCTCTTGTTTCTCCTTATCATTGCACTGCATAATCAGTTTTTATGCCCTCAAATCTAGCTTTTTGGGCATAATAAAATCGGATCGTCTGTCCGTGTGTGTGTTTGTCCGAGACGTTTTGTTTCCAGACAATAACTTTGTCTTGCATGTTTATATTCAGACTCCACAAAGTGATCTCCCTTGCAAGCAAAAAAATCACTGCCGTCACAAATGTCACGTGATGATGGTAAACTAACAAAAAGGCGTCTCCATCACAACAACAAAAATAGTTTTTAAAATGATATTTTTTTTTTACCACGAGGCGATATTTGTATTTTTATTTTTTTATTATTATTGGAAAAAAAAGAAAAATGAGCTAAATTCTGTTTTTACTCGTGGTGGCAGTGGTTATCTACAACTGCAAGGGGAGGTAACTACTGCGTGGAAATTGGCATATATTGTGATACAATATCATCAAGAAGACGGAGTGTCGCACCAAGGATCCAGGTTTGTAACTAAAAGGTCAAGGTCACAATCACAGATCAAAAGTCATAAAATGGGGGTATTTTTCAGTTTCCGGACATTAACTCTGTCCCGGATGGATGGATATTTGCACCCACTGGCATGTAACTTCATATAGGCCTATAGAAAGAACATGTGAAAGAAAGTGCAGATTACGAGACCCATAACTAATATATTTTGAGTCACTCCACTTTGTTGATAGAGCTATTGGATAGGGACAAAGCGGTTTAAACGGTTTTCCAAGGAATACCCAAATCTAGTGTGCATCAAGTATGTGCTGAAATCTGCTAAAACGACAAAACAGCTATATGTCAAAGCAACTGGGGTGGGGCATATGTCACTGATTGTGACTTTTTTTTGTGCCATGCAAACTTCTCGAGTGTGACTCAGAATAATATTTTACGATTCTTTTTGTCACGAAATCAGAAAATCACGTGCTGGGATAGGTGAAAGCTATATAACTGTTATATAACTGCAGTGAAAGTCATTCAATTACAACAAAAAAGCTCGTTTCTCGATTACTGTAATTAGGCTGGAACATAACAGTACTTTTAATTGGCACCACTTCTGATAATAATAAGAGTGTTTTATCACAGAAACATTAATTTGATGTGATTGATAATGGACCAAAGTACTTTTCATCAGAAGAAGAAAGGGGGAGAATATAGAATCCAAATCATATGAAAAAAGGGCGAAAATTAAATTATCGCTAAAATAACCTGATACAAGAACCAACATATTGGGAAGGGAAGTCACGTATTCTTAACCATAGTATATCACGCGCAGTTAACGATGCTCCAGTGAATGCTTCTGTTTAACCATGTCCTGGATTTGAGGAAGGTAACTTGGGATTGTACAAAATAAATTGTTTGGAAAAATAGTGGAGCATAAACTGTTCCATTTATTGATCTTTGCATCGAGGAATATATAAATTGCCTAAGAATGATATAGATTTCATCCATGTTCTCTTGAAATATCCACTTTCTATGGTACTTTACCTCACAGAATTCAGAACCCATGTCTATACACCATGACACAACATTAATGATCTAGTCGTACGTGTGTATTATAAAACTGAAAAGCGCTGGCATCCGAAATCGAAGCTCTTGTCGACTGGCACTAGAACTTAATTGGACTATAGGTCATACGGTCACATAGTTTTTAATATTTTCTAAAAAAAAAAAAAGTATGTCCGGAAACGATGCCAGTCCTGGGTTCGATGCCAGGCCGCGACCAAAGTCGTAAAAAATGGTACTGGTATAGCGCTCAGCATAAAAGGGTAGTTGCAGGATTGATAATATGACCAGGTGGTATCATGCCACATGTCTACGGCGTGATACTGCAGGGTGGCAGCACTATATCTGTCTCAAGTAGATATCGTCTCCAAATGACTGAAATACTGACGGTGGGACGTTAAACCCAATTAACAAACAAAAAATATATGATGTTTTATTTTTGTGACACCAGCCCTATTCTTCTTATGTTTTAATATATAGGAGAGCAAAAGGGGCGCAGAAATGAAACGGCAGATAACCTTGAAATGTTGGCTTGACGCAGCCAAATGTCCAAATGTTTCTGGTACCAGGGCTCTTGTCATGAACATACCTATATAACTACACATATGAAATGATTAAAATGCCTTTTTTCCGATTTACGGTAAAAAAAAATAATATATGTGCGGCGTTTGTTGAATTATCACACATATCTATACATGTATTACTAAATGAACTTGTTGTTGTTGTTGTTGTATTTGGCACCGTTACGAAACAACACTATGTATATACAGAGTTAGACAGTTATTCAGTAGTTGTGTTAATTGCGTTTGAAAATAAATAAGATTGCTCAGTTGACAGATTACTGCCAGATTATATCAATAAATTGTGAAATGATAATCTTAAACTTGATTACTATTTTCTGATAAAAGTTTTACACCTGCCTGCCAAAGGGTAAAATAAACATCTTTATGGCGATTTGATGGGATTATACAAAACATATGAATATTTACCGACTCTGAAAATAACAAATTAGCTTTGTTATTTTGCACCTTCAAAAGATATTGATCATAATAACAATACAAACAGGGAAAAATGTGAAATTCACATGTGCTTCAAAAATTGTCAAGTAGCTTCGCCATATTTGACCAATGGGATTGTGATATTTATTCAGTCGGGCTTGAAACCCTTTTCTCTTTTACACATTTGATTGGTCTGTAAAGTAGCTCATAACTTATACAATCAATGACATACTCCTAAACTTACAAACTACTACCCGTCCAATGCTCTTCAGTAAATGACAGATAGTTATTTTTTTAGTTCAGCTTTTAAGTCGAGGTGTTATCACCCTAGCGTCGTCGTAAAACACGTTCACTTTGGCCATAACTTCTAAACCATTACAACTTTTGTCATTTTTTTTTCATGTCGTGAAAAGGGTTGCAAAGTCCAGCACAATGACTGTGTCCAATAACAATACACTCGTTATAGTTTGTAAACGTGACAATAAAGGACGAAGTGAGTCCATTACTCCGTTTCTATAAGTAATAATGATTTGCCTTGTATTTAATTTTCGATATTTTATTGTTTCTGTGGATACATGTATCAAGTCACGTTGACTCGCCGCATTGTACTTGTCCATGAAGAAGTCACTCATAAAAACATCCCTATCGCCCTGCATATTGCCTTCGCAGATGGAAGACTGAACGTTTAAGCTGCACCTTTACTCACATGTATTTGTATGTGAAGAAGGGTGGTGAAGAAGGAGAAGAAAAACGTGCGTATAGTAACACACGTAATTGAAGAAGCTAATTCTCGGCAACTCCCGGGTTCCGAAGGAAATCTAAATACATGTATAACTATATATTTCTTTACAATCATGTCATGTCTTTACTATATTTCTCAATATCGAAATATTAGTCAACACGAAATGACATTTGAATTCGTCAAGATTTTGCTTTTGACACTCTGAAAATAGATATACTTCAGGTGAGGAGAGCAGTGATACAGTTCTTAATTTTACTTTTCTTGTACATCATGAAAATACATGGGTGCCATTTTTGCATTCTCTGACATATCCTAAACAAAATTATTTCGATTTCAAACCTATATTTATCATATTTTTCTGGAAAAGTGTAAAATTTTGTGTCGTTGTTACTGTGAAATATTAATTTTCGTGGGACACCAATTTTCATCGATTTCGTGGAGAGTTTTACCCGCGAATATTAATCCCCACGACAAATTGTCTCTTATATACACCTCACTTTTCTAGAACATAGATCCACGAATAAATGAACCCACGAAATTCCCTTAGGTACATAATCAACGAAATTTAATGTCAACGAAAATTAATTATTATTAGTATCTTTGTGTGTTATAATATCGCCATATAAGGCATTCTAAATGTTGACCATTTGGTTAGTCATACCGTTCATTTAACTGTTTTGTATGTAAGTAACTAAACTTGAAAGGTACCGACTGACACAAAAAAAAACCAGGAGTTTAGTTTTATTTGTCGGGGTATATATTAACATGACTATTAACGGGTGTGTCATGTTGAGTCATATTGTCAAAACGTATCTTGTATTGCTTTCTTTGTGATACACATAGTGATTTTCCCTGGTATTGACATCAGGTTCAGCAACGTGACGTGCCCAATCCTACAAGAGCGTGACGTGGACAACACATGCAATGTCAGTGGTATTTTTATCCCCTGTATTATACCATGTTGACGAGTCAAACAAATCAACGAATAAAAAAAATGTTTTAATACAGTTCCTGGAAATAAGAATATGATACTTCACTGAAATCACTTGTTGCTGAGGCATTTTAAATCAACATATACCTCTTTCTTTCTATCGTTTTTTGTCTTTCCTTTTATCTACTTTGTATTTCTCTCCTATCATGTAATGACATATATTAAGTGATATCAACTATCATTAATTAAACCTCCAGTCAGTGATATGAAATGAAATGTTATTATATCTTCGTATGTTCTAGCGGACGGGTGACCTTTTTAAGAATATTCTGTCATGACAGCAAGATTTTTTTTTTTTTTTTCTATTTATGATTTTATTTTTTTATTTTTATTTCATCGGATATAGTATATTTGTCTCAATTGGTTTCATTTTATCGTCATTATCTCGTTTTTCTTATTATCATTATCATTGTCAATATCGTTATTATCATCATTATATTATCATCGTTAGTGTCATTAGTAGGATCGTATCATCACTCATCATTATAACAGCTTTATAATTATCGTTATCGACATTATTATCAGCATTGGTATCATTATTATAACAGCTTTATAATTATCGTTATCGACATTATTATCAGCATTGGTATCATTATTATAACAGCTTTATAATTATCGTTATCGACATTATTATCAGCATTGGTATCATTATTATAACAGCTTTATAATTATCGTTATCGACATTATTATCAGCATTGGTATCATTATTATAACAGCTTTATAATTATCGTTATCGACATTATTATCAGCATTGGTATCATTATTATAACAGCTTTATAATTATCGTTATCGACATTATTATCAGCATTGGTATCATTATTATAACAGCTTTATAATTATCGTTATCGACATTATTATCAGCATTGGTATCATCATTATAACAGCTTTATAATTATCGTTATCGACATTATTATCAGCATTGGTATCATTATTATAACAGCTTTATAATTATCGTTATCGACATTATTATCAGCATTGGTATCATCATTATAACAGCTTTATAATTATCGTTATCGACATTATTATCAGCATTGGTATCATTATTATTATGGTATCATTATCATCATTACAATCATCTCTATGTTTCATTATCATTATCAACATTACAATCATTCTAGTTGTATCATTATCATCATTACAATCATTTAGTTTATCATTAATCATCATTACAATCATCTCTAGTTGTATCATTATCATCATTATCATCATTACATATGTTAGTAATATCATTATCATCATTACAATCATCTTAGTTTATCATTATCACATTACAATTCATATCTCTAGTTGTATCATTATATCATTACAATCATTTATTTATATCATTATCAACATTACAATCATCTCTAGTTGTATCATTATCATCATTATCAACATTACAATCATTCTAGTTGACATATATATCACATTACATCATTCTATTATATCATTATCAACATTACAATCATCTTAGTTGTATCATTATCATCATTACAATCATTCTAGTTATATCATTATCAACATTATCAATCATCTCTAGTTGTATTCATTATCAACATTACAATCATCTCTAGTTGTATCATTATCATCATTACAATCATCTCTAGTTATCATTATCATCATTACAATCATCTCTAGTTGTATCATTATCATCATTACAATCATCTCTAGTTATATCATTATCAACATTACAATCATCTCTAGTTATATCATTATCAACATTACAATCATCTCTAGTTGTATCATTATCAACATTACAATCATCTCTAGTTGTATCATTATCATCATTATCATCATTACAATCATCTCTAGTTTTATCATCATTATCATACATTATCAACATCTCTAGTTGTATCATTATCATCATTATCAACATTACAATCATCTTTAGTTGTATCATTATCAACATTACAATCATCTCTAGTTGTATCATTATCATCATTATCAACATTACAATCATCTCTAGTTGTATCATTATCAACATTACAATCATCTTAGTTGTATCATTATCATCATTATCAACATTACAATCATCTCTAGTTGTATCATTATCATCATTATCAACATTACAATCATCTCTAGTTGTATCATTATCAACACTACAATCATCTCTAGTTGCATCATTATCATCATTATCAACATTACAATCATCTCTAGTTGTATCATTATTATCATTATCAACATTACAATCATCTCTAGTTGTATCATTATCATCATTATCAACATTACAATCATCTCTAGTTGTATCATTATCATCATTATCAACATTACAATCATCTCTAGTTGTATCATTATCATCATTATCAACATTACAATCATCTCTAGTTATATCATTATCAACATTACAATCATCTCTAGTTGTATCATTATCATCATTATCAACACTACAATCATCTCTAGTTGCATCATTATCATCATTATCAACATTACAATCATCTCTAGTTGTATCATTATCATCATTATCAACATTACAATCATCTCTAGTTGTATCATTATCATCATTATCAACATTACAATCATCTCTAGTTGTATCATTATCATCATTATCCTTTTATCATCAGCAGCAACATTATAATCATCCCTATTTTCATCATTATTATCGTTTTTATCATTATTTTTTTATCATCATTATAAGCATTATTATCGTTGGTATCATTATTATCATCTCTAGTTTCATTATTATTATCATCTCTAGTTTCATTATCATTATCATCTCTAGTTTCATCTTTATTCATTTTGGGCATGACTGTACATCCCAAAATTGTTAACATCTTTCTCAATTACATTACGGTAGGTGTAAAATACTAATATATCGTCATTTCAGGCATACCGCTCAGTTACTTTTTTGTTCGTTTAATTAAGCATGAAAGGCACCAACTTACCTCAAAAACACGACTTTTAAGTTTATCATTAGATAAATAATTGCCATAACATAACTTCTTACGTGTGTGAGTTATATTGTGTCCTGCTACCTATATGTATCGTGTATTGCTTCCTCTGTAGTATAATCTTCATTTTATTGGGCGTTTCCAGGAAATACTGGCCTTGGTATTAACAACAGGTTGAGCAACGTGGTGTAACAAAGCCCCTTGCTGTCGTACATAAGAGAACGCAACGTGACATAACCAATCCCCCTGCTGTCGTACATAAGAGAACGCAACGTGACTAACCAACCCCTGCTGCTACATAAGAGAACGCAACGTGACGTAACCAAGCCCCCTGCTGCCGTACATAAAGAACGCAACGTGACGTAACCAAGCCCTGCTGCCGTACATAAGAGAACGCAACGTGACGTAACCAAGCCCCCTGCTGTCGTACATAAGAGAACGCAACGTGACGTAACCAAGCCCCCTGCTGCCGTACATAAGAGAACGCAACGTGACGTAACCAAGCCCCCTGCTGCCGTACATAAGAGAACGCAACGTGACGTAACCAAGCCCCCTGCTGCCGTACATAAGAGAACGCAACGTGACGTAACCAAGCCCCCTGCTGCCGTACATAAGAGAACGCAACGTGACGTAACCAAGCAACCAACGTGACGTAACCAAGCCCCCTGCTGCCGTACATAAGAGAACGCAACGTGACGTAACCAAGCCCCCTGCTGCCGTACATAAGAGAACGCAACGTGTCGTAACCAAGCCCCCTGCTGCCGTACATAAGAGAACGCAACGTGACGTAACCAAGCCCCCTGCTGCCGTACATAAGAGAACGCAACGTGACGTAACCAAGCCCTCTGTTGCCGTACATAAGAGAACGCAACGTGACGTAACAAAGCCCCCTGCTATCGTACATAAGAGAACGCAACGTGACGTAACCAAGCCCCCTGCTGTCGTACATAAGAGAACGCAACGTGACGTAATCAAGCCCCCTGCTGTCGAACATAAGAGAACACAACGTGACGTAACCAAGCCTCCTGCTGTCGTACATAAGAGAACGCAACGTGAACAACACACAATGACAAGGGTAATTTTATTTTAAGAGTCATAGTAAAATGTTTTCGAGCTATAAATCAAAGAATAAAAAAATGTTTATATATCTCCTGAAAATAATGATTTACAATGAAATCATTAAGTATATTATTCGTATTTCAGGACTTGTCGTTTTAAGTGCTTTAATGGTCTATTTTATATTAACAAACTTTGTAAATGTATAGATACATCTGTCCTTCTACTTCATTCCTCTCTCTTTCACCCCCTCTCCTCTCTCTCTCTCTCTCTCTCTCTCTCTCCTATCATTTTATAACGTATGTTAAGTTTTTTTTTTTCTTTTTACGATTATCTCTCAAACTCTTACCCTATGATACAAAATAAAAAGGTACATTTTCATATGGTATATAGGAAACATTTGTCAACCCATTAAAGAATGATTTGGAATAACGGCATATTTACATTCTTTTAATACAATTTATTGATAACATTTGTTTTAACTGCTTTTGTTTCATTTAATAATCATTGTCTCTTTCTGCCTCATCATTATCATCATCGGTATCATCATTATCATCACTAAAGCGTCGTGTCCCAATATTGACGTACCCATCCCAAGGTAGTGGCAGGTTCGAAAAGAGTTCCAGGACTTTCCCTGTAGCAAAGTTCTACCCTAGTACAGGAAATTACGGAGTTGTATGAAATTGTTTTCCAATCGGTTAAAAAAGAAATAAGTTTAACCCATCATCATCATCATTATCGTCATCATCAATAATAGATATTGTTGTATTTGTTAGATATTACCGGTGTTCATGCTGTTGTTTGCAAATTATAAACAACCGACAAATACAGAAGGTAAAGGTAAAAATCGCATACTGCTGTTGGCAACCTGAAATAAGTCACTATTGGGTCCACGTGATCGAGTGGTTAGAACGCCCGCCTTGGGAACAGCGGAGTCATGGGGTTCGACATCCAGCAATATTCAAAGCCACATATGTGATTAACTGAATGACTGAATATGAAACGCAGTCCTCAAATAACTGAAATATTTTTGGTGGGCTCAAAGAGAAAAATGCGCCCACGTGCATAAACACGTGTTTCCCTCATTATAGAATTATTGTTCATATTCTGGGGCATACAAAGTGAATTTTAATTAATAAACCAATTTCCATCACTTTAGGCTTGTATCCATAGCAACAGTACGGAAAATTATTTTTCAACACCACCTGTCTGTTGCATGTTTATCATGTACTTTTATTACTAAAGTTTTTTGTCCATTGTAAGTAACGCCATATCCTCAAAACCGTTTTGCCATGAGAAGGGAAAAATGTACATGTATCACAATTAGTAACAGTGACACATCAAGGAGCTGTCCAAATATATGATTCAGTATTTATTTATTTATTTATTTATTTATTTATTTACTTATGTTAAAAAAAAAAAGTTCCGTTTCTGGTCTCCCGACCGACCATCTTTTTTAATAACCGATCCTAAAGTTTATATATATATACCTTCCGCCCTTAAAAAATCCCCGTTTTTCCTTTCGTTTCATGTAAAAAAAAATGTCTGATCTAATCTTTTATTTGGCCTAGTGTGTCAACAATTTACAATTCAAGAGAATGACCAAACTAAAGCTAGTGACGTCATAGTCTCTATTTATAGATTGAAATGTGACCAGTATAAAACAAGATCAACCAGCCAGTAACTCGATTTCATACAGGTCCGTGCCCGCCAATCCCTTTGTGAGTTTATCTTTGTAAACCTAATTGGATAGAAAATAACTTTCAGTTTAGTTTAAACTTATTTATTTTACGTCGTTTGGGAAACAAGTTCTTACAACTTTTATTAATCCCTCTCAACGGTTCCTGAGTTGGACCAGTACTTTGCGCTTGGGGAGGTCATGATTAATTCTTGCCTCCAACAGGGTTCGAACCCACAACCTTCGGAACCGTCTGCTGTCAGTATGATCTGGTTGTCAGTGGTTCTCAAATAATAAATCTGCAGACAATTATCGATACACTTGTATAAATGAATACAGGTGTCGAAAATATATAGATATAAATATATTTGAATACAAATATTGACGAAATCAATATATCGGGGGACAAGTATCGACAATATATCGATTTTTGTCAAAAATAGGTCAAAAAGAAGTCGGGTGACCCCATGTTTAAAATGTACAGAATTATTTCTCTTGAATAGATTTATCTAATGAGGGTAAGTTTGGGTGTCAATTTCCCTTACAGAAATTTTCATTTGCATATATGCTTATATAGAACATATTGTAAAATTAATTGTGGTCTTAGTCCATAATAAGCGTCTCAGTGATTTCTCGTTCAAATCCCGTTCACTTTTTTCGTCACGAGAAAAAACGTTGCTTTGGACAGTTTGAATATGACTGATAATTACGATAAAATATATTAAAGAGATCAAGTAGCATTAATGTAAATAGCTAAACTCTTTAACGGGCGTTCATATTAGCTTTTCCTACTATCAATATTTAATACACAGTGAAAATTATATAAAAAGATTATATTACTGAATAAAATTAATCAGATCATCTAACTCTTCTTCCATTATCTCAAGAAAAAAGATATATATATAATGTATGTCTTTGCTAATTATGAATACATTTTTAAAAAATATACATAGAAGTCTTCTGTTCTAATGTTGTAGACAACACCTGTACACACATATTCAATTTTCTGTATCTACCGGTATACCCAGATGGTTCCCAAACTTCTATCGCAAACCTTTGCGTCTACTACAACTCTATTAAGCTTTCCTGTGACAAAACGGGAGATCAATTAGCACATACCTTCCAATATTAAAATAAGACTTAAATTGTTAATACTCGTCACATCGCGAGGAATTAAGGGCGCCGTGGTCCAGATATTGCGGTTACGTGGTCCAGATATTGCTGTTACGTGGTCCCGATATTGTGGTTACGTGGTCCAGATATTGTGGATACGTGGTCCAGATATTGCGGTTACGTGGTCCAGATATTGTGGTCCAGATATTGCGGTCCAGATATTGTGGTTATGTGGTCCAGATATTATGGTTACGTGGTCCAGATATTGTGGTTACGTGGTCCAGATATTGCGGTTACGTGGTCCAAATATTGCAGTTAAGTGGTCCAGTTATTGTGGTTACGTGGCCCAGATATTGTGGTTACGTGGTCCAGATATTGTGGTTACGTGGTCCAGATATTGTGGTTACGTGGTCCAGATATTGCGGTTACGTAGGTCCAGATAATGCGGTCCAGATATTGTGGTTACGTGGTCAAGATATTGTGGTTACGTGGTCCAGATATTGTGGATACGTGGTCCAGATATTGTGGTTACGTGGTCAAGATATTGCAGTTATGTGGTCCAGATATTGTGGTTACTTGGTCCAGATATTGTGGTTATGTGGTCCAGATATTGTGGTCAAGATATTGCTGTTACATGGTCTAGATATTGTGGTCCAGATATTGCAGTTATGTGGTCCAGATATTGTGGTCCAGATATTGCTGTTACATGGTCCAGATATTGTGGTCCAGATATTGCGGTTACATGGTCCAGATATTGTGGTCCAGATATTGCTGTTACATGGTCTAGATATTGTGGTCCAGATATTGCAGTTACGTGGTCCAGATATTGTGGTCCAGATATTGCGGTTACGTGGTCCAGATATTGTGGTCCAGATATTACGGTTACATGGTCCAGATATTGTGGTCCAGATATTGCGGTTACATGGTCCAGATATTGTGGTCCAGATATTGCAGTTACGTGGTCCAGATATTGTGGTCCAGATATTATGGTTACGTGGTCCAGATATTGTGGTTACATGGTCCAGATATTGTGGTAATGTGGTCCAGATATTGTGGTTACGTGGTCCAGATATTGCAGTTATGTGGTCCTGATATTGTGGTTACTTGGTCCAGATATTGTGGTTACGTGGTCCAGATATTGTGGTCCAGATATTGCTGTTACATGGTCCAGATATTGTGGTTACGTGGTCCAGATATTGCGGTTACATGGTCCAGATATTGCGGTTACGTATCTGACTGTGGATCCGGAAGTTGTGGCTTGGAATCAAGTTGGGAGCAAGAATTTTTCATGGCCTCTCCTAGCGCAAAGTACTTCCCTTTAAACATAACAATATTTCCCTCAAACCAGCGAAAACTTTGCTTTTACTTTAAGACTTTCCCAAAACCAGCAAAAACTTTGCTTTTACTGTAATGACAGTCCCAAAACCAACAAATTCCCGATGAAATTACCAAAACCAGCGAAAACTTTGCTTTTACTTTAATGACATACCCAAAACCAAATTTAGTAGAATAAGGACATTCTCGAAACCCACAAAACATTGTTTATATCGAAATCCGACTTATACAGACGTTCCCAAACCAACGAAAGCCTGCTATTTTCGAAACATTGTTTATAATGAAATTCTTAAAACGAACGAAAACCTTACTTAAATCCGTTGCTCACAATGTTTGCATATACCAACGAGCTATTTTGTATGGATATGTATGTACATTTGTAGATGTATGTGAAGGTATTCACTTCTCTGGTGTAGGCTTTAAAATAATGAATTTCAAATTTTCAGTTTTCTTACCAGTGCAAGTTCACATCTGAACACTTAAAAACTCAAATAATCGATACGTTATTAATATTGTAGAGCGACATCTTTAAGGTGTTTTCAAAAAAGGAAAGGGCATTTGGTCTACAAAGAAGAAAACACTTTCATTATCATCGACGCAGAGTTCATTACCATACATTCTTTGGTTGAATAAGATCGGATGAGTGGTGACAATGGTGAAAATAATAGTTCTAACACTAAGCGATAGGTTTGGATGCGGTCAACTGATAAGGAGATCATACTATTTCATTCGGATCATATCGGAAATTTCTAGCTGGTCGGGAAATGCCGAGTTGATACGATTACTTTCATTCGAACACCTCCCATTCCGAGCACTGACGGATATTGCCGAGTTGATACGGATCGACATCCACCAATCAGCAATACTTAAATACTGAGATTTGAATTTCTTTTTTATTTAATTCCTTAACAATTATTGGCATTCACTCAGGGAATAATTCAAGTTATCTTTGGCGTGTACTTGAATTTTTCGAAAAACAGGAATAGTGGAAATTTAAGAATTTAAGTATTATTTACACGACTTATTCAAGGTTGGAGATTTTCGTGTATATTTCACACAAAATGCGACAAATATCATCCGTGAACTGCAGGAAACATTACATGAATGTATATCCGATATATGATGAAAAGTTAACTTCTTGTTGAAACACGTCAATGCGCGTACATAGCTCCATTACACTTTGTGAAGGGGATACAAACACAGCCATGGTACCCACAGTACCCTACCATCAACCAGATTCAAATTTCAGATGCAAATAATTGTTGTTCTTAAGTACATAAGCAATCTATCCGACCCCCTGGATGCCCCCCCCCCCCCCTTTTTTTTTGCCTGATATCAAATTATGACCATTGATATTGAAATTTTCTATCAAGAGTAATTTAGAAAACTAGACGACCCCTTAGAGGCCTCATTTTTGTGTCGCCTGCATAGCATGGCAGACACATAGGGATCACTTTGTCCGTCGTCGGCGGCGGCGTCGGCGGCGTCGTCGGCGTCGTCGTCGGTGTCGTCGGCGTCGTCGGCGTCACACTTTCTTGTCCGGAGCATAACTCGAAAAGTATTTGAGGTATCACCTTGAAACTTAAAACATGGATAGATCACATTGAGGTGGAGTGCAGTGCACAAGAATGATAACTCTGACTTTCGTATTTTCTGAGTTATTACCCTTTGTTGATTCTGAGATTTTATTTTTGTCCGGACCATAACTCAAAAAGTATTTGAGGTATCACCTTGAAACTTAAAACATGGATAGATCACATTGAGGTGGAGTGCAGTGCACAAGAATGATAACCATGACTTTCATATTTTCTGAGTTATTGCCCTTTGTTGATTTTCAGTCTTAATTTTTGTCCAGGGCATAACTCAAAAAGTATTTGAGGTGCTGACTTAAAACTTTATAGATAGATAGATCTCATTGAAGAGGAGTGCAGTTCACATAAATGATAACTCTCACTTTCTTTTCTCCTGAGTTATTGTCCTTTGTTGATTTTCAGACTTAATTTTTGTCTGGGGCATAACTCGAAACGTATTTGAGGTGTTGACTTGAAACTTCATAGATCTCATTGGTCTGAGTGCAGTACACAAGAATGATAACTCAATAATGATAATGATGACTACAAACTTGCAACATATATATAATTAACGTCATAAGTGCTTAATGACGTCATAATTTTTCTTACAGTTAATGTTTTGAATTCATAGTCATTCTGACACTCCTCTGATGAAGACTGTATAGTCGAAAGTGCTCGGGAAAATTATTACATATTGCACTGTTTGAATATTTTATTCCCCCCCCCCCCCAAAAAAAAAAAAATATATATATATATGTGTGTGTGTGTGTGTGTGTGTGATTTGGTGTTATTTTGTACCTCACAAAATAGATTATGCTTTATCAATAATTTGTCAAAAGATCGATTTTCTAGTCAATTCTTTCATCAAACATGCTTAAATGCAGGCGACACAAGTGTTCCGAGGAACACCCACATCTAGTTTCAAATAGCCATTACTGGAGAGGACAATGAGATGATCATTTGAGCCGGTTGATATTTAATTCTGACTAATTTTTGCCCAGAGAATTTTTAATTTTTCTTTAAAGTGTACATAAGGAAACTATGAGACCTCATGGGGGAGATCAACTTCACTAGAGGACCATAGGGTGACCATTTGTGCCAAAAGAAATTAAATTCTGGTCATTTGGTATGGTTATCAGATTTTCTTAGTTTTTAAAATAAAATTATGTTGGTTGCCATAGCAACCAGAGTTCTGCATGGATCAAGTTTATTTTAGTACCTTTTGTGGATCGTTCATGCCAAGTCTCTTCAATTTTTACCCAGTAGACTTCATGGATTGTGCACCGGTGATATTGATCAGAGGAGACGTCGTTAAAAGTAAACTGTTGACAACGGACAGAGGGTGATCACAACAGCTCACCTGGAGCTAAAATGTGTGTTAATCATGTACCAATAAAGAGAAAGTCTGTTTACTGATCATACTTTATTCAACAAACTTGAATAGACAACAGAAAACAAATATACACACAGAACTTCATAAGCAACATTTGATGTGGAACTTGATCAAAACACATAAAACAACAAATCAACAAAATGAAACAATGTTATCACTTAATTATTTGTTTTAACAGCAGGGGATAAAATTCATCAAACTAATAAATAACATTTCATTTATGACTTTTTTCTGCTTCAATTTTTGTCATTTCTGCAGTATGAGTTATATCTATTATCCCTGAATTCAATGAATACTCAACACTGCAGTGTCGCACAACCCTGAGCTTGACTAAATTCAATCTCACATAAAGGCTTGCTGACCGATCAGCTTTTCTGTTGTTGTTGTTGTTGTATTGGGGTTTACCGTCGCTGCGATATTATTTCAATCATATAGCGACGTCCAGCTAATAACAGGTGGAAGAAGACCCCGAGTACACAGAGGTACCCGGGTAGACCCACCAACCTACCGCAAGCCAGCTGGAAGGCTTCCTCACATGAAAAATCCGAAGTCCCTACCGGGATTCGAACCCACAGCGGTGAGGGGCTGAGAGATTTGTAGTCCATGACTGTAACCGCTCAGCCACGGCGGCCCCCAGCTTTTCTGTGAAGGTTATGAAATGCGAGATAAATCTAATAAAATTTTAATGGAAATCATAGTACAGTGTAGATCCATTATATCGCTCTCCAGTACAACAAAGATTCCAATATAAGGTGGTATAGCACAGACCTTAAATCTAAATCTTAGTTGACTCTATCTTACTATCACACTATTATAATGTGGACCAATATAAATACAGCATCCAGGAGGTTTTAACAGGTTATTATTGGTGGCTTATTTTTAATTCTCCTTTATTTTCAGTAGAATGTTAGAGGAAACCCCAAATTTTAAATGTATTAAAAACATGATTGAAATTATATTTGCCAAATATCGAGGGTCCAAAAAGTCCCATTTTAGTGTTTTTATGCAATTTGGCTAAAATTTCACTAAAAAAGCAGTATAAGTGAAATACAGCACCATGTTTAAATGGCAGCCCTTCGGCGTTGTTTAAATGTGAAAATTCCACCTCATTCAGTAAGAATTCCCTGGATAAATAGCTTTCAAGAATTTTGTTTTTAACAAGAAAATACAAACTGTAATTTAAATTCATCATAGACATTTGAAAATAACATGTTTGTAAGAAATTACCTCAAGAATTACACTCTGACATGTTCATCCAAAAGCAAAGAAGAGATGTAAATTAAATAAGATTACTTTATCAATTGTACACCTGTGACCATGCATCTTTTTTTTCTTCAAACAAACAGAAGAGAAAATATGTACAAATAGAAATGCACCAAAATGGATATTTAATGTTCTGAGCATGAAAAATCACTTGATATTCACTAACAATGCAAACATATAAATACTTATATATACGATATTGCCATTTACATATGTGCAACAAGTAACAGTATCCGAAGTACAGAGTAACAAAAGTGTTCTTTGGAACATGTGTGTCACCTGCTGAAGTGCGACAGAAAAAGTGAGACGGCCAAACAGACGAGTCAATAGTGATCCCTGTGTGTTACCTCTGCTTACAGCAGGTGACACAAAAAGTAAACTTAATAAACATATATTACACAGAATACAATTTTTAATGGCTTCTGGAGGCCATTTAATGGCTGCTGGAGGCCATTTAATGGCATGGATTATGAATATTGGTATACTGTGACATTATATACAGTGTTTTTTGAGGATCACAATTTCTTTTGAGCTGGAGTTCAATTTTAAGTCAAATATTTTAAAACTAGAAATATAGAGTCGTAATAGCAAAAACTGCCATATTGACAAAAACATAAGATCTTAAAAATATTGTTTTAATTTCTCTTTACACAGAATGAGTGTCTATAGTGTTTGTAAAAAGATACATTTTTTGTTTGGTCAATGACAGAATTTCAAAACAAGTCCAATCCTTTCATATTTCAGTGGTTTCAAGCATAGCACATTTATTTAGCTTCTTCCTTAAATAGCTTAATATTACTGTAAAAAAAAACAACTTAGATGTAAAATTTTGAATCCAGGAACTTTTTTGTCTTGTCTTCCTACACTGTGCGATTGACTGACTTTTCTCCACTTCACACTTCAACAAAAAATCGATATTCCATTCAACCTTATCGCCTGCCAAATAGAACATTGCTTCGTTTGACAAATATAAACCACGCCTCCTTAGCGACAGGAATCAAGTGCGCAGTTTTATAACTCACGGAACTATTAATTGAAAAAAATAGGTGATAACAGAAAAACACTCAGGGTGTTTTAGCAAGAGTGATTTTATGTCTTGAATTAATAAAACACAGCAAAAGCAGTGTGGCGTAGTTACTGTCAAACAGAGCTTGATATTTGTACTTGCCATCATGGTCTACGAACGTGTGGCTTTTAACAACATCTAGCCATTTTAATTGCGGTACTTCATGTAGGAATTATATAAAATCCTCAAATGTCATAAGTTTACCGAGAACTGAGCAAAAATCAATAACCAGATGAGGCCAAGAGGTGGAGCTACGTTCTGATTGGCATACACAATGCCTTATGATTTCTACAGTAAGAGGGAAAGCAATCGCAGTTTTATCGATGTAAAATTATTGGAATGCACGGCGTAGTAACAAGATTGCCATATGGTACTAGATAGCCCATCAGAGTACATAAGTTTATTCAAAATGATTCAAGTCACTTGATGTTACCTAGTTTCTTCCAGAAGCAAACAGATACGAGTTTCAGATAAAAGGAATTCTCAAATCAGTCAATCATCTGGAGGCCTCAATTTTCAAGGGATCAAAAATGCTGGTATGAAACCCTGAGGTTATCATTAGTGCAAAACAAGAATCAGTTCTGAACATAAGTTCAAGAATTTTCTATAAAGAGTATATAAAGAAACCAGCTGACCCCCTATGGCATCATTTTTCAAGGGATCAACTTCATTTAGCAGTTATGGCAGACAGCCATGAGGTGACCCTTTGTGCTAATATGAAATTGAATTCTGACCATTGGTTTCAGAGAAGAAGATTTTTAAAGTTTCTTTAAAAATATCCTGTTGGTTGCCATGGCAACTGGATTTCTGTATGGATCAAATTTATTATAGAAACTTTTGTGAACAGTCACCTATGGCTCATTCATGCAATGTTTCAATTTCTACCAAGTGGTTTCAGAGGAGATATTGCTACACGCCGGACGAAGAGTGATCCTAATAGCTCACCCTGAGCATGTTGTGCGTTGGTGAGCTAAAATGAGGGACAAGACATGGAAAACAGAAACCAGAAGAAACTAGCACAAAACTAACTAATAAACCATTTGTAGTTAGTGTTGGATTATAAAAGTGTTTAAAGTAGATAATGCAGTGAGCAGCTTGTAGTAATAATAAATAATTACCCATAATATAACTTCATTATTTCAACACTGAAATATTTCTACATAGTTCTGTACACTCCCACCAACATGGTGTAATTAGGTACAACTATAAATGTAAACTCAACAATATAAATACCAGTGTACAGCAAAGAGAGAAAACAAAACTTAACAAGAAATATCAACTACAATAAATAAACTATGCTTATATATACCATGTTTTAACAGCATTCCTTTAATATCTCAGTGATTTTTTTAAATTTTTACAGTATTACAAGAAGATATTACATACTATGCACGAAATATGGATTATATGTCAAGATGAAATAAACTATACAGTAATTTCAAATTGAGAGATAATAGAAAGAATGAAAGAAAAAACATTGATGGTCAGCAATTTACTTGCACTGTATGTAATGATGGTTTATCACTATTTACAGTTTGCATGCTTTACAATATAACTTGCATGCTTTTGCTCAGTAATCACAATATAACATTTTCCTATTTACAGAATCCAATACAACAATGATTGTATTTTTGTATTTACTTAGTTGTAACGTGGTCCAATTTCAACAATAGGTATACTTTTCTTGGAGCACTTTACAAGTCTGGGGTCTCATTGATTCAAGAAGAATGGAATATATATCATCTTGCTTTTGATGAGAAGCGCTGATGCAGTCTGTATTTCAGGTAACCATAGCAACAGTTCAGCATACCGATTTTTCTCCCTGGGTGAAAAAAACTTGACATGGTTGTTCAAAGCTGAACTGTATCTGTCCTGGACGTGGTTTGCTTCCTCGTTTTGTTCCAGTCCACCTGCAAGAAGGAAACGAAAGTGAGTATACAAAATATATTATGGCTCTTACTCAAAGTGGAGGTGATTACTATACTTGCATACCGCTTTGTCACAGAAGTGCTATAGTTCTCACCTAGTTCTTGACACAATTATCTGCACTTGTCTGCTGATTGGTCGTTTTATGATTAATCATTATTCCGTGTATGATGGCATTATCAAGACAGGTAATGTGAGAAGTATGTTTAGGACAGGACAAGATGATATGTGACAAATGTGATTCCTATATAGCACCCACACACACTCCCTTGTATTAATAATATTATATCTGAATTGTGACTCAATCTAAAATTTCATGGGGAAAAAAAAGAAATGATTGTAAGATAAAAAAAAATATGAACGAATAATTGTGCATTGTTTATCTATGTATATCAATTAAGAAGCAACATGTAGCTAATCCCAGGTGCAGCAAGGTTGAAAGTAATTGAGTATTTGTCCATTTTTAATTGCATATTTATGCAAAAATACAATATATGTGTCCCTCCATGTATTCATAAATGATCTTCTTTATGTGTATTCTACCAAAAAAAACCCCCAATAAATAGGTAAGACAAGCAAGCTTTCAAGGATGACATACTTTGGTTTAGAAGGAGAATCACTTGTAGACAGACATATTCCTGCAGACTTAACTGCATCTTCATGAAGCCATGCATAAGGTTGCTGATGATGCGCATGATCTGTCCAACCTCTGCCTGAAGATTCTCTGCATTTATCTCCTTGCTGAAGAGTTTTTCCAAGTGTTTCTAAAAACAGACAGAATAAATTACTAATACAGCATTAATCTAAAAATAGACACCAATTCCCTAAATTATGTTCTTACATTAAAATTCAAAATTTTGATGGAATAGGTGCTATCATTTAAAACAAGAGGGCCATGATGGCCCTGAATCACTCACTTGATTATAAATGAGCAACATATGTTGGATTATTCATATAGACCTACTTTTTGACCCCACATGACCCAACTTTGAAATTGTCCAAGATATTGTGGAAACAGACATTCCGACCAAGTTTCTTGAAGATATGGCCAAAAATGTGGCCTCTAGAGTGTTAACAAGGTTTTTCTAAGATTATACCTCGTGACCTACTTTCTGATCCCACATGATCCAATTTCGAACTTGTCCAAGATTTTATAGAGACAAACATTCTGACCAAGTTTCATGAAGATTGGCCTAAAAATATGGCCTCTAGAGCGTTAACAAGCCAAATTGTTGATGACGCACAATGCACGTCGCGTGATGGACATCGGACGCTGGACAAAGGGCGGTCACAAAAGCTCACCTTGAGCACTTTGTGCTCAGGTGAGCTAAAAATCAAATGCTCTTATTAAGTTGACATTCAACTGGATAGACATTTTGATTATCAGTACTATTTGCTGCTATGTCTACAGCAGGGGACAGATAAAAAATATGTTTAAGTCTTGCTTTTTGCTGTCTTTCATCCTCATTACGGTAATCTTCAATTATTATTTGGAGTGTAGTCAGACTGTCAAAACAAAGCAATCAGCTACTATTTACCTTCAAGTTCCTCATGTTTGCCTGATAGAACTCTTCTGTTCCCACTTCACATTTCTCGTGGTGAAGAGCCTTGTACGCCGTTGTTATTAGCAACAGAAGCTCATGCCACTTGCTTGACAACAGCTGCAAATGAATTTCGATTGGAATCTCCTTGAAAAAGGGCAGCTGCTTCGTCCACTGTACCAATTTCCCGACAATCTGGTCACCAAGGTCACACAACATCTTGGTCACTCCCTCTTTTGACCCGACCAACATGTCATCCCAGTGATACAAACCCGAGATATCAAGGAGACGATTACATTCCACCAGGTTGTTCACCAATTTTGTCGTTCTCTCATCGAGTATGCACAATCTGTTCATATTGCTGTCTTTTTCTTTGTCCATTGAGTAACCACTCATTTTCATTCTCTTTTGATCTGGTTCATTTTCGGTATCACAACTCCTTTTTGACAGATCTCCTGAGGATTTCCTGGTATTACATTTCGGTGTTAGAAAAACATGTGGCACTGAAACACCAGTAACTGCCTGTGCACCATTTTGTAAGGGATACGACTGATCACCACCTCTGGTTGAGCATTCAATATTGTTTGCATGCCCAGCATTATTCATTTCACATGGTGTTTTTGAATTTTCATTTCCTGAAATGAAAGTTCTCTTATTGTTTCTGTAGTTTTCATACAATTCATATGCCCTGAATTCCACACTTTTCTCTTGATTGTAAACTTCCATTTTAGATACTTGTTCCTTGTTACATTTAGTTTCAAACCTTTTTCCAGTTTCCATTTGTTGCTTTTTCAGAAAGTCATTGCTCTCATTCAATCTGCCAGCCCTACTATTTCCAACTGTATCTTTCCTTAACAATTTCTGAATGGTAATGGGGTAAGTAACAGGAAAAGTTTTGTCATTACTTTTATTTTCACGCTCATGTTGAAGCTCACTAACGGAGAGCTTTTCAAGCTCTAAGGGTGGCTCTTGAGGGGGAGGGCATTGCTGCTGTTGACAATTTTGCAAGTTGCCATATTGACCCATATTGGTGTACATTTGATTTGTGGGTGACAGGTGAGTGGAAATTTGACTTCTGTACGGAGAGGCAATGGGCGTATTGTTTGTGGTACGAACACTTGTCAAACCTGCAGAGGAATATGAATGACCTGATGAGGGGACATTCAACATGCTAGGCACTGAGAATGGGTTGCTAGGAAACACTTTTTCTTCACTGGTTTCCATAGAAATTGGGGAAATATCTTTGTGAAAGGGAGGTAACTGGGGGATGGATGAGTTGCCGTCTGCTTGCCTGGGGAAGGGCAGTGGTTGTGAACTGGTCACTGTTTGTATACAAGACTGGATCCTGGTTGATAGCCCTGGTACCCTGCATTGGACAGTTTCGGTTGATGGAATGGAATATGGAGACCACTGTTCTGGCCGGGTCCCAGTTTCTCGGGTTCAATCTTTACATGATGGCCAAGAGAAGTCTCAACATGGGCCACACGCTCCTTGCACACTTTGGTCTCTGCCCTCCGTTTGTGCTTTTTGTACTTCACCTGAAACATCATAATATGGTTCTGTTTATCTATGGTGTAAATCTCTGTACATTTACACAACCTCTCAAATAATCCCTGTAAAAGTCCATGCTTTACACCTCTCCCCACAAAAATCCATTTTTAAAATCCATTCTCTTAACCACCTAACTCACAAAAGACCATGCCTTTACACAACCTCTCCCATAATCCTAGTACAAAAGTCCATGCCTTTACACCTCTCCCATAATCCTGGTACAAAACCCTAGTACAAAAGTTCATAATCCCTGTACAAAGTCCTTAAATAACATCTCCAAGAATCCCAGTAAAAAAAGATACATAAGCTTAATTAAAACAATTCAAGATATTGGATTTTACCTGGTAACCTTAAGTAGCAACCATTCAAATTTCAGATACAATTGTATGACATCCATGGTCTGTGGACAAAAATTGCATAATGTCTGTGGTCTGTAAATAATTATTGAGTACTTCCATGGTGTGCAGACAGGTATTGTGTAATGTTTGTTATGTGCAAACAAGTATTGTATAACATCTGTGATGTGTGGACAAGTATTGTATAACATCTGTGATGTGTGGACAAGTATTGTATAACATCTGTGATGTGTGGACAAGTATTGTATAACATCTGTGGTGTGTGGACAAGTATTGTATAAATTCTGTGGTGTGTGGACAAGTATTGTATAACATCTGTGGTATGTGGACTAGAATTGTATAACATCTGTGGTGTGTGGACAAGTATTGTATAACATCTGTGGTGTGTGGACAAGTATTGTATAACATCTGTGGTGTGTGGACAAGTATTGTATAACATCTGTGGTGTGTGGACAAGTATTGTATAACATCTGTGGTGTGTGGACAAGTATTGTATAACTAGAATTTTTTTTCATAGAAAACTGATGTGTCCCCCAACCCCCTTCCCCTCACACACATACACACAGTGACATATAAACAAGACTAAAGATTCTGCTCATCAGGGTCTCACTCTGCTTTATTTGCTTTGAAAAAGTAGATCTACCATGATTTCAGTTACCAAAACATTAGCTCACGCTTGCAAACATTGACTTGAAATAGGAATACATTGTTATTTTTCACATGTTACAGAATAATTAAAATGACACACAAAAGGTAAGCCCTGTGTGACAAGACAATTACAGATGTTTGCATTATTGCTTCCGACAAAAATTCAGAATGAAATTTACGGTAACAAAGGGCAATTACTCCAAAATAATGAAGTGCAAAATTACAGTTCTTGTGCACTGCAATTCTCCTCCATAACATCTATCCACCTATTAAGTTTCAAGGTTATATGTCTAATAGTGCATGAGTAATGCTCCAGGCAAAAATTAAGTATGAAAATTAACAAAAGGCAATAACTCCAAAAATATAATGTGCAGAGTTATGGTTCTTGTGCATGAAACTTTTCTATCCACCTGTGAAGTTCAAAGAGTGTTTTTTTGTTTGTTTGTGTTCACATTCAGGAGTATAATGCATGGTGTTGCAGTTGTACAGAACGCCTTTAAAGCCCAGCACCTCTGACTTGGGTTCTCTTTGGACTTTTCTGTCAGGGTTGCCCTCCCTTAGCACCTCAAGACAGGTGCACCTACACGCAGAGACAGATGTGGATACAAGAGACAGATGTGGATACAAGGGATCTGAGTGCACTACCCTAACTCATCACAAATATACCCCCTTGGTTTTATAACATGCCTGGTGTATAGCACTGATACACGTGAAGCCCCTTAACCACTGTCTAGATGAACTAGTGCTAGGCTTCAAGTTAGGTGGGGAACACTAAAAGGAGTCCCAATAATTTTCCAAGGTTCTACCAGAATTTGAACCCTGGACCCTTGGATTTACAGTCCAGCGCATTACCACTGAACCACTGCTCCACAAAGCTTAAAGTGAACAGCTTAATACTTTTTGAGTTAAGCTCAGGACAAAAATTAAGTATGAAATTTAACAAAGGACTCCAAAGTTATGATGTGCAGAGTTTCGCTTATCATGCATGACACAGAGTCTTCCCCTCCATGAGATCTATCCACCTGTTAAGTTGTAAGTTAATAGCTTTTATACTTTTTGCGTTATGGTCCGGACAAGAAGTGTGACACTCACAGATAAACCAACAGACAGACAGATGGACAGACAACTCTGGCAAAAACAATATGTCTCCCACATATAAATAAATATGACTGTGGTTTGCAGACAAAGCATATCATTGGATGTTTGGAAATTACCATACCTGTATCCAATTTAAGTCTCAACTCCTTATATAAATGTCACATCATTAACCCTTTCCCTCATATAGACTCATTTTGACGCACTCAATAGGTACCACATAAAGCCTGATCTGCAGAAAACCACAGTTAAACCTTACCAAATTTTATTACAAAATCCTCATTTCAAGACCAATGAGGAGCAGCGAACAGCATAAAACCTGATCAGCCTGCGAGTTAACTCGCAGGCTGATCTGGTTTTATGCTGTTCGCATAGGTCTTTCCATGGTGTCCTCTATGAGGGAAAGGGTTAATGTGTCAACACCAGTCTGTCTGAATCATTGGTAAATCATGGCTGAGCCACTATGATCTCCTGCATTGGAGATTCCAGTTTATTATATGCCAGTGGAATGCATTTTTGCATTGTTTATGACATTTTGAGAGAAAAAATACCTTCAACATCTTCTACGCTCTAAATCACACTTTACAATTATCAAGAACCACTGGCGTTCACTGTTTCCATGGCAACCAAAATCTCAGGGACACTGTCTACCCTGACTCAATCACACCTGCACGTGTCTTTATTATCACATGTTGTGATGCACTCTCTGCGCATTACCAACATTTGTATCCAATCTGGCAAAATATCAAGAAACCTAATTTCTGCTTCAACACTTTATGTTTGCATGTCTTTAAGATCGCTTTTTAAATCATATTGGGTCAGGTTAATTCATAAACACATGCATCAATATATCAAGCCCAGAAAAAACAAATTAAGAGTTAAGCACAATGGTCTAACATGAGCAGAGTTATGCAATGATGAAAAGGCAGTCAATTATTTGTATTTTACTGAATTACACCTGTAACTATCCTGGAGGTAACGTCATCATTTGGAACACGTGTCACCTGCTGAAGTGTGATGGAAAAAAAGTTGCGGACAGATGACAGAAAAGTGATCCCTATGTGTCACCTCTGCTTACAACAGGTGACACAAAAATAGAATACAGGTACATGGACATACATAAGGGAAAAAAAACACTCATAAATCTACTAAATTGTATGTAAAAACACAAGTAAGTATGAATATTATGGTGATTCCTTTTTAAAAGTTACAAATGGACTTAACTTCATGAATATTCATGAGAATGTTTATAATTTGATAAATATCAATTTACTGAACTTTAACCCTTTTCCTCATATAGACTCATTTTGACACACTCAATAGGTACCACATAAAGCCTGATCTGCAGAAAACCACAGTTAAACCTTACCAAATTTAATTACAAAATCCTCATTTCCAGACCACTGAGGAGCAGCGAACAGCATAAAACCAGATCAGCCTGCGAGTTACTCGCAGGCTGATCTGGTTTTATGCTGTTCGCATAGGTCTTTCATGGTATCCTCTATGAGGGAAAGGGTTAAATGGTACCAATGCATTTTTCTTTGCTGTACAGACTGTGTAGAATCTGACCTACAATATCAAATTATTTTCTACCATTTCTATTTACTTGTGTTTACATACCATGGATTTGTAGACTTACTTAAAAAATGTATCACCATGAAAAAAATGTTGAATATTTTATTTCATGTTTTTCAAAAGATTTTAAATTATTTGGAAATATAATGAGACATAGTTGAGCAATAGACTGGTGATATTTTGTCTCCTACTTTTATTTTATCACCAAAGAAAATTAGATTTCAAAGGAGTGGTCAAACTGTGAAATAAACAAAATGACATGAAAATGTTTTAGACATGACGACCTAGAGAATATATCTTATAACCTTGGTCCCTTTATAATAATACATGAATTGTGTAACTAGGAATTTTTTCCTGCATAATTATTAAGGCTATTTTGTACCTTGAGGAGAATAATTTGCCCTTACTGTTACTATAGCAACAGTTTTCCTGACTATATTATTACATCTAGAATGTGACCGCATTTGTTGTCATCTGGTACAGGCGTGTGCATAACATAAAGACTTGTTAAATAATTAGGTCAGAGATATTATTTTCATTTAACCCTTTCCCTCATAGAGGACACCATGAAAAGACCTATGCAACAGCATAAAACCAGATCAGCCTGCGAGTAACTCGCAGGCTGATCAGGTTTTATTCTGTTCGCTGCTCCTCAGTGGTCTGGAAATGAGGACTTTATAATTAAATTTGGTAAGGTTTAACTGTGGTTTTCTGCAGATCAGGCTTTATGTGGCCTGATCTGCAGATAACCACACTTAAACCTACCAAATTTAATTATAAAGTCCTCATTTCCAGACCACTGTGGAGCAGCAGACAGCATAAAACCTGATCAGCCTGCGAGTTACTCGCAGGCTGATCTGGTTTTATGCTGTTCGCATAGGTCTTTTCATGGTGTCCTCTATGAGGGAAAGGGTTAATGCCATATTTTTATTTTTATAGTATAATTTAACTATTTTGGCACTATATTGCAATAAATTTCTACCATGTGGTTTCAGAGGAGATGTCCTTTAAAAAAAATTGTTGACAGATGATGGAAGATCCTAACAGTTCACACTGAGCATGTAGTGCTCTGGTGACTTGACTTGACAAGACTTGACTATTTGAGTTTACCGTCAATTCGAAGGTATTTCAGTCATATAGCAACGTCCAGCTAATTACAAGTGGAGGAAGACCCAGGTCTTAGAGGCATCCGGGTAGAACCACTGACCTACCGCAAGCCAGCTGGAAGGCTTTCTCACATAAAAATCCAAATGACCCTGCCAGAATTCGAACCCACACAGTAAGGGGCTGAGTGAGTGTAAAAGTCAGCGACTTTACCCTCTCGGCCACGGAGGCCCCCTAGTGCTCTGGTGAGCTAATAATCTGTTTCAGTTGTATTAAATATGACAGATGATAACAACACCATTCCCTGTAAAACATGCCGTACCCTTGAAACATCAAACAACAAACAAAAACATACTCTTTATACTTATAATTTGTGACAGCTGAGGGTTAGCACAGGAAAACCGATGACATGCACATGATTATAACACTCCTCTGTATCATCTCTAATGACAAATATTAACAAATCACAAAACTGACAACCTCAAAGCCATGTAAGACACAAACTCCCTAAGGTTATTATTATCTTTATTTGATAACCTCAAAAACGACAATGTGTACCAGCCAATTTCCCAAAGCTAAATGCACATAAACAACTTACAACCTATGAAGTTCTCATGTCCAAACATGCCACTTAAAAGATACTACCTCCCAAACAAGTGAAATAAATTTTACATTTGTGCCTCATACACAGAAAATTAAATTTACAGGTCTATCATTCAATGTATATGCTAATGTCCCTTGTGAATATCAAGTTTGCAAGATGGCCCCAAGAACTGGAGGTTGTGGGTTTGATCCCTGGACACAACATACAAAGGTCATGAACCCTTAACCTAATATACCTGTAGACGTATATGATTCATTGGCAAACAGTGCTGACACTGATCAGACTGCTCCTTCAAGGATGAGCAGACAGCTCTTGGACTGCATTGGTTGAAAATAGGACTGAAGCGAGTACCTAAGTACCTGCAGGTCACTGTCTGACATTACATTTGTATTTTTCACTTGTGTTCAAGACAGATGTATTTTGAGTGTATGAAGACCATATTGTTAAGCGCTTATTGAAATTTGTTAAAATTAACAACTTTTCAGGTGGTAAATTGTTCTTGGTACAGTGACTACTTCTGCATGGGTACATGAGTACCCAAGGGTAATAGTATGACAGATATGGACTGGTTTCAGCTAGTTGCAAACACAGTCACAAATGCCTATAGCTTTGTAAGTGTTAAAATTTTTAATGCATATGTTACACCACATTCATTTTAACTGTAGGTCCAAGATACAATCCTGGTATCATATCAAATAAATATCTAGACTTGTAATGTAACTTGGTGTGGTAATAACCATACAAGATATACTATCAGGTTACATGACTGTAAGACGATCATGACAAACAAGATTTAATCTGCTTATGTAAGGAAATGCGGTAACCTCATGTTTCAAGAATAAGCACAGCAAAGGATACATCTGTCTCGCACTCACCCAGACTCTGAAAGGTCAAAGTAAACTTGAAAGACACATGTGAGCAGACAATCACGCAACTGATATTGATCTTGTCCCTCGTCATGAGGTCAAACTAATAAATAACTCCATCTCACCAATTTTGTCCCAGTTTATTGCAATTATTAAATAGTGCACCAAATTCATTTCAGAAATGCCTCAGTGATCAAAACAAAATGGTGTGAAACATGAGAATGCATCAAAATACCTCAGTATCTTGTTTCTATGATTTTCTGCCTGTCTTCAACAACAAATTATAGTTGATTTTTCTCCCGTCTTTTTTTTTTTTTTTCCCCTTCCTTCATAAGACTAGCCCCAGATTCACAAGTTTCTAGACATAGAAACTTTGAGGGATGATAAAGAAGTTTATCCATCTTCTCCTATATCTTTATGCATTGACAACTGTTCTATAGTCAGCCCTCATTGTTTTTTTTCTTTCTTATCAAGAACCGTTCATAGGTGTCTACCCCTCCACAATTTCTTTCAAGTCATGCTGTTTTCTCCGACTTTGCTACTTAACCAATCATTTTTCTCTGCCCAGTGTTAAGAAATGGCGATACTTTTCCCAAAATACAAAATATGGTATCAAGTCCCTTCCCCCGCATCTGAAAAAAGCCTACCTCAATTTGTTATCCTGCTATATACTATGCTAAAGCCTTGAAGTAAAGGAGAAGATTTTTCTTCATTTTTTTTTTCATTTTTTTTTGGCAAACATCTATCTTTATTTACAAGTCAGTGTTTCTGTTTAACACACTCATAATTTATGTCTGGTACCCCCCCTCCCCCACTCCTAGGGAGTGTGCTGGGGGGCTTTGAATTGATTGACCAGTGTATGTATATAGAAGATGAACTGAAGAGATTGATCTTTCTGATATTCCTTAGATCCAAGGGGCCTCCGTGGCCAAGAGGGTAAAGTCACTGACTTTAACACTCACTCAGCCCCTTACCGCGTGGGTTTGAATCACGGCAGGGTCATTTGGATTTTCATGTGAGGAAGCCTTCCAGCTTGCTTGTGTTGGGTCGGTGGTTCTACCCGGATGCCTCTGTGCATTTGGGGTCTTCCTCCACCTGTAATTAGCTGGACGTCGCTATATGACTGAAATATTGTTGAAGCGACGGTAAACTCAAATAGTCAAGTCAAGTCAATTCTTAGATCCAAAACACTAGTGCTCTATTATTAATTCCTCTGGGGTCTTCCGCTAAATAACAGTACTTGTAATGCTTATTTTGTCTGATCTGGGTTTGCTCTGTTTGACTATGTGTCAAAATGACTTTATATCAAAATGAGTTTATATCAAAATGAGTTTTAAAAAAGTTAAAGCCATTACTAACTTGCATCTCTTCTAAATACCTTTCATATAACAAATTAACTGATTTTCTTCAGGCACAAAGATCATAATAAAAACAAAATAATTTGTATAAAACAACTCTGTGCTCTGAAACAATATTGAGTCTTTCCTGATTCTTCTAAAAAAAATTCCTTACATTTTGTGCAATCTAAATCATGGAATCAAAAACAAGCCGCTGCCCCCTCCCCCCTTTAATCCATTAAACAAAACAAGGGAGATGCAGAGGTCAAAGTTCATTGACTTAATACTTAGGTTCAAGTTGTTTTAATAAACTTGACAATAACAGCCACAGGTATGAAAAAAGTACCTAACAATTTTTTCACCTTCCTACAAAATGGAAAGCGCTTGGCATGAAATTGTCCATCACATTAGCTGTGCATGTGACCTGAAATAAGCACGCAAGAATGAGGACAACAAGGCTCCACTTGGATCCTATTTATAGACATCCTCACATGTTAAGACGATGTGGGCTGATCTCAACGAAGAGGATACCGACACCACGACAAGAAGAAATCAATAGCATCAAGCCGCTGATTCCACTCCTACTGTTTCCCATCACCAGGCACTGCATGTGACATTATAACTATATATGGGAGAAGCTGTTTAAGACGTCTGCTGTTTCTGTTGCTGCCATTTTTTTTCTCTCGGTTTCTCTCGCTTTTTCAACAATAAATTTCAGGATATTGAATTCTATCAGGAACAGTGAAAAGCATGATACATCTACGCATATCAAATGTTTGAGCTTTCCTCGTGTCCTTGATAGATGGAACTACTTTTTAGTGACAATAACAAGAGAGCTGCAGTCTTGAAATCGATTGCTTCACAAATTCATAACATAAATGTTACTTTTCTTAAGGATTTTTTTATTTTTAAAAATAAATGTTTAGTTGTTTTTTCCCTTCCTTCTGAGGTCTTTTAATCACCAAATGATCAATATCACAAAATAAATTAAATATAAACACTACACTGCAAAATACATGTATATAATTTTTTACAGTTCATTTCTTTTATACATGAAAATTTAGACCATGAAATTAATAGTTATTTTAACTATGAAAACCATTAAATCAGGTCATACTGTGACTGAATTGAATAAGACAATAAACAATTATACCCGATCATCCTACATATTATTATACCCGATCATCCTACTTATTATTTTACCCGATCATCCTACATATTATTATACCCGATCATCCTACATATTATTATACCCGATCATCCTACATATTATTATACCCGATCATCCTACATATTATTATACCCGATCATCCTACATATTATTATACCCGATCATCCTACATATTATTATACCCGATCATCCTACATATTCCTAGCTGATCAAGATTTAGAATGGATTTTTCAGTTAACAGCAGTGTTCAAGTTTTTTTTACCCCCTTCTTTATCACAACATAACAGAAATCTTCCTGTCATTTTTTCTTTCATGCAGTTCTTACAACTTTGCTATTTACCCCCAGAATTTCTTAACCCAAATCTAAGATTAAGATTATGTTTTTTAACCATCCCCAAAAACGAAGCCTCCACCCCCATCATCTGGACAGAAGGCCTGGGTTGCTGCCAGCTGGTCAGGTTTTGTCTGTGTAGCTCCTCAGTCCCTGATCATCAATTTACCTCGAAACATCGTAAAGTCTTCTCCGATAAAGATATAAAATATTTACCCTTAGGAATTTTCCTCTTGTTGCCATAGCAACCTAGAAATATTATTTTACTGTCAGGAATTGGGAGTACAATGGTTTATAATACACTTTGTGTTCTATTTCAATGATTTATTTCTACTTTGATGAAGTTATTACTGACTTAATGACTCCCATCCATTATACCAGATTTTCTTTTATGAATATTTGAATAGGATATTAGTAAATGAGGAAGCTCAAAAGGGAGTCCATACAAAAAGATAATTATTCTGGTATCTTGAAGTAGATGAATTACGTCTTTATATATATTTGTTTAACATTCAAGAAAAAACATGTGTTACTTGGAACATATGTGTCACCTGCTGAAAGAAGTGTGATGGAAAAAAAATTGTGACAGACAATGGATAGACAGGCCCCTATGTATCTCCCCTGCATACAGCAGGTAACACAATAAAAACACAGTGAAATAAGTATTTGACCTAACTAGCACAGAAAACTAAGGATCAGTAGAAACAGTCTTAAATATTTGAAATTATATTTTGTCCAATAAGATCATTCCATTTTAGATCTACACAGCTATACACAGCTAGAGCAAGGCACTGACCTTTGACATAAAATGTTACATGTCACATGATGTAATTCACGCCAGGAACAGGTGGATAGGGCGGAGTCACAAAAATCAATGCTATATTTCGAATGTGTGACTGTTAAATTTCAAAACATAATTCAACCACTAAGTAGGTTAAGTGTTATTTAGTAAGCATTAATTCCATTAAATCGGTCACGCGGCTATGCCGAGCCAGACTGATTTGATTTCAGTCTTTTAATTTTTCTTTTTTCCAAAAACTTTTATTTTACTGCAAGTATTATATCTCTAGGTATGTTTTCTTTAATAAATATCAAATATCGCCTCGTGGTAAAAAAAAAAAAAAAAAAAAAATATATATATATATATATATATATTTTTTTTTGTTGTTGTTGTTGTGACAGCAGAAGGAGACGCCATTTTGTTAGTTTACCATCATCACATGACATTTGTGACATTTTATGACACTAATTTTCAATTTCTTAGAGGGTGTTAACAAAGGATATCATCAAAAAAACTGGTCTTAAGATATATAGGCCACATGTTTTCTAGAATATAAGTTTACAAATAAAAAGTATCCATGCTATTCCCTTAAGGCATAATCAACTAAATTTATGTTTGTTGGGTTTAATGTCCCACTGACAGTATTTCAGTCATTTGGAGACTATGTCTATTTGAGACAGATATAGTGCTGCCCTACTGTAGTACATGTATCACACTTGACAAACAAACATACACTTTCTCCAGATGAAAATGTGTATATATCTTACTTTAAACAGCCTATAAAACTCAGTGAGATAAAACATTGAAGGAAAAAAATATTACCCATAATGCCAATCATACATATTGATCCGGTTGTCTGACCTTCTGGATCATATTACATGCTTGTGTAACATGCAGCGTAGAGTTACAACAAACAAGAACAAGAGGGCCATGTGGCCCTAGATTGCTTACCAGAGCACAGAGCTTATTTAAAACCATTTTTTTATGTGGTTAACTCCAGCAGCAATCAGATTTAAATTTCAGATACAAAGAATTCTTAAGTAAGTCATATGGAGGCCTCATTATTTATGGGATCAACTGTATCTGAGGAATAATGGTTGACAATGGTGAGGTGACCATTTGTGCCAAAAGAAATTCAATTCTAATCATTGGTGAAATTTTCTGTATAGAGTACATAAGGAAACTAGCTGACCCCCTAGGGACCTCATTTATCAAGGGATCAACTTTAATTTATCAATTATGGTACACAGCCATGAGGAGACTATTTTTGCTAAATGAAATTTAATTCTGACCATAGGTTTTAGTTTTAAAAGTAAAATTCTTTTGGTTGCCATGGCAACCAGAGTTCTGCATGGGTCATGTTTATTTTAGCATCTTTTTTGAAGGGCTACCCAAGGATCATTCATGCCAAGTTTCATCAATTTCTACCCTGCAGTTTCCAAGGAGGTGTCTTTTAAAGCAAATTGTTGACAACGGATGCAGCATACATTGAGCATGTTATGTTCTAGTGAGCTACACGTGCATTAATGATGCAAGTATTGTCATTTCATATGATGCACTTTTTGTAAAACATACAAAACATCTATTTCTATTCAAGTCACTGTTTATTTTTTCCAGAATGTTGGAAAAAAGACACATACATTTGTATTTCATTAAAATGTGAAAAAAAGTGTACATTTTTCATGAAATTAGAGATTGAACATTTTTAATAAATTAGAAAACAGTGAATGAATATAATAAAATACAGATTGAATGATTTCATTCTGACATTATATGACTGATATTCAACCTCTGAGGTACTGTATAACTAGTCTGTCTTTCCATCCTTCAATTATAAATATTTTTAGAGGAGGAATTCTCTGTGACAAATTAAGAAAAAAAAAATTTTTTTTTTTTTTTTGGCATTCGGAATATGTCCCTTTTGAGGGAAAAACCTCATATTAATTTAGATTAAAATGAAAAAGGACCAAAGGTACCCGGTATGTTGCTGCCCATTAAAAAAAAAATTCATTGACCTTATATATAACAAGAAGGTAGGTAACTTCATCCACTGAAAATGTACATCATGTCGTTTCCATTACTGTAAGTCCATTGATTATTGATAGATTTTCAAAATTTGGTCAATGAACGTACCAAGTACCTTTGGATTTGACAGTTAATTTCTTCCTTAAATACAGCAGTAAGCCTTTCCTACCTTGTATAAATTGTAGACCTCCCCAGAATTTCTTCCACCTGGCATCCTGTCCTCCCGAACCGCTGAAAAAGATTAAGAAAATTAATGTCATATTTCAACACCTCACCACTCTGTTGTTTTATACCATGTTCCATAACTGTACAGAAATGACTGACCTGAAAGCATTTCTCTATTTACTTGGACAGGTTGGATTTTGTCATATTCTTCATGACATTTAATTTTCCCCCAGCAAATCTAGTATTGATCCACACTTGTTGCTACTAATGAATAGTTTAATGTCATTGTTTGGACTCCCTCACTTATTATAAAGTTCAAAAGTTAAACAGGCATCATCTAAGGACAACTTTATCACGGATTTTCTCAATATTTTTTCCTTACAATCTCAGTGAAATTTGCTAAATGAGAGAAAATAAAAACCACTCATATACTGGACTTGAATCTCTCAAGTTCTCACTTATTTATTATTTATGTAACACATGGGTTAGTCTGTGACACTGATTGTAAGCAGCTGACCTTGTGATGAATGGAAAATTATCACCTAACAATGATTACAGGTGGGGCTTCAAACATTTGCAACAAGAAATGGAATTGTAAGAGTGAGTGGGCTTACCTGCTAATACCATGCCTGCTTGAAGGCACTTCTTAAATCTGCAGAACTGGCAGCGATTTCTCTGTGCTTTATTAATCTCACAGTCACCTGACCCTGAACACGTGTAAACACGCTTATTCTGTACCGTCCGCTTGAAAAAGCCCTTGCACCTGAAATATGCAACATTGTTATTGACTCAATTTTCATAAATAAAAACTTCAACAAACAGATATTATTCAAAGAGTTATCCTGTTTTATGAAGTTTTATGTTTTGAATCTGTGTATATTATAATATGTAAATAAATGAAAATGTTTTGTTAAAACTCTCCCTGAAGTTGATGTATCAAGTGTTTACACAAATGTTCTAATTAAGACCATGAATCCTCTTACAACTTGTGATATAAGGACATCAGTGGGACAGTGAATGGTTTACAATTTCTCCCCTTACTACAGAAGCGTTACTAAGGAATACCTTTTCAACCCGGTAATACCTGACCAACTTTTCTGTATCTTGCAGGCTGATTATGACTTATACTGCTCACTAACCCGTAGAAGATCTAGCTCTAAGGTTTCAAAAACAATCTAAGTACAAACTCAATAATTACCGGTATAGCCCAAACCAATGCCTATATTTGAGTTTCAGTTTGAAATGACACATTGGAAAACAGGGCACCCAGTCTGCTCTGTCTGATATTGAACAATATGTTGTTTACTTTACCATTTAAAGTTCAGTAAATCAATCATCAATTCGTATGTACAAAATGGTGTATAGGAATACAATGGTGTCAAATAGCACAAGATCATTACTGGTTCCCTTACAATTCTGTGGGCACATGTGACTGTCTTTGTAACCAGTGCAGACCAAGATCAGCCAGCACATCCATGCAGTCTGGTCTTGACCTGTACTGTTTGCTATATAGTCAGTAAATATTCAGCAAGCACCCCTATTGACAGCTACTGGTATACCGGTAATAAAGACAGGAAAAGTCCAATAAAGAAATAGACTTACTCCAGAATTAGAATATTTGGGAATTTCCCAGCTAATTCAGGGGGTACAAACAAACTTTAACAATTAAATCTTTGTGGTGTTTCACTAATTCTATTGTGAACAGTAGTGCACCGTGAAGCTATAACGGTAAAAGTTTGTTTGTACCCCCGGATTAGATGAGAAAACCCCACATTTGTCGAGTTCCTGATAACATTTATTCACCGTTGTACCAACTTTTAAAACTAGTGACCTTCAGTAAATCTATATGAGGCAATGGAAGAATGTGGACCATATAAAGGTCAAGTTAAATATATATTTAATTTAATGACATTCACTCTAGGTCAACAAGATTTTTAAACATGTATGCCCATGGCTTTGTTTTATATGCGGCATATGAAGAACTGTTGAACATTGATATGTACATTTCCTGATTAATCAACGCAAAAAAGGAAATAATCATCAGGGAGCAACCATTTGCCATTGTTTGGTAGAATATATATCAGCATTTCACAGAAAGTGTGAACAGCAGTGCTTCTGTACCCATTGATACTAAAAATTGTCCAATATTGTTGGGTGGATGAAGTCATAATAAAAGATCATACCCAGCTAGTGTGATGTGACCTCAACCTTGAAAATAGGCAAGGTCATACCAAAGGTATGTAAGTTTGATCATAATATCACTACATTGTATATATAAATTAAATATAATGATATAATGACCAAACTTATGTGCCAGATCCTTTTGGGTCATACATGAGGAAACAAGCAAACTCCTGCATTCATAATTACCATATAAGACTTCTGATTGGAGAAAATGGAGAACTGAAAACACTTTTGACTTCAGGGGTGAGAGTTAGAACACGAGACTGGTGCAGACTGAGCTTTAACCCTTTCCCTCATAGAGGAAACCATGAAAAGACCTATGCGAACAACATAAAACCAGATCAGCCTGCGAGTAACTCGCAGGCTGATCAGGTTTTATGCTCTTCGCTGCTCCTCAGTGGTCTGGAAATGAGGAGTTTATAATTAAATTTGGTAAGGTTTAACTGTGGTTTTCTGCAGATCAGGCTTTATGTGGTACTTACTGAGTGCGTCAAAATGAGTCTATATGAGGGAAAGGGTTAACAAATACTGATCCTAGGTGAATAGTGACATCTCAGTGGAGGTAAAAAGTAACTAGTTATTCTGTTATCAGTTACATAAGAGCCCAACTGTGAACAAAGGTAAACAGAGCAGACCCAGTTCAGATAGCTCCTTCATGGAGTTCTCTGATCAGGGTTTCCTCTGTTTGCTCATATAATATTATAGCTCTGTTTCTACTCTGTATGCAAGGTAAAAAAAATTACACTGTTCAGTACATGAATATTCATCATGTTATAAAATTGTTCATGAATATTCATGAGGTAAAGGGTTAATATCTTTTGAATAACAGTTTTCAGTCCCCCGCCCCTAATAACCTTTATCCTATTTCATAAGATTTTACTGCGCTTAACATGGTTTGCTTACCCTTCACAAGTAATGATTCCATAATGCAGACCCGTCGCCTTATCGTTACAGATACCGCACACCATTGGATACTTATTATCGTATGTACTTGATGGCACGCTTTTAAGTCCAGATTTATTCGCTTCTTTGTCCATCTCCATGTTACAGTCACTATGACGTCTAGCACCCCCCAAGTGTCCTAAATACTCAAATTTACCATTAGTGTAATGCTCAATAAATTCTGCCTCTGTTTCCTTGGTTTGTATTTTCCTTCCAGAAGATTCACTGGATTCTGAGTCAGAATGTCTCGATTTCTGGTCAAAGCCGAAGTTTTCAACTTTTTTCCCGGGCCGTTGCATGCCCATACTTACGGAAATAGGTCCAGACTGAGTCATGATGAACCCACCTGGCATGGTTGTGAGAAACAAGGGCTGGATACCAGCTTGTAGTTCTTTTGAGTACTCAGAAAGGTTACAGCCATTTTCTGTAAAAAAATTGCTTGAAACCGGGATCAAGCCCATTTTGAGCTTGTTTTCTGTCACCACAGACCCTTCTCCTTTAACTGCACCGTTCTCTGAGTCCGAGTCAAAATTGACATACGCTACACCAATATGTAGCCCCTTCATTCCTTTAATGTATGGAGGGGGTAAAAACAACTGGTTCCCTTCCTGTCCAAACTTTTCAAAGTTTTCTATTCCTTTCTTTGGACAGAATAGCTCATGCTGTGATAGCTTTTCATCTTCTTTGTCGTCAACATTACCATCGGTTGCCGTAGCGTCACTCTGACTAAAATACCCACTCTCGTTACTGATGTTACTCATAACATCCGACTCAATTTGGCCTTGATCGTTCGACATGATGTCCGTTAAACGACGGCGTTTCAACTTGAAGTCCAGAAAACTGGAACTACCAACACAGGCTGAATCTGGGTCAGCCATCTTAGAAGAATGCCTGAAAAACAAAAGCAGAAAAAGTGAATAAATGTATGCTCTTTTTAGAACTATAAACTATAACTATCAATGAAGTTCAGCTTAAACAAAGTGCTTAATTAATTGGCACAATGAATGAAAAATTTAAGTAATATCAGGACTAAATTGTTAAATATAAGGTTCTTGATAAGGACATATACCATTTACTCCCACACATTTTTCTGTAAATATACATTGGACATACTTTTAAATCTTTAAAACTGTAGTTTACCATTTCATTTCTTACTTGAGCAGGTATGATTTTTCATCCAACCAGAATTTGTGGAATATATTCACATATTTATGAAATTATTAATTTTTCTGTGTTCTGTATGGACAACATTGTAGAATATTACACATGGACAGATGAAACATAATGGCGGTTAAGGAATACAATTAGTATTATAATGACCTGGTAGACAAACCCCTTATACCAGTAGACGTACTTAATGCTGAAATTTCTTTTCAGCATATATTTTACATTCAGATTCCATACTCATTATCGGAAGCTCTGTTACAGTGAAATTCAGTATGGTCAGTAGCATGGTATTGTTGTTTGATGGATTTAACATCCAACCCACAGTATTTCAGTCATATGGAGACAATGTCTACTTGAGACAGATATAGTGCTGCCACACTGCAGTATGTGGCATGATACCACATTATCCTGACACCTGGCCAACCAGTACCCTTATACCATGGTACTGATAAAGATAAAATTATAAAATTACTGGCAAAAAGGAAAATTGTATCTAACTCAGTGATAAGTAATACTTCAATACTTTTGAGTGAATTTCATCTCACTCATCTAATAAAAAAATCAAAGGACCGATAGTCCTGAGAGCTGCCAACTGAAAAATACTGCTACATTATCCTAGCTTATAAGTTTGTGCAAGGCAATTCATTGGATTTTGAAAGTATAGACACTTAATAATTGAATGGAATAAAATCTTTCAGAACAGATACTATAACGCTCTGCTAAGATATTGTCATGATTAAGATTTTTTTCGGTATAAAAGTTCTTGATATGTAGGTCAACCTTTACAAACTACTTTCTGAATATTTAAATATAAAACAAACAATAACAAAGTTGCTCTATCTGGAAACACACAGACATGTAAAATATCATTATCCCTTTCCCTCATATAGACTCATTTTGACGCACTCAGTAGGTACCACATAAAGCCTGATCTGCAGAAAACCACAGTTAAGCCCTACCAAATTTAATTACAAAATCCTCATTTCCAGACCACTGCGGAGCAGCGAACAGCATAAAACCTGATCAGTCTGCGAGTTACTCGCAGGCTGATCTGGTTTTATGCTGTTTGCATAGGTCTTTTCATGGTGTCCTCTATGAGGGAAAGGGTTATGTCAAAGGTATCCTGAAATATATGTCAATCATCTCTGGTTGTAGAATGCGATGGAATATAGTTGCTGTTGAGACGAGGCCCAGTCTAAAAGTGTACATACTTGGATACGATATTAAAAGTAGTTATTTTCAATTCATAATACACTGTATCTTTTGAACACCAATGCAAGGTCGACCATATATACTAATTGTATTCAAGCTGCGTCAATATTTTTGTTGCAAAGTTTTAAGATACATATATGTGTTGATTTAAAAATCATTCACAGGTCTGTACATATAGCTCCAGACTGTCATCTTAATCTTTAAATATGAATCAGAATGAAATATCATTTTATCATATCTAGGGGTGAGAGCGAAACTAGGCCAAGTGCTTAAATAAGTATATGCACTTATTCTTTCTCATCCCTCGATATATGTTATGACTTAAAAATATTGTTTAAATACAACACTTTTTGAAACATGGCAAAAAAATTAAGAATAACTCAATATTATACAGAAACAATTTTGCCTATTTCGTGGGGAGCATGTAAACTGAAATTTGAGTTATCAGGTTCCCGAGACCGAGATCATAGCAATGAGACAGCATTCTGAGAATCAGAATGCAGCTCGAAAAAATCATTCCTTAACAAATTCTCAAAAAGTCTTAGTTATGAACGTAACACGTAATGATTTATGTCAACTTCATAGTGTATTACTAACTGCTAAGGCCAAAAAAAAAGTTCAGTTTCTGGTCTCCCAACCGACCCTCTTTTTTAACAACCTATCTTAATTTTTTTTTTTTTTTTAACCATTTCTCCTTTAAAAAAATCTTTTTTTACCTTTCAGTTCATTAAGAAAAAATAGAATTCCCTACCTACCTACAGATCTACCCTTTTTTTTTGGAACTCTTTTTTTTGGGCCTAGTGTTGTTCAACAAAATCTATAACCCTTTCCCTCATAGAGGAAACCATGAAAAGACCTATGTGAACAGCATAAAACCAGATCAGCCAGTAACTCGCAGGCTGATCAGGTTTTATCTGTTCGCTGCTCCTCAGTGGTCTGGAAATGAGGATTTTGTAATTAAATTTGGTAAGGTTTAACTGTGGTTTTCTGCAGATCAGGCTTTATGTGGTACCTATTGAGTGCGTCAAAATGAGTCTATATGAGGGAAAAGGATAAGGAAATGGGACAGTTATGTATGTTTATATCTTTTTCCTGCTGCTATATTTCTGTGGGGAAAACCCAGAAAAACTGTTGGAACAGCCCTCAAACGTGACCCTAAAGGTTTAACACGCCTGTATCATTTTATCTCAAATCTAGGCCACAAAGCCACCACTGACCACAGCATAAAATTTTGTGCAATATTTCTACTTTCTGTTTTGCGATATACACGATTAATGGGATTATAAATTCAGTTCAGCATGAATGTCGTCCAGAACATTTTAATTGTGTTCTTTGCTTGTGTTTTTTTTTTTTTTTTTTTTTGATGAGGAAGGAAGAAAACATTCATGGAAATGTGCAATATGTTCTGTAATCTGACCTCACCAAAAGGAAACTGAACAGCAAACGTGTCACACGATTCAGTTACAAAGTGAAAATAAGTAGGCCGTAAACATTGTATAAATTATTTAAATAAGCTCAATTAACCAACATCGTATAACTAGAGTACTAGAGTACTGATCCGTTTTACTACAGATTGACACACATATAGACATATCAGTCATACAGTAACTCGACAGATTCAAAAAACACGTGTTCACATGTGAACGGAACTTGTTTTAAGGGTACTAAAAAGTTATTTGTTTCCACTAACCCGACCGACCCTATTTTGTGCCGACCCTAAACTTTTTTTTCGTAGCCTTCGGGATATTACGGTTGCAAAAACACTGTTTTTCGTCAATTCCTCTAAAAACAAGGTAAAAATGGAAAAAAAGTTAAAAAATAAAAAAAGTTTAGCCGACCTACCGACCCGATGTTTGTTGAAACACACAACTTTTTTTCCCGCCTTAAAAGTCGAAAGATAATTTTCCGCGCGTGATGAATTCCTGCAAGACTTCTATATATCAAGACTGTACTATATCTGACTTTTCTTACACAAAGATTATAAACATCAACGACCAGGGACTCTATATATACATAAGCATGCACATCTATAAAGAGTTGCTGAAGAATCGAATATATAGTCTACTGTGTCCCAAAAATTCCATCGAAACTTATGTGACAAGCGAAATATAAATTATGATTACTTATTAGTTTGTATAATCTGCAGGGACACTAGATTGTGCTTTTACACAACGGTAACTTATTTCTGTTTTCTGTTGTAAAAAATCGATAACACGGAAGAAATCATGATTTCCCCAATGAACCTGAATTCGCTACAGCAGACGTTAACCCGCGCGAGTGTAAAAATATACACAAGTCATGTGTAGGCACACGTGAACAGAGGTTCACTGAGGTCATATCGAATGTAGTTCCGGCAGACAGGCGTGTTCAAGGGCAGGTCAAGTATACTTTGGCTGGCTATTTATAACGTTGCCCCATTACCATTGACCCATATTTAAGTCGGACAGCTCGCACTAAATGGGTTTTCCGCTTAAGAGCGTCTTGGATGTCAAGAAAATGTAGAACAGAGCAATCGATGTGGATCGAGATAAATATTTTGCTTCTTATATAAATTGTTTATACTGCAGTCACGAGAAATATCTTCCGTACTGTATTATGGAATATTTTAATATATTTAACTCTCAAACCAGACACCAATTAAATGACCAATAATATATTAAAGGGAGCATAAAATAGTGATATCTACCATTTTAGTCAGTTTTATCAAAATGTAACAGTGATATTTAAAGCTATATATACTCTCTATCGGACATCTTGACCCAAATGACCTAAAAGTTATTAGTGTTCTAAGTCCACTTTTTACCTAGCTAGATCAAAATATGGTCACCGCTAATCGAACATATAGTGACCACTTGAGCAAATAAGTGTGGCCACGAGATTGCGATATTTTTTTTTCTTAGTTACTATCTTGTAGCCCCACGAGATAACTAAGAAAAACACCATGTCCCCTCGGTGCTTTCGTAAAATTCTGATTCTCGCTGTATCAAATAGAATTATCACCTAAGGTGATTTATAACCTGGTATCCTTGCGGGACGTGACGAGAGGAGCGTGATTCCTATACACAAGGGGGGGGGGGGGTATAATTGTTACATAATAATCGACTGTGCCATAGCCATTAACAAAAACTTCCATCAGCAGTGAGTAGAATTCAAATATCAGGATATTTCGCAGAAAAGTAATCACTTGTTTGATGCTGAAATAGAATATAAACAACATAACACGTGAATTGATATGGGATATGGCGCTGAACATAGTCTACATGTTGCAGTATATCACTTTTTCTTAATATCTGCTTTTCATTTTTACTAAATAGCTCTTTTTACCCGATGGTTATAAATACCGCTGGTCTAGACTGACAAATATGCTTTTTAATCAGTATATCTACGGATGGACAAGTTCGGTGGACGAGTGGTCAGAGGTTCCTGCTATGCAGTGGGAGGTTTTGAGTTTGATCTTCGATGTCGATATGGATATATCACGTGCTTGGCGTACAACGTATAGATGTATTTAAAGGTCAGACATTCAATAGAAGGAATTCAAAATGTGACTTTATTTCTTATCATACTGCTACGCCGTGATAGTGTGAGCGGAAACTGACCTTGAACTGTCATTTTGTTGTTGGAATGATACTTGTTTTGATGTCTACGTTGGACGCCATCTTGAAAACCTTTTTCTTCCTCCACAAATAATTTTACAATGACCACAAACAGAGCATAAACAAACTACGTTTAGTGCACCTACGACTGTATTTGTCATTTACACCGCGGGGATTAATAAGTGCACGCTATGCCTTTTCACAACCACTGTGTAACAGATTATCCAGTATTAAAATGAAACCAAGAATCAATATTGCAAGAAATGCCAAAATAAAAGAAGTTTTAAGGCCTGAAATAAAATGCAAACAGACTTGACGAGGGGTCGGGACGTCGACTTCCTTCGGCAAATATCACCTATTGCAGGTCATCTCGTAGAAAAAAATGTGTTCTTCAAGGTCGACTTGTGAGGCCCAAATGAAATTTTTGATTTCGTTACCAAGTAAACAATCCAATCATGTCCCCCAAGCATGCATTGAAGGCTTATATTCGGTTCTTCCTTAACTTTCTTTCCATAATCGATTGGAAGAGATCAGTGTCGTATAAAAGTAACCAACACACAGAATGGACACAGAAACCAAGAGCTGTCGCGTCTCAGTAAAATGTTGCAGTTAAAAGACAAAATAAGAATATCTGTTAAATCAAAAAGTAAACAAGGGCAATAAATATGTAGTCCATTTTTCAAAGGTTCAGTAAAACAAACTGAGATGGTATGAAAAACTTATGAGAATTTTAAGACGAAAAGGGGGCATAAGCTATCCAAAAATTATGACAGAGCTATTAAATTCTTGCCAATATATGGAGGTGATGATACAAGTACAAATGTATTCCAACTCTCTAAGTTATACCTTGAAAATAAAGAGGTACAAAAAAAAAGAAGAAAAAAAGAAAGAAGAAAACCCGTAACCTTTCCGACGACGCCTACGCTCGAGTGCGTGGAATCTATTTATTGGTGGACTAGTCGAACTGAAAAGGGGCATAACTTGGCCCAAATCCCTGAACCTTGACAAAGTTATACAATCCTGCCTACAGGTGGATGACAAACAAGCATTCCAAGTTTCAAAGCAATACATTAAAAGGGTCATTAAAATGGCAAAATAAGAAAATGTTAATCATAATTACCAACCAGTAAATTTAAATCTTACATGCCAAAGGCAGATTCAATGTGTGGGGTGGGGCGTACCCGGCGTGCGCCCCCTTTAAAATTCCTCGAACGGACCATACATAATTGTAGACATACAAAACACCAACACTCACGAGAATTCACTATTTTACAGCTTTAAACGGGAAAACCCCATGACCCTAGACCAACCGGAACTACACCCTTATCATTGCAAGCCGCTTGCTTTGTCACTGGCCTACATTTGTTAAATAATTCCCCCCCCCCCCCGCTAACCTGAACTCTGGATCCGGCATTGCATACAATTACATGCACGTGATTGTAGTTCACCGATATTAGATCTACACGCGTGACACAGTTCTGGCCGAGGAATGTAACGCATGCTCATTATTCAAGGATAGATATTGACCTTGCAAAGCCATTGCCAGGTATAACAGACTGGATTAAGAAGATTAGGATTAAAGCAGCTTTAGTTATAAAGACATTATCCAGAGGCGAGGTTTTGGTATTTTTTCATTCATTTTCGTTTTAAGATCTCACTTAATCCGCTAAATGACAGAAACATCCTTGTAAACCAAATCTCAATGGGAATAACTAGTTGCCATTTTTTCTCATGTTTTTTTTTTTTTAACCAGACAGGGTTATACCTAGTTATTTAATATTGAAATAGATTAGCTAATATTTGAGAGGTAATTACAAAATTGTATCAAACTACGAACAAGTGAAGCAAAATAAATATTATTTCCTATTTCAAAAGAAAACGAAACAAGAGGGCAATTATTATTTTTTAGATTGCTCACCAAAGTAAACTTATTCAAAACCATTCAAGTCACTCAACCTCCAGTATTATCAGGTTCAAATTACAAAGAATTCTTAAGTTAGTTAATCATCTAGAAGCCTCATTTTCATAGAATTAACTTCATTTTAGGAATTTTGGTAGACAGCCAGGAGGTGACTATTTATGATAAATAAAATTCTGGCCATCGGTCTTATAGAAGAAAATAATAGAAATTTTCAATATAAAGCTACTCGGAACTACTCGACCCCATGCCATAGGCCTCATTTCTTTCAAGAGATCAACTTTATTTTAGCATTTATGGCAGATGACTATGATGTGACCATTTGTGCCAAATTAATTTAATTCTGACCAATGGTGTCAGAGAAGATTATTGAAATATCTAAAGTAAAATTCTGTTGGCTACCATGGTAACCAGGGGGTGTTCCCACTTTGCCAACTTTATATATTTTGCTACCAAAATCAGAGTTGGCAAAGTGGGAATTTGACCAGGTAAGGTAAAGGTGTTAATCCCCGATAAATGCTTGCGGTGCAACAATAAAAAAATACCATTGCGTTTTATCTTGGCAAATATGTATAGTACTTCATACTATAACTCACCGATTTTAATGTGACTGTTAAATAAGCATAGTTGAATTACCGATTTTTGGTAAAATATGTATAGTACTTCATACTAAAACTCACCGATTTTAATTTTAATATATCTATTAACCTAGGCACAGCATAAACCATCTGGGCTTATTGTACATTATCACCGTTATATCTGACAGCGTACAGGTAACCTTCACTCAAGAACTGGAAAGTTGGCATAGTGGGAATACTAAAAGGTGTGAAGTTGGCAAAGTTGGAACAAACCGTAACCAGAGCTCTGCGGATCAAATTCATTTTATTGACTTTTGTGGTCTGTTGTTGTTTTCGCTGATTTCAGGAATTAGAAGTTGGACCCATGCCGTAGATTCACAAGTTACAGAGAGGTGTGGGTGTGTGTGTGTTAGAGAGAGAGAAGGAAAGAGATTTCATGATGCATGAAAAGACAAAGTAATAGCTGATTACACAGATGAACTGTTCGATTCTTAACTGTTGGGAAAAATATTAGATTTATTTTAGTCAAAGAACGGTCTGAATATGGACGTACAAAAAAGAGAGGGCCAAGATGGCCCTGAATCGCTCACCTGAGAAAGATGATTGCTTAAGAAATAAAGATGCTAGAGTGAGACTATTTGACTACTTGACTATTAGAGTTTACCGTCGCTTCGACAGTATTTCAATCATATAGCGACGTCCAGCTAATTACAGGTGGAGGAAGACCCCGAATGCACGGATGCATCTGGGTAGAACCACCGACTTACCGCAAGCCAACTGGAAGGCTTCCTCACATGAAAATCCGAATGACCCTGCTGGGATTCGAACCCACGCGGTGAGGGGCTGAGTGAGTTTTAAAGTCAGCGACTTAACCCTCTCGGCCACGGAGGCCCCCATGCTATAGTGTAAACAAAGTGAAAATTGACTTTTTTTAAAGTGAAAGGGGCATAAGTCTTAAAATAACCAGTCAATATCAGCCATAATTAAACCCATTTGCGAGATTATGGTCATAAACATTGTCTTAAAGTTTGAAGATGATTGCTAAAAAAATGAAGACGCTAGGGTGTAAACAATGTGAATTCTGGCACTTTTTATAATAAAAGGGACATAACTCCTGATCTAATTGGCCAATCTCAGCCATAACCAAACTCAATCGAGAGATTATGGTCATTAACATTGTTTTAAAGTTAAAGATGATTATTTAAAAAATGAAGGTGCAAGAGTGTAAACACTAAAATGTTGACGACTTACACTGCACGACGGACACTCACGGGATCACAAAAGCTCATCCTGAGCTGTGCTCAGGTGAGCCAAAATAAATATTATTGAATAACCGGAGAATTTTCCTTGCTGCACATATTGAAACTCCTGTTATAGAACATGTTAATTGATGTTATTCACGACGGGAACAGGTGGATAGGGCGGAGTCTTAAGAATCAATACTTTATTTGGTAAGTGTGAACTGCGTTAAATTTCAAAACATAATTTCAACCACTAAATAGGTTAGTGTTTTTAGTAAGCTGCGCTGCGGCAGACCGATTTAATTTTATTGATGCTTACTAAAAAAAACACTAACCTTTACATAAAGTGTCAAAGAAGGAGGCTGCAGACGACGCGTTCTTGGGGGGAACAGTCACGTTTGTTGGAACGTGCATGTGAAGGAAGCAGACGACACTAATCCATGACGTAACACAAGAATAATTGGTTTCTTGACACACCTTGTGACATAAACCCACCTACACATTCCTTTCTTGAAAATATGGAATAATGTACTAAGTAAATGATTTATTTCTCTCCAAAATATGTTTTAATAAAAGATTCGAAAATGCCATTCGGACTGCTCCGTGACGTTTTGAATCGGTATGGTCTGCCAAAGGATTACATTTTACAAATAAGCAAAGACTATTTACTAGGTTTGAGCGGGCATTGCCGAATATATACGATTGTACAGATGCCAATCGTGTTACTCCGGCTATGTCCGGAATCCTCCGTATTTAATTAATTACAGTAATAATTCAGTTTCGGCATAACTGTGTAACCTCACTTTACAATGCCGAATGAATATTGTAACGATTTTCAACTTGGTCATTTTTAAAAACGTTACACACCAAGACAACTAGCTGAAATATACTTCATATTCACGAAAGTTTGATAAAGTATTCTGACTACATTAAGTTTATTTAATAAATATAAAGAGGATAATTGTTCATTTTGGTGTAAGATCGATTTATAATTTCAGAGTGAACATAGAACGTGATATTTTCACGAGTGGCGAAGCCACGAGTGAAAATGCATATTTTTATGTTCACGAATGATATTATACATTGATCTTTCACCAAAACAATTTTTCTTTTTATTTGATGCTTTAAAGGCCATAAATTAGCTGTTTTATTCACAAAAGACGTCAAATATGGCGGGATTATCTCACGTGCGTGGCGTTTTTTATGACGTCATGTCTTGCGTAAAACCCAGGATAAATGACTCTCCGATCATTTTGTAACGTAGAGTCGGGTTCAAGTTCCAAAGTGAAAATTATGAAAATGATAATATTCACTGTTTTAAACAGTAAAATTACCATTTTTAATTCATTGATATTTCCCTATAATCCACTGAAAATCATTTAATAAAAAAATATTTATCAAAACATCCCTCTTTGATACACAGAGACTGTTTTCGGGTCGAACGTTATAAATATCTTCAGTTTATTATAGTTGCACTGAAAGACGGTGTTCAGACTTCTTTACAACTATGATGTTGACGCTTTAATACCGCGTACACTGTGAAAATGTAACGATTTGCCTCAGAAAGGGCCATTGTCCCATTGATAAAAATCATTTCCCGATCATATAATTGTCTCTACATTCTTCATTACTTTTGTCCCCATCAACGTCGCGAATCTTTTTTTAAAAAGATATTTCTTGATTATCTTGGTTATCTAATTATATATTGAATGTCATTTTTCTCCTTCGACTTACACCTGTCGCGGGGCCTCCGTGGCCGAGAGGGTAAAGTCGCTTACTTTATAACTAACTCAGCCCCTCATCCGTGCATTCGGGGTCTTCCTCCACCCGTAATTAGCTGGACGTCGCTATATGACTGAAATACTGTCGAAGCGACGGTAAACTCAAATAGTCAAGTCTTACACCTGTCGCATAGAAATCTATGAAGAAATGAAATACTTTGTGAAGTTACGGGTAATTACTTAGTATGTACGACAGGAGTTTAAACTCTGAAAACCGCAGTTCTTGACCAAGATGGTTCGATTCCTCCCCTATATTGCCCGGGAAAACAGGGTCCCCTAATCCATCTAGATATGCAATGTCTATATTTTAAAAACAGACTCTTAAGATTCTAAAATATGAAGCTGTAAATTTCTTCTTATAGATCTACGATTAATTTAGAAAACAACATATGGTGAGGTTTCCCTTTTATCTTTTCTCTCAGTGATAGTAAAACTTTTAATTGTAACAGCTATCATGTACAGCACTTCGAAAATTGTTTCTTTAAAATATTGTCTCCACAAACCATTGGCACCAAATAAGGTGTGATAATAACCTAATAATGATTATATCAGACACGCGTAGTTTCATTCTGAATTTCTCAGTATCTAGTTAGCTGTTAATTTTGACGGCCCTCCAGTTATTTTCCGGGAAAATTTACGAATGTCAATCATTTGAAACTTTTTTTCAGACAGATTGTTGGCGTC
>CM037794.1:38536186-38586186 GCA_021229015.1 Solen grandis
CATGAAAGTACCTTGCATGCAAAACTTTCACCCAAATTTCTAAGTTAAAAAGGGGCAATAATTTGTAACATATTCTATCAAGAGTTTTCTACCATGAAAGTATGATACCCCTAAACATATTAAAGATGTTTCAAATCAATCACATGCCTGGGTACTGAGATATAAGCATGAAAGTATCTTGCATGCACAACTTTAACCAAAATTTCTAAGTTAAAAAGGGGCCATAATTTGTAATATCTACCTTGGTTGTCTGATGTCCCTAAACATATTCATAAACTTTCAAGTCAATACCATTAATGATTATTGAGATATTAACTAGATAGTAGCTTGCACGCAAAACTGTAACCAAATTTTCTATTGCATGCAAAACTTAACCAAAATTCTAAGTAAAAAAGGGACCATAATTCATATTAAATTCAGTCAAGAGTTATCTACCTTGGTTTTCTGATGCCCCTGATCATATTTACAAACTTTCAAGTCAATACCATAAATGGTTATTGAGATATAAGGTTGATAGTAACTTGCACACCAAACTTTAACCAAAAGCTGCAACGCCGACGCCAGGGTGACAACAATAGCTCTCATATTCTTCGAATAGTCGAGCTAAAAATGTGGCATCTAAAGTGTTTGAAATGCTTTTCTAACATTTGACTAAGTGACCTAGATTTTGATCCTACTTTAATTTGCACTCACCTCGGATTACATGCAGTCATTATTTTTATCAAGTTTAATGAAGACTGGGACAAAAGATTTGAGCTCATAACCTTGATTTTGACCCCATGTACATAATACAAAATGTAAGAACTTGTTTTCAAACCAATTTAAAAAGAAGTAAGTTTAATGTAGATATTGATAATAATGACGTCCAATATCTATACCATCATGTATAGTATCTTGTGAAATACCAGTAGACAAAATGTCCATAGAGTTAACCTCCACACCATAGCATGCAGACGACATTACCAAGGTCACTACAATATCGTGGCAGACTGGTCTGAAATTCTTTAGAATATGAGAAACATCCCCTGATGTCTGTTGTACTAATGAAGACTGTCACTTTCAGTTAATGCACTCTCAGTTTATAACAGCTTTTTTAAATCATTCACTGTTGTTGACTCTTACCCTACCCTCATAAATATTCATATACAAAAGCATGATTTGATGAATAGTAAGTGAACACACTTTTGGTATTTGAAACAATGATTTTTTTCTTTGCCATGCAGAATTTGTAAAATCTTAGGTTTCAAAATATTGTATGAAAAAAACTGAGGAGACCCTGATCACACAGGCCCTTTAGGAGCAATCTGAACTGGGTCTGCTTTGTTTGCTAATGCATCAAAATGAATCTATAATAAGTAAAGGGTTAAATTTATTAATTTAAGCCTGGCTAGTCAATTTGTTTACACAGCATGCTGGAACTATCTACTGGATGTTGGGACCTGGCTTATAATCTACCAATCAAACTTGGCCTCAAGCAATACTTTAAATACTTTGGACAAATTCCACCATTCTTGTTCTTCTGATAAACATACCCAAATATATTATTTTTCTTTTTAACAAATATTGTTCGATATTTGGGTAGTAAGTTCTACCAAATTTCAGTAGTACTTAGCACTAAGTATTGTAGGTGGAAATGGGGCCAGATTGTAGACTTTAGAAATGGTGTATCTGTAATATGTGGATAGGTCAGGTCATGTGGTGCAAATAAACTTTAACATCAATGATTGTATCATAATTAATCCCTTGATACCTCTGAGGATTCTAACTAACATCTTTAAAATACATTACCTTTGAATTTCGATCTTATATTAGCAAGCTCTTTGTTGATCCTCTTTATTTCTGCCTCTTTACTTTTACCTAAAAATAGAAAAGAAAAGTAACAGTAAATTTCATTAAACAATGATGAAAGACTAAAACCCCCTTTTCAATCCTTCAAAAAGGATTTTCATCTTAAATCTGTTTCCAGCTAACTGTGCTACTGATCAACTCTGAAGTTTTACAAACTTACATGCAAATATGTAATAAATAAATCTTCTTTAAACAGCAGGCATTTCTTAAGGTACTTTAGGAATGCAAATCCAATGAATCACAAAATCCTCTCGATTGGAAACAAAAAAAACCCTGGTATGATTAGATAAATGTCCTGTCGATTAGAAATATTTTGAATGCATTCCAAGCTGAAATTTCTTATAAACGTGAAGAACCTTCCAATCTGAAAATCCATTCCAGGAATTTTTGTTCCCAATGATTGTGGAAGCAGAAAATTTTATATTCACAAAATACATAAATAAAGACCTGCAGTTTCTCAAGAAGAAAGATCTGAAATTAAGTTTAATGCTGTGTTCAAGAACCTTGTCAATGGCAATAGCCTGAAATGAAATTAACAAGAAAAACAAAGAAATTCTCTTTTAATTATAAACTCAAAAACACAATAATTAATTTTTTCTTTCCTGAGAGCTATCAACACAGTCAAGAAGATTTTTACAGTCAAGACAGTGATAGCTTGTTACGCATACACAATCTCCCTTATGCAATGCAAATGGACAAACATCATGCCTGGAGACAGCAATCAATGATGACAATCTATAGCTTCAAAAGCCTGACACAGGATGCTTCCCACTGCCTGCCTGCCTGCCAGGTAGTAATGGCTAGACTTGTAAATGTGGACACTTACACATCATCTGATCTCGCTGATTAGGTTCACTTGATAAGTTTCTCTTATCTTGTCAACAAAACATGCTTATGTCAGTAGAACTTCTTAACACTTAATACAAATAGAAATGTATCAGGAAAAGAGGATGGGCAAAGAGTAAGACACTGCGGCAAATCAGGAAAATTTGATAGAGAAGAGTAGAAGAGAAGGAAAACATTGAAAAGTATGCATCAATTAATTTAGAAAAACACAAGAGAATCGGTAGAACCGATGGATACTCCCCGAATAAATGCTAAATAACAAAGGGCAATAACTCCACAATTATGCAAAACAGAGTTGTAGTTCTTGTTCAATGCACTTCTCCTCATTGAGATCTATCTATCTATGAAGTTTCATGTTGATACCTCTTATACTTTTTGTGATATGCTCCGGAAAAAATTTAAGTATGAAAAATAACAAAGGGCAATAACTCCAAAATTATGCAAAACAGAGTTGTGGTTCTTGTACACTGCACTTCTCTTTGAGATCTATCTACCTATGAAGTTTCATGTTGATACCTCTAATAGTTTTTGTGTTATGCTCCGGACAAAATTATGACGGATGAACGGACGGACAGACGGACGGATAAAGTGGCAACTATATGCTCTCCCTTCGGGGAGCATAAAAATGGAATAGAATAGACAGACTGGAGAGAAAGGAGAAGTCATTTGTGAACTCATTCAAGAGGCAAGAGAAGAATCAGATTTTTCAATAAAATTCTGCCCAATTAATGATTCACTCGAAAACTCATTATATATATGTCAGAATTTCATATGAAAACAAAGCTGAGAAATCAATTCATCTTACATTCAGAATGCCAAACTTCAAGACATTCCTCGATTTGACTAAGTGTACCAACCCCACCCCCTTGCCCTAACAACTTCAAGGTCAAACTGAGAGGCACCAGTTCAAGTATTGTGCCTATTGATCTCCTATCCTTTAGTGAAAGCTTCTGATACAGAGACTTGCAAGCTAGAACGTATGGGCTATCCATCATTGATTTCTATTCGCCAGTATTCCATGATGGGTTTTTCGTTTGAAACAAATCAGTCCCTTGCGACAAACAAACCAAATCTTCAGATGTGATCACTGATTCTGTTTAATAATATCAAATTCTATTTCCTCACAACGGGATTGTTTCGTCTATGGAAGAATGTCTGCAATATGTTTAGAGAAAGCAATATACAATTTAGTAGGCTTTGGGTGGATTTTGCAAATAAATTAAATCTGAAATTGACAATATTAAAACAAAATCTTACTGCCATATCCCATTTAGAATATTGCAGTAGGAACAAATTTCAAGGGCTGACACTGTGATTTAACATTTTCATAAAAATCCATGATTTGCTGATCAGGTTTAACTATGGATGGGCCATCACGGTAGTGTCCACCAGTCTAAAGGTTAGAGGTTTGAATCTACTTTGTCATCATGCTTTAATGTATGGACATATAATCAATAACTTTGAAAATTGATGCAGCAAAAGTTTATCTAACTGAAAATAATTTACAACTTGCAAAACCAACAAAACCCTACGAACCATTTTTTGGACTTATGCGTGAATCACAATCTTGATTATTTGCTGTATAATATTTTCTGTCAGCACCAAGGGCTACAAAAGCTATAGATCTTAATATGAAACTGTTACAACAAATCATTTCAGGAACAGCCAAAATCTAGTGGAAGTATTTGATATTAGTCTCAGGCATGAGAAAAGGAAATTTAGAAATCAACATCTTTTATTATCAACTGGATTCCAAGAAATCAATATTTATCATACATGCCTTCAGAGTTTGACATTGGCTTTTTAGCCAGGTATCCTGATGGAAAGTCTGCTTGAAAATTTAGGAGTCCTTGTCATGTCATTTGAATATGATGGCTTTATTTGCAATACCATTGGTTGAAGATGTAATTTATCAAAGAGGGTTAAAAGTAACAGGGGTTTTCTAAAGTGGACGCCCTCTTGCCCCTGCCGGGTTGAAATCACCATGGGCAAGTGATTTTTCCAAGGAGATAGCCCGTCGGGCAAGTTTATTTTCGTACATGAAATTTTTCGGGTTTTTTTTTTTTTATATTTTATTTTCTACATTATATAGGGGGTGAGTTGCTTGCAAATTGTGTTTGATACATGTTAACTAAAATTTATCTTAATACTACACATATTTAGTTTTAAACATTAACAAACACTAACTAACTTAAAGATCGGACAAGCTGTTTTCACTGGGGGCAAGTAGATGTTCAAAGTAACTTGCCCCCTTGGGCAAGTGAAAGTCAAATCCTTAAGGAAACCCCTGCAGTAAGAACATTACGTGAAGATGATTGCATCAGTTTGCAGTAATGTGGCTGTTAACTTTACTTTCAATAGGAAAAGTGTCCCAAAAGAATTCAACTCTGGAGTCCCTTCGCAATTTTTAGTGTCCTGCTGAACTTTCATTGATTTTAATTGATTCATAACAATAATCAAATTGTCAATGGCAACAACCAGTTACCACCCTGACCAATCAATGATTGACATGTATCTCAAAAAGACTTAACAAATTGGTAGAGACCCTCATGCCTGTATCAAGGATCTCACTAACTTATGTTTAGAATACTTCTTTTTACCTTGATTAATACGTTTTTTTAATTCATACAAGTAAACTTTTTTTGATGGTGCTAAGGTCAGACCAGAATGTAAAGATCATGAAAGATTCCTGCCTCAAATGGATTGTATGCTTCTAACATAGAGATTTATAGTTACAAAAATTTTATGCTAAAACTGGAACACAGCATCCTTATTTTCAAGAAAAGACTCCTGTCTCGTGTGCAGTTCCTTCAGGGGTTTTCTTAAGTGGACGCCCACTTGCCTGTGCCGGGTTAAAATCACTGTGGGCAAGTGATTTTTCAAAAAAGATAGCCCAGCGAGCAAGTTTATTTATGTAAATGAAATCTATTGTTTTTTTTATTTTCTATAGTATATCAGGGTATTGTTTGAATACATATTACTAAAATTATTTAATATGCACATACTTAGTTTTAACTTAACAAACACTAACTAACATTAAAGATTCCGCAACTGTTTTCACATGGAGCTTGTAGATGTTCAAAGAATTGCTGTAAAGTAAAAGTCAAATCCTTAAGTAAACCCCTGTCCTTTAATTTCAACTTTGACAAATCTTTGTCTAGGAAAACTAACATATTCTTTGTCTAGGACTTTATTGTTAAGAATCCTATTGAGAACTATCTTGTCCTACCTGAATTCTGGGTTGAGGACAAATTGTGAAACAAAAGAAATAACTGTGAAACCCATGTAATGTCAGACAGCCTAAAAATAAATATTCCATCTCTTAATCTGAGGGAAAGTTGTTGAAAAACCAATGTATGTGGACCATTCTATCAATTGTTTCTCTATTCAATAACATTTAGGCTGGGGTTACAATGAGTCTGGCATACAGTCAAGTGAGCGCTGCTGATAGAAAAAAAAATGAAGATAAAGAATCAGGACCATGCTGAGGAAAAGGAAGTTTTGATTTAAATCAACTTAAAGATTGTGGAGAGAAAGGTCACATTGTATCAAACACTTCTCTTTTTATTGTGTATTAATTAACCCTTTCCCTCATAGAGGAAACCATGAAAAGACCTATGCGAACAGCATAAAACCAGATCAGCCTGCGAGTAACTCGCAGGCTGATCAGGTTTTATGCTGTTCGCTGCTCCTCAATGGTCTGGAAATGAGGATTTTGTAATTAAATTTGGTTAGGTTCAACTGTGGTTTTCTGCAGATCAGGCTTTATGTGGTACCTAATGAGTGCGTCAAAATGAGTCTATATGAGGGAAAGGGTTAATTAAATTAACTAAACACTTATGAGATAATTGCTTGGATAACTTCTGCCCGTAAGGGAACTGTATTGTCAAGTTATGTACATGTGATGGAAAGCTGGAGAAGTAACAAGTGTTTTCCTTGTTTTAACAAGTTAGTAAACAGCAGTCAAGGACAGCCTTATCATCGCGAGGGAACAATAAATACGAGTATTTACACAGGCTCTTTTTTTCCTGCGACCTTAAAGCATGCTCTTTATGTTAATGTAATTACAAATATTGATATTGACTGAAATGGAAGAGAAAAAAAAAAAGTTAGCTGGAAAAATGTTGAAAACAGAGAACTGTTGCTTAATTAATTGACATGTTACTGATAGCCAGAACTTATTCCAGCTTTATTGTGAATCTCTCCAATACACTCACAGCAATCATCATCATCAGAAGCAGCAGCAACATTATCATGTAATTTTCCAGCTTTCTTATTAATCACACCAATAAACTGACAAGCATTCCTCAGATCAGTATCAAATAATCAAAGTTTAAATGGGATACTAAAATACAACTTAAAATTATATTATTTGATGCAGTTACTTAATCTAATTTCAACTGTTGGAAAAATCAAGTACAAATAAGATTTATCAGCGTGGTTGAAGGACACTCCAGCTACACTGCCTTGAACAATATGGGAAGATATTAAACTCTTTGTACAAGCTGTGAGTTTAATAACATGAGAAGATATTAAGCTCTTTGTAACTAAGTAAGTTAATATCAAAGCTGTGTGTTGACAACCTCAACCAACATGAAGTAATCTTGAACTTGAATGTACACATTACTGCAGCTAGATCGAGAGCAATGCACGAAGCCTGATCAATAGTTCTCTCGCACTCTACACTGCTACAGTACTGCCCATCTCCCAATCTCTCAGATGTACATCTTCTTTGATACATTCTCTCAGAGAAGATTGGTCTTTTATATGTTATAAATATTTAAGTGGCTATTATGACTTATTTGCAGACTATTTTTAGTGGAATACAGGAAGCAAGAGAAGAGAGAGAGAAGAGAGGGAGCAAAATAAGAGAGATTAAACAAGAGAGAGATAGAGAGAATTAAACTTTAAAGGTAGATATTGAAAGAAAAAAGACAGGATGACTCAATCATCGACAGTAAGCAAGATGTTCTAAGAATAAGGAGAAAAATATTTTGGCATCAATCAATTGCTTGCATAATTCACACATTAAGCCCCCCCCCACCCAACCATATATTGATTATTATTATCAAGCCTTTAAACTGTTTTGCCTCTCTGCAAGCCTTCCAATGATACCTAGGTAGACAACATGGTTATTGTCTAGGATTCCAAACTGATTGGAAATAATGTTCTTCACAGTGCTTGTTTGTTTGCTCAGTTTTACTTACCACAAACATCCTTTCAGTCATTTGGGAACCTTTGTTTTCATGAAACAGACACATGCGTGCAAGCAAGATTTATCTAACAACTTTTTTATGTCATGCCTGAGGATTGAACCCATGACTTTATAGTTATAAAACACTTGAGGTCCAACAGTTGAACAATATATGCAAGTTGATGAAATAAGTCATTAATTTAGTTCAGTCATTTATGTGAGCATCCTAACTTAAGGACTTCAATGCTTCTGTTTAACCCTTTCCCTACTAGACTCATTTTGACGCACTCAATAGGTACCACATAAAGCCTGATCTGCAGAAAGCCAAACTCAAACCTTACCAAATTTAATTGTAAAATCCTCATTACCAGACCACTGAGGAGCAGCGAACAGCATAAAACCTGATCAGCCTGCGAGTTACTCGCAGGCTGATCTGGTTTTATGCTGTTCGCATAGGTCTTTTCATGGTATCCTCAATGAGGGAAAGGGTTAAGTATATTTAGGAGAAAAACTTATGAAAAGTGAACTTAAAGCATGGTACATTCTCACTAGGCTTCCAAGAGCTGGAGTCTGCCCATTAAGTTTTACAAGAAATACTCAGAATACTGGAGTCCAGGACCTCACATTAGGACTTAATGAGAACTCTGCGTCAATCAATCATACTACAAAAGCTTCCCTCCACAATTCATACAGAAGCTAGTCTAACATCAGTGAATATAAGTATCACCTAAGTAATAGAATGATGTACTTCTTTTCAATGACTCTCTAGGGTAGGTTTATCAAGTATACTGCAACCAATTGACTATCCTCTGTCAAGTACATGCAATTATAATAATCAGACACCAATTGCCTTTGAATTAACACAGCTATGGGATTTGTATCTCTCGTTCAGTCTCTCTGACATGTGCCCATCCAATTCAAATTTTCTTCCTGGTTCAATAAATAATGCAGCATGACTCCAGATACTGACAGTGGGTGCTAAATAATGGCAGTTGATCTGCAGACAATAAGGGTCAAATTAACCTTTTACCACTGGAATGAACGACCCATCTCACACCACATTAGACCAACTGAAATCTTATCAGACACAAAAATCCTCAGTTTCAATAATTTTTTTTTAAGGCACACAATATTGTATAGATTTTTGTTTGTTTTGGTGAATGGATATGGAATATTTCTCATTGAGAAGTTAAACAATGCTAATATTATCTTGATCACATAGTGCAAGTGAAAATTGTATCACATCTGGATGAGATAAATTCAATATTTACTATACCAAATTTTCTTTTTATTTTATGCTTACTGCTGCTACATACCCAAAAACATACCCTTCATATAATTAACATGACACCAAAACGCCCCAAAATGAATATGCATATTGGTTAAATCAGTGAAAAGCTGTACAAACCTCCGAAAACTTACTAATGCACAAGAATCTTGCTTTCAATACTTACCTTAAGTCAACAACCTCTGACAAACATTTGGGACGGGGATATACCTGTTTTGGCGTCAGGTTAATTATAAGTGAAACAAGAGCTGTCAGAGGACAGCACGCTCGACTATTCAAAATGCTTGTTGGTAAATCAAATGAAATCTATTTCAATTCTTGCCCTTCACATACCCTGTACATAATAATAGTAAAAAATGGTATACCTTGATAGTCTGATACCCCTTAATATTTTTATGACGTCTAAAATCAATCCCATGCCTAGTTACTGCCACAAAAGCACAATAACACTGTGCATGCAAAACTGTAACCAAAACTCCAAGTTAGAAAAGGGCCATAATTTGCATCAGTCCAAAAGTTATCCTCCTTAGTTTTCTGATGCCCTTAAAGACACTCCTCAACTATCTAGTCAATTCCACAAGCAATTTCTGAGATATAAGCTGGATAGTAGCTTGAATGCAAAAATTCAACCAAAATTCTAAGTTAAAAGGGGGTCATAATTTTTAATATATTCCATCAAGTGTTATCTCTCTTTATAGTATGATACCCCTAAACATATTAAAGATGTTCAAATCAATCCCATGCCTGGACTCTGAGATATTAGCATGAAAGTACCTTGCATGCAAAACTTAAACCAAAATTTCTAAGTTAAAAAGGGCAATAATCTGTAACATATTCCATCAAGAGTTATCTACCATAAAAGTATGATACCCCTAAACATATTAAAGATGTTTCAAATCAATCCAATGCCTGGATACTGAGATATTAGCATGAAAGTACCTTGCATGCAAAACTTTAACCAAAATTTCTAAGTTAAAAGGGGCCATAATTTGTAACATAATCTATCAAGAGTTATCTACCATGAAAGTTTGATACCCCTAAATTCAAATCAATCCCATGCCTGGATACTGAGATATTAGCATGAAAGTAGCTTGCATGCAATACTTTAACCAAAATTTCTAAGTTAAAAAGGGGCCATAATTTGTAATATATTCCATTAAGAGTTATATACCTTGGTTGTATAATGCCCCTAAACATATTCATAAACTTTCAAGTCAATACCATTAATGGTTATTGAGATACAAACTAGATAGTAGCTTGCACGCAAAACTTTAACCAAATTTTCTAATGCATGCAAAACTTTAACCAAAATTTCTAAGTTAAAAAGGGGCCATAATTCATATTAAATTCAGTCAAGAGTTATCTTCCTTGGTTGTCTGATGCCCCTGAACATATTTATAAACTTTCAAGTCAATACCATAAATGGTTATTGAGATATAAGGTCGATAGTAACTTGCACGCAAAACTTTAACCAAAAGCTGCACCACCAACGCCGACACCAGGGCGACAACAATAGCTCTCATATTCTTTGAATAGTCGAGCTAAAAAGTAGTTCCAGCAAACCTATATCACTCACACTGTGGAATATAGATTTTATATCTCTGATAGAACACAGCATTTCATCAGTTGGCATAAAAAAAATAAATAGAAATGTGTCCATAGGACATGGATGCCCCCACCATTTTGTTTATAAGATGATATTTTTTCAGTGAATATGATAAAAAAACTGAAAATATAAAAGATGATTTTAAGATCAAATGAGGGTTGTGACCCTGACCAAGTGATGTGACCTTGACCTTGAAGCTAGCAACCTAGTTCTTTTGCGACATATTGTTTTGTCCTAATGATTCCTTAAGTCAATTCAAAACATGACTATATACACAACAAAGATACAGCACAGACATAACTGATTACACAAATTTTAAACTCAACTTACTGCTGTGACCTTGACCTTCAAGCTAGGGATCTGGTTCTTGTTTGCAACACATCCTCTTGTCCTAAGGATCTCTTGTGCCAAGTTATTTTAAAAAGCAACCATTCATAACAATGTTACATCCAGGACACAAATTCTTGCACACACACACAAACACACGGACAGGTATAACACTATATGCCCATCGCCATCTTATGGCGGGGGCATAAAAAAAACAAGAGTGTTCTTTGGAACACATGTGTCACCTGCTGAAGCCTGACTGACTGACTGACTGACCGACCGACCGACAGACAGACAGACAGACAGACAGACAGACAGACAGACAGACAACGTAAAAGTGATCCCTATGTGTCACCTCTGCTTACAACAGGTGCCATAAAAAATAAATCACTGATCAGCCTTAAAGTCATTTTAATCTGATCTAGATTTATACTTTATTCTATACCTCATAATAAATATTCATGTAATTTGTAACCTAATAAATATGAATTAAATGGACTTTACTGGTATATGAAACAACCTATTTTTTCTTTGAAGTGCAAACTGAGTAGAATCTGAGCTACAATCAGATGAGACCCTCAGTTGAAGGAACGTGTTTAATGTGGCCCTGCTTTGTTTGCAAACGCATCAACACATGTCTATATGAGATGAGGGTTAATGCTTCTTGACAGTACTAGTCTAGTTAATAAGGTGCGGCACTGCTGTTGCACAATAAACCTGATTGGCCTTGCAAAGTAAAACTGGGTTATTATCCATCTCTACCTTTATTTGGAGACACAAGCCTGCATTGTTTTGGTTAATACAGGAAAATATAACTGCTGAGTATGTTTAGAAAATGTCAACTAAATGTTTCTAATTATAAAGCTACACCTAGAAGGATCCTCAAACATTTATGACTTAACTATTGTAATATATTTAGAAAGGATATTAATGGTGTTCTTTTTACGGTTCAAGAAATGCATTCCTAAGTTCTGGAAGGAAGTTAACACAATTATATTTAACAACATAAATCAATATCATGCCTTTATAATGTCAGGGGCTGTGCTAGTCCAAATTAAGACTTTCTTTTCATCATGAATAATAGATCTGAATTTTGTCTCATGAGATTTACTTTACTGCAGCTGGTCACTCATCAATTAAAAACATTCTGAATGACTGGACTATTTGAGTTTACCTTCGCTACGACAGTATTTCAGTCATATAGCGACATCCAGCTAATTACAGGTGGAGGAAGACCCCAAATGTACGGAGGCATCCAGGCAGAATCACCAACCTACTGCAAGCCAGCTGGAAGGCTTCCTCACATGAAAATTTGAATGAACCTGCAGGGATTCAAACCCACACAATGAAGGGCTGAGTGTTAAAGTCAGCGACTTTACCCTCTTGGCCACGGAGGCCCCACATTCTGAATGAGCTTGCCAAACTTTTAACCATGATTTGGTCTAAAGATATCACTTATACACATCATAGTGACCTTCACATTGAAAGTACTTGGTTTAGCACCTGTAGATAGAAGAGTTTATCAGCACCTTCTTTTTTATGAATGTAAACAACACTAACCCGGGTAGTAACCTGTCCTATCAATATATACATTTACTGTACTTACAATTTCTTATGTCTGATATAAACACGGCCAGGCCGCGCATGCCATCTCCTTTGACAGCCGGCATCTTATCACTGCTTAACACCTGAAAAGAGACAAAACATATTAGAATAACTTGTGCATGTTTTAATGTACCTGCTGAAAATTCGATTAAAAAACAAACAAAATTTTGCACCTACGCAAGTCAGAAGTTCAGACCAATTTCACAATATTAAAGTAAAAAAAAATAATGAAGTATTAACCTGTAAATTTACATATTATTTTAAGAATTTAATTCAAGAGAAAAAAGGCTGCTCCATGGCTGCTTTGTTAACCTTTGCAAGCACTGCATTTCTTATGAATACGTACATTTTATGATCAAATACTCTTCACCATTTCACATTCCGACATTTCTTAACTACAACGGCGAATTGGGGATGGTACAAATATAGGTACGATATGGGGTACATTTGTGAATCGGCATGGCATAGCGAGTTTCCCGTATTTTTTCAAAATAGCTCTAATAAATTTCAACTCAAAATCATGTCACACAATAGTAATTACTATAGTAAAAGACTTACAAGCCTAATCATGGAAACCAAAACATAGATGACATATTTAAAAAGCAAGAAGTCATTGAGATTCCCGATTCAGAATTGGATAACACCGTCACTAGCACAAGTGTGACTGAACCGTCGTCTTCTCATTCTAAAAGTCAGTTTATGTAAAATGTCACTGAGACAGACATAATAGAAATGTTCAAGAGTGCAAAGAACAGTGATATTTCTCTGTAAACTTAGCTTAACTCAGTAACTATATTAATGAAAAAATAAGTATCTGTTCAGTTTGGCTTTTGTATATTTTACTGTTTAATATTACAGTGTGGTCAAAATTCCAAATTAGATGAAAAATGATACAATTTTTTCCCAATTGGGGCTGAACTGGTACTATCATTCCCAACTGGCTGAAGAAAAACCCTGAATTCATTTTTGCCCTAGGCGCTTTTTAAGATACTCAGTGCGCTGATGGTTTGTTTATTTACCATAAAATATTATATGTGTTTAATAGATTTGTAAATCTGAGCAATCTGCAATATATTTAGGTATGTTTTCATTGGTCAGCTGTCTGCCTCATGTCACACAAATGACTAAAGCAAAATGTCAAAACACATGTGCATAGCTGATTTCTTCGAGAAAAACAAAACAAAAAGAATATTGAAAATAATGAACAACCATGTGTACCAGAGGTTGTAACTTCCCATGTATCCCTCATAGAGCACCCAAGTGTAATCCCGACCGAGTTTGTTAATATATAAATGAAACGATTAGTGCTGTTGTTAAGTTCAGCTTTTTTTTTAAAGCAGGACAAAGCATTGAAAAATGCAATAATCAATAGTATGACCCAATACAAATACAGGTGGACCCTTTCCAGAGATGACAAGGGCCACTGGCCCCTTATGTGCAATCCTAGAATGAACTCTATATCATTTAATGCAATCAATAGTGTGACAATTATGCTAAAAGATAGGGCAACCAGATGGTCATAATTCATAACCCAGTGACTGAATTTCCTCGTGCTTTTTAAATTCCAAAGAAGAATAAAAACGAGCACAGCTCAGCCCGGCAAAGCCAGCCCTATGGTAACACATAGTTGTAATTTTTTGTTCAAATTATAATGCTCTGAAAACTTTCTTCAGTAGCCATCTTGAATGTATACTATTGGAGAAATCGACAAAAAAGTATACCCAAGAGTTTTCATTATTGCTAATTTCAATTGATATGGTATGTAAAAGAATGATAACTCTAAGTCTCTTGTATGCTACAGTGGTGTTCTGGGAAATCTGTGTTAATCATCTGCAGGACATTTGAGGATATACTGGTAAAAAATTTCAAAGGTAGTTGATATGCTGAATACACAATTACCTTCACTTCAATTTTCACTTTTTACATAATTTTCAAATAATGATTTTTTTTCCTCCATTTAGAAAAAGGTCTCTATCTGCCTACTTTCTTTTAAAAGTACTTATGATACATTTTAATCTATTTACAAATTTAATTCATTGAAAAGACAGGGCCTTTTTTCTAGTTTTGGGAAAGGCACCCTAGCTTTTTTTGTGGAAAAAAAAAAAACGCATTTTCACAATTTTGGGGATTTTTTTTTTTAACATGAAGATCAGCTATCATTAAAAAAAAAAGCTCTATATACAGGGTTAAGTATATATATATATATTGTTAGCAGTTAGAAATGAAATAAGTAATAAATAAGCCTTAATGCAGATGTTACAGAACATTGCTCTAGATAGTTTTCATGTGTAACTTAATTTTCCATGCTCCCTTAAAATGGAGTTAACATTGCCCACTTTGATTGAGAGGTTGGCATATTGACTGAATCTTTTTTTAATTACTCTTAAAACACTTAAATGAATTGGAAAGATGGGTTGATCAAGAAAATATTGTATTGTAGTCTATAATTTAGTTTGTACCAATTGCTTTCATTTGCAAAAAAAAGTGTGACTAGATCATAAATCAGAGTTGTAACAACTTAACCAACGACTGTCTTTTGTTTCTACCAGCAATTAAATAATAATGCTATCTGAGAGTATCCTTCATTCACCCATACAATCAGTGTAATTTGCTGAAAACCTGCTCAACACTTCAACACTGAAGTGTCAACTGTCAAAACTGTCCTTACTGTGAAATACACAGGTGAAGGTCGTGTCGTAGACTGCTTATCGATTTTTCTCGGTCCAGCGTATATCCACGTGAGCAATATTGATAACCTGCTTAGGTAATTCACAAAAGTAAAAAGCATGCATTGTTGATTTTTTTACCATTATTCATAATACGATTTAATGGGGATTTTTTTCTGAGGAAGGGGAATTTTGGAGGATATTTTGGGGAAAAAGGGTGGTTATATGACTTGGGGAAATAGCCGGTAACCGGCTACTGCAAAGAAGGGTAAAAAGGCCCTGAAAGACTGTCTCTGCTACTTTATCAGCTCATTTCATATTAGTTAGAGATCTAGTTTCTGATATTCAAATAAGTCTATCTCTTACTTTATATATTCATTAAGAAAAGTCTACTACAAGCATTGAAGTTTCAGTTAAGAAGTGGCAGGATTTTACACTTACTTTTCAGCTAGGAATCCTGACGGGACATACCCCACCCTCTTAACTAAGATCATATTATGGTACAAAGTCGGCCTTAATTTCAAATATTATTGTAAAATCTGTAATTACAGATTTTCATTTCAAACATGCTTTAAAACATTACCAAAGCTCTTAGACCTTTTTTATTGCTGTAAGACTTGACTACTTGAGTTTACCATTGCTTTAACAGTATTTCAGTCATATAGTGACGTCGACCCAGCTATAAATTACAGGTGGAGAAAGACCCCGTAAACAATTTTATCAGTGAATGCTTTTTCTACAATCATACCTGAAATAAACAAAGTTATATTCAAGCATGCTCTTTCACATGCCATTAAAACCACCAGATCAAGGCAGTTAAATTGAATATTAATTATAAATATTATGAAAGTATGATATTGTTCAATGTTGAATGCCAGATTTGAAGTATTACAAATATTAGTGCTGATTAACCTATCCATTTCATATTCATAAACTGATCCGCAGACTCAAGTTATACTTTCCCTTTGAAATTAACTCAGTTTGTATTCACACATTTCCTTTTCAGTCATCAGCAGTGACAATGATGCTGGCTATTGTTTCTTTTTCCATGATTTGTTTAGGGTAATTGATCCAGGTGGATTTCATGTTGAAAAAAAAAAATACAGTCGGCGGCAAAATAAATACAGTAAAGATTTTATTTCTGGTTTCAAATTTGAAAGATTATGATGTGTATTGACAAATTATACATTGCACAACAATTAAAGCCATTTAATAATTATGTTTTCTCTTGAAAATCAAGAGTCCCGATGGAACTCCTGACTTTTAAGTTAAGGAATCCCTTGCCAAAATTTTGATGTCCTCGGGATCACGAGAGAGTGTTAGTGGTGAACCCCGAGTGGTACTTGATATTGATTAAATGATGTGTGATATTAACATATTAATGAATAAAGGCCAAGTCAAGACAAACATTTAAACAAAATTAAGGAACCCATTGCCCTCCTTTAAAGGATTTTTCTTTCACATATTAAGAAACATTATAATACTATTAATAATCTATTAATACAAATTTGGGCGTTTTCATTTCAGGACGTTCCAACTGCAAACACGTTTATAGTTGGCAGGTGTTCATCAAATCATGGCAGGGTTATTGCCAAAAAGGGGACTTTTTAAATGTGACTGTATGTCTATCGTCTGACTTATCCCCTGAAGAAAGAGTGTCACAGTTAAAATGTCTTGGAATGAATTTACAAGTTAACTAGTTTCCATCAAATACATCAGTTCACAGCATGGATAACATGACAAATCATAGTCAAAAATTGACTTCAGTGATGTCTCATTAAATATCAGATTTGAACAATTAAAGTGACAGCTGACAAATTACATTCATGAAACTAATACAAATGTCATGTACCGTATACTCATTAGGGATTTTGGTGACAAATCTAATTTTTTAATGCCGAAGTCAAGTATTATTGCAACAGACAACAGTTCAGTCATGAAATAAACACAATTGTAAACAATACTTGAATCACCATCTATAAGCTTACCAAATTCTTAAAACAAATGCACAATTATCCAACAATTTTGGAAAATATCAGAAAGGAGGTGTATCATCACCCAGAAATGGCAGCCATTTGCAATGGGATAGCGAATCGGGAACGAGGCTGTAATGTACACCCACTTTATAATTTCTTCCTGTAACAACGTTTTAAAGTATCTTTAAAAATATGGAATTTATTTTTAAAGATCCATATCGATTGAATGAGAAATGTCAAAGTGCTAAACAGAAAATAAATAAAGAAATATACACTGCGGTCCGGAAATGACGTAATCTCCAAGGAGATTCCAAATATTTCAAAATGGCCGAAGCCTAGTACTTTTTAATTAGCGACAGGTTTAATCCAACTATTGACTCGAACAGGAATCTGTTCCTTGTGAAATTCTAAGATCAGGTAGGTAATGCCAATATAGTTGTAGTGATATTATATTTGTTGCTGTTTATGCATACAACATGTGTTTCTATTTTTCTAATCTGGTAATTGGTTTATTTTGGAACAGGTGCTTGCAAGGTTCGCGCCGTAACATGAATTTTAATTCCCGTAAAGCTGAGTTCCACTGCATTGTCATCACAAAGCAAACACAAAAAAGCGAGTACAGAATTGAACTCCATCGATTTTATATGACTTTGATTTTCACAGAAAATTTCTGATTTGATAAAGAAACCGAGAAATGTAAAAATGTGCTGAAACCCAGTAGGCCTATTTCCTTTTTGTTAATCTTATATCACTCAACACAATGTTGGATTGAATGAATGCAGCTGACTTAACTATTAAACTGCGAAATTGTGAGTACTGTCTATGAAAGTTCAGTATATTGGCTTAACATATTTCTTGTATGTTTATTAGTTCAAACCCACAATTATCTGCAGTCTTGTATGATACAGCAGGACCACAGTGCTATTTATGACATCTTATTGTAGTAAATCAGATCTCAATGTAAAACCCTTTAAAGATGTCATTTATACGTTCAATTTAGTCCCATCAGATCATACTGACACAATCATTTAATGAATACAATGGTATTGTGATAATTTAATGTACCTCATGTTAATTTGCTTGCGTGTAGTTAAGAATTTTCATAATTCTACATCTACAGCAAATGAAACTTATCATTATGACCATGATAGATATTCCCATTTATAAACAAAGAAGAAAATAAATACATACGAGTATTTAACTGAAACATACATGTCTCAAAATGGAAATCACAGAGGAACAGATAAGCTGCGTATCAGCGTATTTTACACAAATAAAATGGACCAATATGCTAAACATTTCAATTTTGTGTGTACCATTTACGCATGAAAAAACAGCTTCACTCAATTCTTTTTAATTCCTTGTAATAAATTCCGTTGCTGCCGATGTTTTAACAAACAGCTGATTGTCACATCCTGCTTTAAAGTGTATTTTCTTCAAGAAACATTGATCAGTTTACATTTTTACATCCAAAATTTCAAGAGCGTCCGGCGCACCTTGATGACTGAACAGGGTTGTCGATAGTACCCCAGCCCATCAATAGTGGACTGGGCTAAAAATGCACAATATCAACTTTGTTGGGTTATCTTTTTTTTATTGTTAAGGCGTTTATGTCACTTAGAAATTAATTATATGCAACGCAAAGAATAAAATAATAATTTAATTATAACATGCGAGTATATATATTTTTTCATATAAAGATCATTGCTTTATTTTCAGTTTACCTTCTGGCGAGAAAAACAAAATGTCACTTTGAGGTAGAAAATCAAGTTCTAGGAAATCATCCCTTACAAGTAACCAAAATAACATTCTCAAGTATTGGAGATTAAGCCACCTTTTTCAGAAAAGAAAAAGTTTCACTCATAAAGTTAAAATATTTGCAGTAAAAAGTACTCATAAGAAACGGGTTTCACTCAAATACTACAAAAAACAGGCAGTGATCAACAAATTGAATTCATTTTGTATCAGTTCCTCTGAATCATTGTTTTGCATTTTCACTCAGTGATCCAGGGGTATAATGGAGAAAACTGGATTGATGTAAAATAAAATAGTTCATAGTGTCATTTGCTTTCACATATGTTTTTGATAAAATTAAAAAAATATCTGGAAAGAAAAATAGTTAAAAAAAATTTCCTTAATAATTAATTCTTAAAAAGCATTGACCATATGAGCTTAGGGAAAGTAACAAAGTAACACTTACAGAATTGCTAGTCCCACTTACATGAAATGTAAAAAAATAAAAGATGTGCCAGTTTGAAATAGATTTTTTGTGGGTCTCATAATTTGTATTGTAATTAGACAGTCTGTGCTTGTGTGTTGTTACTATAGTCTACACAAATAAAGCAGTTTTCTAATCCAGCATAAAGAGTTTTTGTCTTTTTGATCATAAAAATCTGATTTACTCACATTGGCCTAGCTTACATAATAGAATTAAACAAAAAAGTGACTTTTATTTATAGATTTCAGTTTAATCAATGGTAAAGAAATACTTGTGTTTTTCTGAAAATTACACATATTCTACAATGTGAAATTCTACAAGAAATTCTAATTTAAATGCTAGGCATGCATGCACTTTCATCAAAAACTTAACTAGATTAAGATATTCATGACACCAATATAGCTCTGTTTTCAAGAAAAAAAAGTATCCTAAAAGTAATTGAAAATGGTTTCAGTTTTTAAGATAACGCATAAAGAGCAATCCCATTTAATTCTATATTTTGGGTACAGATCTAGATGTATACTATATATTCAACTGCATTAGTATTCTGTGGTCATATGCCATATATCAACTAAACAGTAAATAGATTTGGAGTTAAATGTTGGACAATGTTATATCTTAGTTCTACACTGTATAAATTAAACACATAATAATCAGCTTTGTATCATTGTACATTTTATAATTATATAAAATATTTGTTAAATATTTTTTTGTATTAGGTCATTCAAATTCTAGACATTTACCAGTATACTCAACCCTTAAAATGGTTGTCTCCATTAATGTGCTTAATTTCTAACCAACAGATATATTTCAGAGCCTTTTTTAATTTTTTAAGATTCATTCATTAGTATTAGAATTTATAACATTATGACCACTAGAGGTATAACGATACACTCATGTATTCGGTGCACCGAGTATTGCCAGAATTCAAATAGGTATTCATTATTCATGTGGCATATAACCAATTTTTTTTTTACAACAAGCCAATTAACTGATAAACTGATGATGCAAATAACAACCTATTAATTAGTGTCTGAGAAATCCAGAGCTTCACTGCTTGCTAGTTTCTTTAAGTATAGTGTCGTAAATGTATCAGCTTCAGTGTACTTTTAAACATGCTTCGTACAGTACAGTCCAGTCTCTTATCTCTAGCCAATCAACACAGTTCTTTTGATTCTTTCCTTCTGGTACATTTGGTTATTTTCGTAGAGCTTGCTTGTAACCAGTAATCTAACGCTTGTTGAAACCAGTGACATTGCGTAATGGCCAAATTAACTGTCTTTCAATAAACCTTTTATGAGAAAATTACAAGAAACTGATATAGATCCTAAAATTAACAGCACAGAATTATTTTTTAAATAAGTATGTAATCTGTTTGGTAGATTAAGATTGTTAAAGTGAGAGTAAACATCAGGAACCAGTTAGGAAACATACTACCTATTTGATATTTGAATATCAAGTACGGTAGTCTAGTCAACTGCATATAAATTTGATTTGTCAGTTTAAATTGTCATTGTTATTATTTCTTGTATGTTCCTGGTATGATGATAAATACTGAATTTAAGCATGGAAGACAATTGAAGAAAAAGAACACAAATGATAAAATATATACTATAAAATGTATCATAATAATTATCATTTATACGATAAAAAAATACCGGTACATTATGTATAGACCATCTGGTTTGTTAACATTTTTTGGTAATTATATTTTGCAACAAAACCTTGTTCAGATGCAGCGTCATTTTCAATAACGTCTATTTATTCCAAGTACAAGTTTAATTCTTATATTAAGCAAAGTAATGTTTGGTCATTTTTCAAACAATTTATTTTTATCATAGATTTTCTCAAATAATTTATTCGCTTTTATTCAATGATCATTGGGAGTACAGATTTTGATTGATGAGATAGCAGCCAATGAATCACTTAAAAATATGTGCAACCTGAATAGTTTGTCATTATTTCTGCATTATACCAGGGTGTATTCATAATCATGAATAAATATTCATTTATATGCTATCTGTATATTTGTTACAGCTCTAATGACCACTAAAAGTGATATGGCTGTTATTTTTTATCACTGTAAGACTATGTTTACAAAGAAATTGGGGCATCAATCGCTTGAGGAAATCATTTACACTTACACAAAGGGATTTATGAAAAATAACTAAGAATTTAAAAGTGCTAGTAACTGCATTTATGCAAAAATGGCATATTGTTTTGCTATTTTTTCTCTGCCACAAGTGAATGATAATATTTGATATTTCACTGCTTTGAATTGTTGGTGCCTTATGGCGTGAGATTTAAAGTAATATTTCCATAGTAATATTTAGACAATAATAACTTTGAAAATGTCAATATGAAATTTTCACATATGTTTTTCAAGTCTCTTTCAGGGAAACACAAAATAGTAACATTAATTAAATTATCACTCAGTGTCATGTGATGATCAATCATTAAAAAAATATATTTTCCATAGAGCTCTTGTGAAATAAAAATTATACAGAGATCAAAATATATTCATTCCACCTTTTTAATGAATAATGAGAGTAATTTTAGTCATATATAATGTTAAACTAATATAAACTAAGGTTTTGCAATCTTTTTCAAAGTTCAAGAAATTAAAAAACTGAATCTTTGTGTTTAATCAGTGCACTTTGTTTCCCTCTGGAAAAAGTTGACTAAAAAGTAGCACTTAAAGAATATTTTTATTGTTATTACCAACTTTCATCCTAAAACAAATGTCTCTATAAAAGATATGTCATGTATAATATATTTGAAACCGTTCTATTTAAAATTTCTAAATAAAGGTATGAAACTGAGTCAATTCCATGCATTGCTGTAGGCATAAAAGCAAAGACAAAATTGCCCTCATAATATGAGAGCTATTCATATCATTTTTACTGGGGAAAAGGCTGACTGCCAAAGGCTGTATTAACATAGGAACTAGGAAATTTCACTGAACAAATATTGACTCTTGTTTGGATAAATAGTCTGAATAGTCAAATAATCTATCGGAGCTTGGCAAACTCGTGCTCAGACCTTTATTTAGAGTGTTTTAAAATGTTTACTTAACACCTCATACAGGGCACGGTACTTTCTGTGGATATGAATAGCTTTCATTGTATACTTACATCATACCAAGTTAAAATAAACAATATAAACTTGTTTTATTTATTCAAACACAAAATTAATAATGCTAGATGAAATTAAGTTGTTTTTTTTCCAACCTGCATTCTCACTAGGTTATAACATTATGCAGAATTATTTTACAGGGGGCATAACTTGTGACGTTAAATTCTAATTCAAAATTTTAATTATCTACCCTTTTATATTATCTAAAATGATATATCATTATGAATATATCACAAATCTTAAGCTGGTTAAAGTTTAGACAAGTCATTTTTTGTTGTTGTTAATTTGGTAATTTCTTTGATAATATACATATCAGATACAAAAAATAGTTTCTAAAGACTATCGGTACAAACATTTGTTTTTAGTTATTCATACAGACAGGCCTTTTATCATTATATCTGTCAGTCTCAGGGTGAAAATAATCAATAATTTGATAGAATCTAGAGTCTATTATGAAGTCAGTGTCTCTATAGCTTAGCGAGAATAGGGTTTTTAATTTGTTGTATTCATTTTGTATACATTTGTATAATGCTAAATTTAATAAACAAAAATTTCAAGCAATGCCAGTAAAGCCAATGTTAACACAGTTATTACAAGAAAAGGTAAAAACTAAATATTGTTTTAATGGATGGCTTACAATAAGCAAATCATCCTTCTTTCCCTCTTTTCTTTCTCTCATTCCCTTTCCTACAGTTTCAGAGATTAACATGAATTAAAGGGAATCAAATATAAAACAACATATGTATGATAATGAATATGTCACTTACTATCTAAAAAAATCTAGTCCAAAAATGCCATTTTTGAATAGAACCCAAAATTATAAATGTAATGTTTCATAACCTTACTTTGAAGATATTCTTTTTTTTTTTCCTTTCAAGTTAATACTCATTGAAATTAATTAATGTTTCATTTATGCCCATTCTTTGGTATTCATGCCTCCAATTTTTGCTTAATATTTGATTTTGATTTTTGTCTTTAGTTTAAATTGCTTTCACTTTTGATACAAAGGTTAAAATGATTTTCCTATTAAGATTTTCACTTTTTGAAATCACTAAAGCTGATACACACACCATTATTCATTTCATATTGAAGCAAAGATTAGAATATTCTCATTATTGTAAAGTAGGCATACAAAAGGTCTGTAGCTAAAATGACAGAATTATGCAGGTGTCAGCGAAAGTGTTTGTTATACTCAATAAGTACGGTGTTTTCTTTAATTTGTGTGTATTGTGATTGCAGTAATCAAATGAAATTGTGGAACACCATTTGAAGTATTATTCAGCCTTAAGTTGATATTTGTCCATGTTTACTGATTTGAATCGTGATAAATCAAGTTCATACAAAAATGATTATGTGTGATAGATCAATATACACAGTGTGGTTTACAGTCCGGGTTGCTCAGTGGGAGAAGTAGTTTGCTGTAGGATTAAGATTTTGTTTCATGAGCTTGTGTTAAAGTAGTGTGTTTGTCCAATGATCTACAAGTAAATTTGGGTTGTTTGATTAAAGAAGATATGTAGGTGTTCAAATTATGTGTAGGACAATTTATTCCCTGAAGCTTAGCAACCAGTCTTATTTTTATATTATTGCAAAATATAGATTAGCAGTATAGATCTGTTATTAGTCATTCCATTATAAAATCGAAATCCATTACAAAACAGTCTACCAGTAGTCCCCAAATCTATTTTCATGGTCCTGGGAAAAGGGTGCAGTTTCTGTTTTGATGCATTAATAAGTAAGACTTCCTATTTTTTGGCAAAATCCTCAGAAGAATCCTGATATTGTGATTTAATTGATTTAAGCTTCTGATAATTATAATGTGGTCCAATATAGTGGTATTGAGACTTGGAATCTTAATATAGTTGCACTGTACTCTAGGTCATAAAGGAAAAATAGCTGATAAAAAAATAGTAAGTAAGTAAAGTCTTTATTAGAGAGGATAACATATTTGGTTAGAAACTATCTTACCATCCCTGGTGGCCAAGTGTTCAGAGCGTCCACCACGGGAGCAGGAGATCATGGGTTCGATCCCTGGCCACGACATACCAAAGACGTCAAATATGGTACTGTTATAGCTCCCTTGCTTGGCGCTCAGCATATAAGGGTAGTTGCAGGACTGGTTGGCCCAGTGTCAGGATAATGTGACTGGGTGTGGTATCATGCCACATGTCTATAGCGTGATACTACAGTGTGGCAGCACTATATTTGCCTCAAGTAGACTTCGTCTCCAAATGACTGAAATACTGTCGGTGGGACATTAAACCCAACAAACAAACAAACAGAACATACCTTCCATATGGTTCACATAAAGGAAACAACAAAATATATACAACATACAGTTACAACAAAATTATTACAACATGCATAAACAATGAAAATGTTTACTCAATTTACATATATATAGTTTGCAGCTACTGTGTACTATAACTCTATTTTAATGCAATAATTAATTGTTTTTTGGACTGCAAAATAAAGTATACTACAAAATGAACGTTATTATGGAATTTTCATGATACTCTTATCTTGAATTTTTCACTACTGCAATATGAATCATTAATAAGTGTAATAACTTTAACTAAACTAGATCACACTAAGAAACTAGGTTTCCATATTTTATTGTCAATGTAATTTAGCCCTTTCCCTCATAGAGGACACCATGAAAAGACCTATGCGAACAACATAAAACCAGATCAGCCTGCGAGTAACTCGCAGGCTGATCAGGTTTTATGCTGTTCGCTGCTCCTCAGTGGTCTGGAAATGAGGAATTTACAATTAAATTTGGTAAGGTTTAACTGTGGTTTTCTGCAGATCAGGCTTTATGTGGTACCTATTGAGTGCGTCAAAATGAGTCTATATGAGGGAAAGGGTTAGTTATGTTGCACTGAGACAACAAGATTGCTAGAAACCCACATGACCCTCAAGAGGGTTAACTGTCACACAGTCTGACATTGTCATAGTAAATTGTCAACTTAACATTTCCCATAACTTAGTTTCATGGTATATACATTGAACCTGTTACAAGACTGCATCCTTTTCCGATAAATAAATACTGTTGATATTGCCAAATATAGTGATTGCATGTAAACAAGTCTTGATGCAGCATGGCGTTCCAAAACAGACAAATTTTGCAGCCATTTTGAAATAATTGCTAAAGAATTAATCAAAGTCATCTTTTCTGATCACAATCAAAGTGGAAAACTAAAAAATGAATGAAGAAAATTCCAAACATGGAACAGTATTTGAAAAATTAATGATTTGTTCAAGTCAGGGAAAAGTGTTTTTGCTTACTGGATTTAAGTTTGAATTTACTGACTATTAAAAAGTTTATTTAGCCAGGGGGACACGCAATGTTTCTCCCAGAACAGACCCTACTCTGAACAGTACTGTATATACATGTATGTAGCATAACATAACCAAATATAGATTAGCAGAAATTTGAGCATGTGACACCTGAAATACAAGATATTGGAAGAGATTGATTAACAATAACTGTTGACTCACAATTTGTGAATCTTTCAGGCAGCAGTCTTTATAGCTATTTAACTGCCCAGTAGGCGGAGAGATAGAATTATTGATAACTGGATTACACATAATCCTCTAAAGCTGTTTACCTTCAGATTATGTCATGAGTTTGGAGGTGTGACATGTTTTGCACAGAAGGATATAGAAGTAATTCAGGTACCAGTAAGTGTAGAGGTGACGGGGTCTGTATGCGACTTTGCAGACAATGCTGCATCTGACATAATGAATAATATGGTAATACGAGAAGTTACTTACTGAATACAACCTAGAGTGTGTATATATTGATTGTTTTTAAGAGAACATTCATGGAATACCAGTCTTATTGACCTGATATTTACATTGCACATGTGTTAAGGGGGGGGATTTTTGCCCACCTGAGCACTATGTGTGCAAGGTGAGCTTTTGTGATCACCAACCATCCGTCGTCAACAATTTTGTTTTAAACGATATCTCCTCTGAAACTGCTGGACAGAATTTGATTAAACTTGGAAGGGATGATCCTTAGGTGAACCTTCACAAAAGTTGCTAAATTAAACTTGATCCATGTAGAACTCAGGTTGCCATTGCAATGGAAAGAAAAAAATTATGAAAACTTAAAAAATTATCTTCTTCAAAAGTACCATCCTGATTTCAAAATGTTATAGACAGAATCCTCTACCTAGATTGCTAAAATTATTCCAATCTGTAAAAAAACATGGCCACCAGGGGTAGGCCCAATTTGCCTTAAATGTATATAATGAAACCTTTAAAAGGCTTCTGATCCAAGACTACTGGCCAGATTTTAGAATGTTTTGGCACAGATGTTCTATGGGTATCCCTATACAAGATTGCTAACATTATTTTGGTCCATGAAAAACATGGCTGCCAGGGGCAGGGCTAATTTTTCTTACATGTACAAAGTGAAAACTATAGAGACCTGTTCTCCAAAACTGCAAGCCAAATTTCAGAATTTTTTGGCACAGGTGTTCCTTGGGTCACATCATTACCCTCAACCAAAACTGCTTAAACAAAGCTGATCGCTTGAAAATACAGCTTCCTAGGGATTATTTAGAAAGTAGACTTACACAAACCTGACAGTAATGTTAATGACTATTATCTTGCCAAGACTGACTAGGTATTGGACCACTATCTCCAATTATGGCCCTTGAAGTATATAAAATGTCATATTTAACTTTGTTTATGGTCCATAATACTTAAGGTTGCCTTAAGAGCAGTGGTACTCAGGTGAGCAATATAGGGCCATCATGGCCCTCATGTTTTTATGTTATTAAGTTATTGACCTTTGTCCATGATTGTATAATTAATTAACTTGGTGGGGCCTTTATTATAAATAGTCAAATACTTAAAAATAAAAAGGAACAAAACATATGTCATTTTAGAGGAGTGTACATATAAAATGCTGTTTAAATAATGTTGATAGAGATGTATAAAGACACACGAAATAACCCCTTTAAACCTTACTCTGCTGGAACTGTAAGTGCCAACATTTGCCACCGTTAAAGAGCCTGACTCTTTACTGTTGGCTGACCAACTACAAGTTTTCATCTTGTTATCCCTAAAATTGATAATGGACAGTTCCAAAAAAGGTGCCGGCTAAGTCCATTTGAGAATTTCAACAGGTTAAGGGTTAAATGAGGGTTAAAAGAAGGCTGGTCATCATATGTTATGAACTATGAGGTTAGAATCTGTCTTTAGCTACTGAGATTTTTAATTGTTACCTTGTGTTTCTCTTTTCCTTTAGTATACAATGTATATTTTTCAGTGATTTATTGTTGGTCTTAATTCAGCTTCTTGTGTTATTGTGTTCTATATTAAGATTGTTTTCTTGCTTTAAGCACTTATAATACATGTATACAGTATACAATTAAAATTACACTCCTTCTCAGCTGCAAATGATCCTGCCATGTGTTTATAGATGATACATGTATTTAATGAAAGTCATTGATATATTTCCAAAGTGATCAATAGTTGACTCCCATATTGGTTTGTGATATAGTTTGTGAAAAGTTGACTGAGTCATGAAAGGAAAATAGTCCTCAAACAGTGGGTAGTGTAGGGGTTTTAATTTTCACTGCAGTAGCTAGGAAGGTCAATAAAGGAGAGCAAACATTACATTTTCATATATCCCTTGTTACCAGCAACAGCAGAATTAAAATTAATTTAAAAGAAATTGATTATAGATAAACTATGGCACTGTGTTTCACTTGACACACATTTGTGTTACACTCTGGTAAACTCCAGTAGACATTTTGTATTATTGTCATTTGTAATTAAATAAAAATAAGAATAAAGAGAAAATGGGCTATGACAACAGGGGTTTTCCCACAGAGTAATTGATTTGAAATCAATGACAATGTCATAGACACAGAGGTTGCCTTGATGATACTCCCTGTGCGTGTAAACAAACGCTTATTGATTTTGAGTGTAAACTTTTCGGTAGTAACAATTGAATGACAAAAAAAGATATTGAAAGTTTAATGATTTAATTTCCATTCTCTACTTAAATTTTGATCTAGTTGTTACTGATTGTTTAATATTCTCTTTCAGCTTTAAAGACTACTACCTGTCATTCATCACTATGCGTAAAAAGCAAAGCTACAAAATTTACTCAAAAGAGCCTTTTCTTTGTATTTTGTTTGCCTAGAATAGATTTTTTCCTGTTTTTTTTGTTTGTTCTTTGTTTTTCTTTTTTCTTTTCAGATGGGTCAACTGACCTCTTGATATATAGATAAAAAGGCATATTTGAAAATATTTGGTTCTCAATTACCATAGACAATTTGAGGATCAAAGTGGACAGATTGTGTGTCATTGTGTGCCATTCATGGAAAACCATGCCCTAGTATATTTTTTGCAGAAGAAGGGGTGATGGTTAAAGAATACAATTTTCAAACATTTTGATTTTGTTGATATTTCTCTTCTTTTATCCTACACATGCATGTCTAGCTGGGGCTATATTCAAATTACATACTTCTTAGATTTAACTTAGAAACCTCCATATCCTTATGCTCCCACATCGATAGATAGGGGGGGCACATTGCTTTTAGTCTGTTTGTTTGTCTGTCTGTCACAAAACTTTAACCTTGACCATAACACGGAAGTCCTTCTACCTACAGCCTCCAAACTTCATGTGCATGTGCACTTCAGGGGCATGTACCTTGATGAGCTCTACCTGCTAGGTGACCTTGACCTTCAAATGACCTTGACCCTCCAAGGTCTAAGACCCCTTATGGGGGCATGGCATTCATTTGAACTTAGCACTTTTTTTTTCTTAAGATATTCCTTAACCATCTTTTTCATAGATTCAATCCAAGAGAAATCTTACTTTAAAAAGAATCTAAGAGATTAGAAAAACATGAAGCTTTTCATAGGTTTGCTGCAAAATGATGTCTAAATATTATATCAATATTTTTGTAAATATATTAATAAGTATTCAAGCAAATTTCTTTTCATGGAGAAATTCTGTCATTTCATATATATGATGTCTGAAAATTATGTACTGATAAAAATTTTTTTTTTTTTTTCAGATATAAATTTGCATAGTAATAATGAAAATATTTGTGTAGTGTATTCAGAAAGCTTGTATGAAAAAAACATATATACTCTTTCATTCTCTCTGGTCAGTCAGTTTTGATTTACATACAGGTACTTTTGAGGAGAATTAACATGATAATGAAATGGGCATCTCTCTAGGTTATGTGGGGATAAAATTCACATAGAGGCTTTTATAGCATTGGTGCATTCAGAATTAGCTCAAAAAATTATAAGATACTAGGACTTTAAGGTTATTAATGATGCACTGGGTATGTTTTATACTGCCCCTGGTAATATATTGATTGTAAACATCCAGTTAGATCAGTCATTTTTTTAGAATTTGTTAATTATGGCCTGATGATGAACGACAACCACCTTAAATTTATGCATCACTTTCCAAACATAGCCAGAAAAGCACTGCACATCAGATATTCTGTAGAAATTGCGCAGTAATAGTACATAGCAAGTGATGTATGAAGAATCAGTCTGTTTGTATGATTAAGGAAGGGATGTTTATCTGTCATCACCACAGTAGTTGCTAAGGACTTGATAGCAACTCAGGTTACCGTGTGATGGATGAGTGTGAAGTAATCTCTTGATATTATCAGGTTCCTGCACACTGGTATGGAAATCATGTGGACATTTAATCATGTAATGGGATGCACTTGTATTTCAAGAAAACAGGAAATGGATGTTATTTGCTTTTTCTATCAGATGTCAAGTTTCTCATTTCTTATATCCTGTTTCTCTTTTGTACAGTAATGGTTTGGAAGTAAATGGAAGATTTTTTTTTTATATCAAAATTTCAAAAACTGTTCCCAAATCTGTTTTAAAAGTTTTCCATTTTAAATAAAAGTTCATTGGAGTTTCAAAAGCAAAAGCTGTTTAAAACTGAACAATTTTTTAATTGAAAGCCGTAATGTCTCTACAGATCAAATGAAATGCCTATTTAATAATTCATGAGTACAAAGTTATGCTAATCAAGTAACCCATGGTTAATTAAAAACCAAAGCATATTGAGCGAAGATGGGTTCCAAAGATTGAGCAAGGTCTCCAGTTTCCTAATCGTACCAATACAGTTGCTTGCAAGGATTCAGGATTTTCCACACAGTTACCTGCAATGGCAACAAAGTTTCTATGTGTTTTGGACCAATTCAAAGTTTCCTGTACATTAATATTCATCGAGTCACAAGTACATGAATATTCATGAGGGTTAAGTATGTGTCTGGTCTGTTGTGTTTTTCTGCATGTGAGGAGGATTCCAGCTGGTGTGCAGTAGGTTACCTGACTGTCTATTTGCACATATGGTTTACTTAAGGTTTTAGCTTGGTGCTTTTGTATGACTGAATTACTGTTGCAGTGATGGTTAACTTAAAAGGAATTACAATGCTGAACTTTTGGTTTTGGGTTGAACTGCTGTCTGTGATAGTTTGAGCTTGCACTGCACACAAAATGTCATGCAAGCTACCAATTATCTGCAAACTAAAATTAAGCATGTCATTATAAATGGAGTGATTGTGGCCATCATTAATTGATTATAGAATTCAAATAGCAGGATAAGAGCAAGTTAAAAGTAAAACCTTAAGATCAAAATATCTAGTAATAATTATAGTAGTTACAAATAGGACAATGGATATTGAAATAAGATAAATATGTTTAAAAGGGACAGCTCTGATGTCACATTAGGATTCCTAGCTGTCAAATGACTTGATCAGTTTCATCAATTAATAATTAGCTTGTCACAGTATGAGCGAAATCATTCGAATGGATATAACTAAGTGGCCGTTATTATCAAGGCAACACATTGTCATGAGTTACAGCTTGTCATTCTATAACTAACATTTTCTAAATGGTGTGGCATAACTGATAGATTAATTCTCTGGATGGTGGTTTGTTGCTATGGAAACAGTAAACATACTTCTGTATGTATATTTAATGTATACATATTCCAGTGTGGCTTGCAAAATATATTCTGATGTGAATTCTGACAACTTGTTTGAATTAGTTTAAATTAATATTGTATGTAAATATGATTGTGTTTTGCCAGTGAGTTTTGTTTGTTCAGCGACAGGGGAGTTTTGACAGAGTGACGAGGGAATGTCAGTCATCTCAATCTTTACTTTCTTTGATTATTGATATCGGATAAAACGTGAAATGAGTAAAGTGGGAAAGGGCAGAAGTTAGTTGATAACAAACTGTGCAAGGTGTAAATTATGTGCACATGCAATATCCTGCTGCAATACATTTAAGTGCAAAGTGTTTGATGTTTTGTGTAAGGGAATGTTGATGTTTAGTTCAAGTGTTTATCAGCCGTTTCTAGGTTCTGGTGAATAAAGTCAAGTACTGGGAACCGCTCCATGGAATGTATACAGGATTTATAAGATATATGTGGATTTAACTGTATTAGGGTTAAACCTGTCAGTAGTGTTTAAGATGAAGTTTTCAGTTATAGTCCAAGATGTGATGTTCAAATGTTGGGAATGTATAGAAATATAAGATTTTGATCATTGTCGATTACCATGGACATTTATACATTTTATGAATAAATTTGAGTAAAATGATTCACTGAATAGATCAGAAAAGGGATGATTTGTATTGGTTGGTAAATATTTTTCAACTTGCAAAGAATGGAAAATAAGGCAATGAAAGCTACACTGTGCCTTTATTACTTAAGCAAAAACAAAGTTAAAGTTTTTCAGAGGGGTCTAGAATTTATCATTTTGGAGATTTTGTTTTATTGGTTTGGTTATAAATGTAAATATTGGAAAGTTAAATTACTGCACTTATGGAAATATAGATTTTCTTCAGGGTAGCAGTTCATGTCCCAAGAGTTTTGTTATTCTTTGTGAAACTTTTGATGGTGAAGTTTTCATAAGAAATTAAATAAGAAATTTGTTGTTGTTTAGATACAGTAGTTAAAATAAAGTTTAATGTAAATCAATGAATCGTTAAATTCCAGTATAAACTTTGTCCTTCCAATGAAATGCAAACTAAGAAAAGAGCTGTCAATAAAATTGATCCTTTTCCTTTTAAGGGATATTGAAAGAATTCCTTTCAGTCATGTTGATTGTAATGTTAGCATTAATTTATTTCAAATGCTTTTCATCACACAAGGTTTTGATGTAAATAGCTTTGAAAGGGAAAGGCAATATAGAGGATGTTTATTTCTATAGTTTGCAATATCTTTTATGTAATTTCCAATAATTGTGGAATAACATGATAGAAGGATCAATCTGATTCAATGAAGCAAGTTTTGATTACCAATCCCAATGTGTTATTTCTCGAACCTAAAGTCCTGGAAGAAGAGTTATTTTAGAAAATCTTGTATTCTAAATTTTTACTATAAGTTTTTCTTTCTTTTATGCAGAAATTATTATTACTTCTTTTTTTGTTAAAACTACATAATAGAATGACTTAGCTATCCAGGGGCAGCCTGGATTTTAAAAACATTGTAAAATGATAATTAACACAATGCAGTGGCAGATTCAAAGGGGCGGGGGGACGCACCTGGTGCGTGCCCCCTCTAAAATTCCCCGACCTTACATAAATGTAGACATACAACATACAACCCCCATAAACTCACAAGAATGCACTATTTTACAGCTTTAAATTTAAAATATCGCAAGGGAATTCCCCAGGATCGCTAGTCCAACCGGAACTATACCCTTACCACGACCCAGGCAAAGCGGCAAGCCACTTGCATTGCCACTGCCTATCCTCGAGTGCCCAAACTGCGCCTCTCTAAGATTTAATTAGGAAATGCAACATAAGTAAAATACATAGATTAAAAACTGTTCACGTACCAATTAATTCTATCAAATTCACTATGATACCCTCCCCCAAATGCATTGATTTTATACACAATTCTTCACTCGCAAATAACATTTAATACATTACGAGTCAAATATTATGCCATCATTTTGTGTGGTCCTAACTCCGCCCACTAGGTCACGTCATAGCAGTTGCGAATTGTACACACATGACTTCCATTTATAAATATGTAAACACAGCAGATGGAATTTCTGAGATACTTTTATTTTAAAAATTTAAGTGTAAAAGGGCCATTCTGCATGGAAATCATTTTGTATTAAGAAAAAACACATAAAAAGAGTGGTGCGAGATAAAATTTGCAATATTTATCTGTTTGAATCAAAATTTCATACAAAAATCATCTGAGTTTATTAACAGAAACATAGTAAAAAAAAATCTCACAGCTGCTTGTGCTTGTGATAAAATCTAGCGAGACTACGATGAAAAAGGAAGGTGGCAGAGTTAGGACAGGGGTGCAGTTAGGACCTCCGAAGATATATTTTTTAAATATTGCGTCCCCCCTAACCTGAACTCCTGGATCCTGCTCTGCAATGGAAAAATGAAATTGAACCTTTTGAAATATGTTTGTTTAACAATACTGAATAAGAAATAACATCTTCCGTATGCAAACTACTTAAACACTCCTTGTATTTCCCACTTGGTAGATTTATAGTACAGTCAAAACAGGTTGGTCAAGAGAACAAGAGATAGTGGCTGTTAACCCTTCATCTCATGAATATTCATGTACACAAGTTAAAGATAAGTCTTTAAAATCTAGAAAAGATATATTGCATGTAAAATTGCATAAAGTATCCCTCAATTCTTTTGAAAAGGCATGGACGTCAATGATTAATTCTTCAAAATTGTTTAACCCTTTCCCTCATATAGACTCATTTTGACGCACTCAATAGGTACCACATAAAGCTTGATCTGCAGAAAACTACAGTTAAACCTTACCAAATTTAATTACAAAATCCTCATTTCCAGACCACTGAGGAGCAGCGAACAGCATAAAACCTGATCAGCCTGCGAGTTACTCGTAGGCTGATTTGGTTTTATGCTGTTCGCATAGGTCTTTTCATGGTTTCCTCTATGAGGGAAAGGGTTAAATAATAATTATATTCACAGAGAACTTGATATCAGTGTAGCATTGATACCAATTTTTGTTTAGTATTTCAGTTATGAACCTAGTTGTGTATGTGCCATCTTGACTTTATTCAACAACAATAACTGCAGTATATAAAATTTTACCCGGAAATGTTCATGACAGAGTCATATTTCCACATCTTCTTCAGACAAGTTTTCATAGAAAAATGGGCACAACCTGGGTTAAACATCGTCCAGTATTATTATCATTCTTGATTAGAACGGTTAAAGAAGCTGCACAATATCTTTAAGATTTTTTTTTTATAAATACGGAGCCTGGCCTTGAAGCTGCAGTTTTCCATTTCTACTGCAGCCACAAGGGTTTGTACAAATAAAGTCTGTAGGCTGTGAAATCTGAGTCTGTATTGATGGAAGCCGAGGGAAGCTGTTATTGGTAAGGTGATTGTCTGTAATAGGAGATTTAGGTCTTCGATGAAGTGTTATTTCTACCTGTCTGGAGAGAGGATTACAGTCCTGGTGGGTCCGTCTTCTGTAAGATAGACATGGAACTTGGTATACAGACGTGATGCAATGTCACATCAGGTGTTATAGATAGGCTGATTGTGGACTGGGTTGTCTCTTTTCTAATTATTTTCTCAGAAGTTTTTCAGATATAGAATAGAACCAGACTAGATTGATGTATTGAATAGGCATTGTGTGGATTTATGTGTGAACTTTGCTAGGAATATGTTCAAGTTTGTGCTTGTCAACTAATTATGTTTGACTTTCATTAGTTCATCATTTATGTGGATGTACACAGTGTGAAAGGAGATTGAGAATTTTATATCATAATGATTGGCTGGAAAAGTGCTGAATTAAGTTTTTTGTGATTTTTTTTCATAGGAAATGAGCATCTGGAAACATCTGAAAGTAGATATTGCTATTCAGAAGTCAAACTTCTGGTGTAAAATTTCAGGGAATGATGTTGAGAGTATGTCAGAAAATCAGATGTTAATTTCACATTGAGAGGATTTATTGATGAAAGTGCATTGAAATGAAGAACAATAAAACAATGTTTGTGTGAATATTTGACACAAAAAAACTGATTTGATTTGGTGGAAGTGTCACCATAGCAACCATGAGAAGGACAACAACAATCAATGCAATGACTGGGGAGGTGGTGGAAGTTAGACGGGTCCATTTTGATTCTGGTTCCCCTGTGAAAAAGGAACCACCTTGGAAGAAGAAGGGAACCAGTGATTCAGGTCAAAGGGTTTAAGTCCAGTTTATCTTGGATACCACATTTTATTTTACCTTTTAGCATGTACAGTACTGTAGATCCATTATAACACACTCCATTATAATGCAAAATCTAGTGTAAGATGGTTAAACAAAGAGTCCTGAATCTTTATTTTGTAACGTTTGGTTGAGTTGAGGTACATTTTTACAGTGCTTAAATGGGGCCTATTCTGTATTTAACATATTTTGCCAAAGTTGCGTTTACAAAAATAGTGTTTTCCAGTGTAATGTGACCTAAACTTGCCAAGTTTATTTGTCAGGAGACAAACACTTCATCAATATTAACAAGGGAGAGTAGAATTTTTTTTTTAATTTCTACAGATCATCTGTGAACAAACTGCTTTTAAGAGCTAACTTTGCAATTTACTATAGTCACTTTCACAGACACAGCAGGCATTTTGATGTGATATAATGTAGGAGTTGTATAAAACAACACTGTGTTGTTCTCCCTTGCCATTGAGCTCCGTGGCAATGTGGTAGAGTATCAGACTAGCATACTGAGAATCCAGAGGTTGATTTCAGCTCATTGGCAGTAGGATTTTTACTTGGTTTTAGATAAAAAAATCACAGTTGAAGAGGGGAAGTCCCACAGACATTCATACTCTGGGAATCTGAGGACAGATTCTTGACAGGAGGGGGCTGCATGTAATAGAAGTATAACTTGATGTTGTACTTACTTGCCATAGAACAAACTTTCTGGCCTTGAAGTATAGTCTGTCTCATCTGCATATTGAGAGTTAAGAGTTTAATGCTAGCCTTGGGCAGTAGGATTTAACTTTACAATAATAACTACAATCCATATTTAAATGTCTGATGTTGATATATTTGCAGAAAACAGAATGTCATCCGTTCGATGGGCGGAGAGTCGCCAAGGGAGACATCTAGTGACCACCACACAGCATGTCAACCTGAAGAAACAGAATGTAGGTGGGACCGGAGGACTTGTAAGCTACGAGGATCTTCTGATTGCGCAATATCTGGATGAGTTACGCAACAACCAGAAGAAACGCCAGACTGCAGATGAGTAAGTTTTGTTGTTATAGTTTTTATTAATAATTTATTAATTTAATGCTTTAAAGTGTGTAAGAAAATTGTTATTGTGGAATTTAATTTGGTTTTCTTTAACTTATGATCATCTAAGCATGAGGCGTACTGTCAAGGGATAGTTTCAGTTGTAAAAACTTGTTTTCCAATCAACAATCATATGTATAAATAGATTAAGTCCCAATGCATTAAGGATTTAGCAGATTCATATTGATTAGCAGTGGGTCATTGAAATTGAAGTATTTTGGTTGCCACACGTCACATGTATTTGACCAATAGTATGAGAGTTGGGTATTTTGATCATACAAGGATTCACAATTCTTTTCATGCACAGCCACTTGGGTTATAATATCAGTCCTTTTTACTCAAGAAATCCCAGTGCTCTCCATAAAAACATACAACAATAAACACGTCTGTAATTAACAACTTTGATGATGCAGTTAATGAATGAGTGTGTTAATGTTTATTCATACAAGGGATACATTGACATTTCTGTTTCCTGACCTTCCTTCCTCTAAAAATAGACTCTTAGCCATTTTAAGGTATTCTATTGTATTTCTTAAAAACAAGAAAAAAAACAACAACAAAAAAACCCCCACAAACAATCAAATCTACATGTTTCTTATGTGTAAATAAGGTCAATAATTGATCACATGATATCCCAGTTTAGCTATTGGATAATCCAATGATTTGAATAGCTCTATACTTTCTAAAGGTCTGTCACTCTCTCACAACTATCACCATGTATATTCAGCACGAAACCCTCGCCGTACACCCAGAAGCTCCCTCATTCCGACTACACATACAAGTACCGGGTACGCAGGTCGGCATCTGCATCAAATGTCCACAATTCATCCAAACCAAAAATAGATGCCAAATTCATCGCCGATCCAAACTTGTGGGATCCAGCAACACCAAGGAATGAAGTCGATGAAGGGCCTGAAAAATATCAGATTCTCATCACCAATAAGAACCTCCGATCTAGGCCAGCCAGTGCTCCCATTAAACGTAACAAGTAAGTTTTGATGTCTCCCAAAACAACAGGGAGGAGACATGCTCATTCTTTATTATCTGAAACTATGATACTTTTAATTTGGTAGATTATATTCCTTGATATCTTTATAGGGAAAAGAACATATGAAGTATTTTTTATTGTTGTGAACCATATATCATTAGAATATTATTAATCTAGGTATCAGATATATATCTAATATACCATATACACATACATGGTTATTTGTTTGAGAATCAAATTTTGCATATTCACAGGGTTTTTGATTTTCATGGCTCTTAACTGTTTGCAAACTCACGTTATTTATACTAGAAAGCCTTGCACACGAATGATTGAGACAAATAAACTATGGATATATGCATAAAAGCATGGAACACTGATGGAGACTCCTTCCCATTATTTTTTCTTTATTCATGTATTACTATTGAGGAAACTAAGATTACAGCCCTAGGTTGATCCGGTACTGCTCTTTGTCCACATTCTTTCCTATATCAACATTTTTTTTTAACAAACAACAACTACAATAAGCAAACAAGAACTTAATTTTAGCCCCATATACGGTGTGTGTATTTTTTTTTCTATTTTCAATTGACATCATGCTGTAAACTATATCTTCAGGTACAACAGACCCTTCAGTGCAGCCTCGACGGCTTCTTCCTATGGAAGATCAAGACCCTGGTCTGGCAAGTCTTCATCTTACTATGGCGGTGAGAAATGTGTTTTTATTTATAGGGCAAATCCCATTATAATGCTGTGATAAAAGTGTCCAAACCAAAACGCTGTGGTATGTTGGACTCGGTTCCCGCTACCTTAATTAACAGGACATAAATTTGGTGTCCATAGTTTGAATATTTGTAATATAATGGAACACCTTATTATTGATCTGTAGTGTATTAAATATTATGTATTATGTACAACACAGTGTCATGTAATACTATATTACTGTCTAGATCATTTCAAGTTAAAGTCTATCTATAGCAATGGTAATGATTAGAAAGCATAAAATTATATTTTGTCTAACAGGCTAACAAGTAATTTAAATCAGAGTTGATTGATTGTTATGCTCTGGTTTGTTGCAGGTCGCAAGATCAAGTCCCAGTACAAGCGAAGGCCTCACACCTACCGGGTTACAGCATTTAAGAATGGAACTCGGGAACCTTTCATCAGGCTTGCCGCACCCGACATTAAGATTGTAAGGAATTTTTTTCATCTCTATTATACCTTAAAAGAATTTATTATTTTAAAGATAATAGAATGATAATTTCATGTTTGAACATTTAATTATTTTTACCAAACATACAAAACATTTGAAAAGATATTCCAGCTCAAACTCAGCTATGGCCATCAGGTTTGGTAGGACCTTGAGTACTGTAAAATCATTTAGTTTCGTTGATTATGTATCTAAGGGAATTTTGTCGGTACATTTATTCATGGATCTATGTTCTAGAAATCCTGAGGTCTATATACTAAGTAAGAGACATGTTTTCGTGGGGATCAAATTTCGTTGATATGACCATCATCGAAATCCATGAATATTAGTGTCCCACGAAAATTAATGTTTGCACAGTATATGGCACTTACTTATTTAATCTTGGTGAAATGCCCCCAACTCTTTGTAATTTCCACTTTTTAGCTCAGATTGCAAAACAAACCTTTAATAAAAACTTCACTCACGAATACTTCCCCTGTCCACTTGCTTAACAGTATTAATCCCTTAACCCTTTCCCTCATAGAGGATACCATGAAAAGACCTATGCGAACAGCATAAAACCAGATCAGCCTGCGAGTAACTCGCAGGCTGATCAGGTTTTATGCTGTTCGCTGCTCCTCAGTGGTCTGGTAATGAGGATTTTACAATTAAATTTGGTAAGGTTTGAGTTTGGCTTTCAAAGATTAAGTCTATTTTTTGTGGGTGCAGGGATTTGATATATTTATGTTAACATAGTACCAGGAATGTTTACCTGATTTGTCATCAGAGTGGTGGGGGGAGTCCGGCATGTGGTTATACAGTTAGTGTTTTTTGAGAACTAGAGGCAAGGTCTCTTTTTGCCATTTATTCCCCCTAAAATAAAGGTTATTTTGTTGATAAACTAAAACATAAAAACAATGTTCCCACTCCAGCTGCTGGAGTATTGTACAGATAAGTTGAGTCTGCCGTTTGCTGCCCGCCGCATGTTTCTGGAGGACGGGGTAGAAGTGTTCAGTGAGACGGACATTCCGGTGGACGGCGAGGTGTACATCTCCATGGGCGAGAACTACAAGGATCCCTACGCCAGTACAAAAAGTAGGTCCATCTGTGGCTATAAATAGACCTGTGGTGTTTTTGCAGTGAAAATTTAATCTTCATCTGTACCCATTCAATAGCTGACAGTGAAACTTTTCTATGTGCATATGAAGATGAGATGGTGGAACAATGCCATAGTCAGTCCTCTAATTCAGTAGATTAACTGCACACAAACCAACAATGTTTTTATAGTAATTAGATGAAGCATTGATTACTTTACATATTGTTTTGAGGATATGATTTGAATTTTTTTAAAAATTGGAAAGGTTAAAACTAAGTAGTTTTAAAAAGTGGTAAAGTTTCATGGATTTTCTCCATTTTTATACATCATGGAATTTAAATGCATCTCAGCACAATGATTACAAAGTCATACTCATGAAAATAATGCAAATATAGATACAGACTGAAAGGTCCTGAACAAAATTAAAAAGGTTGCTTAACCCTTTCCCTCATAGAGGACACCATGAAAAGACCTATGCGAACAGCATAAAACCAGATCAGCCTGCGAGTAACTCACAGGCTGATCAGGTTTTATGCTGTTCGCTGCTCCTCAGTGGTCTGGAAATGAGGATTTTGTAATTAAATTTGGTAAGGTTTAACTGTGGTTTTCTGCAGATCAGGCTTTATGTGATACCTATTGAGTGCGTCAAAATGAGTCTATATGAGGGAAAGGGTTAAGGTATCATTCCTTGTCCAAATTATATAATAATGAAGGATAGGTCAACTTTGTCATACCATGTTATAGAATATTGACACTGAGTGTAGTATCATAAAGCATGTCTATCATGTGACCATTAAAAAAAAGAAAAAAAGTCAAATTAATTGAATTGTTCCTAGTCTAGGTATCATACTTGTTCCACTTGTTTTAGCAGGTAATGTACTCCACATGGTATCATTCCTGATGTCTCTAATGTGACCTGTGTTATTTACGTCTGGTCATCCTGGATCTGTGAATTCCACAAAACAACAGCTTGTCACATCAATTATTCAACCCATATCTGTTCATCATTTAGAACATTATTATCTGAATGAAAATAAGTGAATCCTACTTATTAGTTCATATTGCTATTTTATTATCCCACAAGGGGATTGAAATATTGTTGAACAATTGTTCAGAAAGACAAGGACTTTTTTCTGACAATTGTATGCTTTATACAAGTTAAAAACTGTTATTGATTTTGGTGAACTTTTTTCCGTGGTTGATTTGATGAATTATAATGCATAATTTATGTATTCAAAAAAACAAAACCAGCATACTTGTCATGGTGAAATACCGATAAGTCAAAGCTAGAAAATGATCAGTGAGTTTAAATGTCATATGATTGATAATTAATGTAGATTCTTGACACCCACATAATTTGATACTCTCAGAGGACATATAATGGTGGATGATGTCAGTACAAAACATTTATATAACTCATTTTGTTGTCTGTTGTCTTTTGGTTGATGTGCTGAGGTGACTTTTTTTGTTTATGACTGAGAGCCCTAATGTTGCGTTAAGCATAAACTGGAACAGTAAAAGAGAAAGTGTAGCACTGTTTTATTGATTTCCCTCATCAAATGGATCTTGTAGTCAGGTGCATGTATATCATACCTGCAAGAGGGCATTGAACTTGGATATCTGGTATTGTCATTTTCACAATTGGTTACAATATGTTGCGTTGTAAACAATGCAACATAAAAAATGTTGTAGGACAGACTTCTGTATCCTGATGTTATCAAAGCGGACAGGACTCTGTATGAAAACACATCATGTGCCCTGACTCTTTAAGTATGTGGGGCTGTTTTCTATACCCTGAAAAGCTGGCATGTTTAACAAAAGCAGAAATTGTGTGACCTACCTAGGAATTTAGCAACAATACTTTGTACTACATGGCAAGGTTGACAATTAATTAGCAACAGTTTTAAGAAGTAAAACTATCAATTCTATTGTATTTAAAAAATTGATTAAAAAAGGGACTATTTATGAAAATAGGTGAAAATATGCACTTTAATTGAAAAATCTTTCTGATTCTGACCCCAGCACAAATATCTGTTGGACTGCATAGTAACCGTATGACATTTGTAAACTTTTAATTAATTGAACAATTAACATGATAATTTATTATCAAAAGGTTCATTATTGAGATTCATATTATTAGATTTTGCAGTAATGAAAATCTGCACCGTATGTGCATTCAATCATACAAATCAATTTAACAAGTACATTCAGAATAGATTCAGAAAACAGAAACGACTTAAGGTAAAAGGGATATGGTAATCTGTTTCATTATGTATATAAGTTACGCCAGATATATTTCATTTAAATGATGATTTCACAGCTTAGAGTCCATGCCACTAGCTTGAATATATTTTGCATATATTCTCAACTACATAAAAGGAAGAAGTTGATGAACTGAGAAATTTTAAAATGAAAGTTTGCCAATGATGAAAATCAGTTTAGGGTAATATTTGAAATGGTGTCTTAAATCTGAAAGGATTAATATATTTCCATGTGAATGAAGTGGGATCAAGTCATGTGTGCTATTTATTCATGTTTTGAAGATGAATGAAGTTTTTAAAATGAATCAGGATGGTTTGATGTGAAATTAAAGGGAATGGAATATTAATATTTACTCTTGTTGCTTTCCCACTGGTGAAAATGTACATTTTTTTTTAAATTAAACATTTCACTTTAATTGGAGAAGTAAAAATCCTATTGTGTCCTGTTATTTCTTTTTCCATGTATGGTGTGTAAAAATTAAAGAAATATGTGATTATGTCACTTTCAAACTAGAGTGAAATGATCAAGTTATATTTCTCCTGTATCTCTCCCCTTTTCACCTCTTTCAAGCATGAAATAAATATTGGTTGTTGATTTCAGGGAATATCATCCTCAGCAATGGAGCCAAGTGGACCCTTACCGGAGTCATGTTACCTGAGGAAGGGAAGAAGAAGGCCTCCAAACCCAGATTGTCAAAACGGCTCAAGTAGGTGGCGGCTATATCACCTCTTGGTGTCCCTTCTCATATTCTCCCTATTCTCATTGTACACTTCCTCTATACAAGGCGAAATGGGAGCTTTCCCAACCTATCAGGTCCTATAGCATTCTGTCACACCGGGGGCCATATAGAAATCAAGCATTCTTTCCAGTTCTATCACATCCTTTTACGTGTTTATAATTTGTGACCATGCACCTCATGTTGATTTAATGCCCACTGTTGGACTTTGTTCTATAGGAGTTTGTATTGTAATTGAACATATTACAGTGTGTATTATTGGATTTACACTGTATACCTCGTCTCTACTGTGGTTTAAGCTTTTCGGCAAGCTAGGGCTTCTTTATATATCATTTGCACTTGAGGTAAATCTAAATGAAACTTGACAATAGTATCATAAGGCAAAATATGAATGTGGGACCCAGAAAGTAATTTATACCTTAACTACACTCTTATTTTATGTACAGCTGGGAAGTAAGTAGATTGATATGATACTTCTAATCAGACAATGTATAACTCCTGGCCCCAAGTTTCTGAAATATATTTTAAGTACTATCTCAGTCCTGAACTCAAGAATTATCCTCAAATCTCTATTGAAACTAAATGTTGTATGGTGAGAATGAGCTTAATAATTGCATTTAAGAACAGTATTTAGAGATCTGTTGCAAATTCCACTAAACACTACTTAGCATTAATGCATAAAATATTTAGGGGTATATTTTTCATTCTTCCTACCCTAATAAACATACCTAAATATTTTATTTTATAACAAATGTGTTGAGTCTGTAAGGTTGTTATTCACTTCAACTCATTAACTTAAATTTTTCTAAAACAAGGAGGGAGGAAAGTATTTTTGCAATGTTTATGAATTAAGAATTGTTGATAAAATTCAAGCTTTGGTTGAGTCTCAGGGGTTTGGCTTATAGTATTTTGGAGGGAAAAATGTGCTTCTTATACAGTACATATGTAGGACTTGGATCAGTTTAAAAGACTATGCGATGAACCCTGAGGGTTGAATCTACTGCAAATCTTGGCCCATATTAGAATAGTACTCTGACAAGTTTAGCATGCAGTCCTCTAGACAATTCTTTCTTTTTTTATTATTTTTTTTTTATTATACCCCCCCGCAACGAAGTTAGGGGGGGGTATACTGGAATCAGGTTGTCCGTCCGTCCGTCCGTCCGTCCGTCTGTCCGTCCGTCTGTCCGTCCGTCCGTCTGTAGACACAAAATTCTGCGGACTACTCCTCCTAAACTTCTGGAAGGATTTTGATGAAACTTGCTGGCAATGATCCTTAGACATTGTATTAGCGCGTTATCTATATAGCATTGAGTTACCTCCCCTATTTACCAAGTTATGCCCCTTTGATGATTTTTGCATTACAAACTTCTGCGGACTACTCCCTAAACTACTGGAAGGATTTTGATGAAACTTGCTGGCAATGATCCTTAGACATTGTATAAGCGCGTTATCTATATATCATTTGGTTACCTCCCCTATTTACCAATTTATGCCCCTTTGATGATTTTTGCATTACAAACTTCTGCGGACTACTCCGCCTAAACTACTGGAAGGATTTTAATGATACTTGCTGGCAGTGATCCTTAGACATTGTATAAGCGCGTTATCTATATATCATTTGGTTACCTCCCCTATTTTCCAAGTTATGCCCCTTTGATGATTTTTGCATTACAAACTTCTGCGGACTACTTCGCCTAAACTACTGGAAGGATTTTGATGAAACTTGCTGCCATTCATCCTTAGACATTGTAGAAGCATGTGTTAGTTATATAACATTGGATTACCTCCCTTTATTATAGTTATGCCCCTTTGATGATTTTTGCTTTACAATTTTCTGCAGACTACTCCTCCCATTGGATTACCTCCCTTTTTTATAGTTATGCCCCTTTGATGATTTTTGCTTTACAATTTTCTGCAGACTACTCCTCCTAAACTACAAAAATACTGGTTGTTTTTTAATGTATGGCTTCCTGAACCCATATGTTTAGAAATGAGTCACTATTACTAATCTTTAAATATGCGTTTTGATTTGCTTAGTCTTATTGAATTCATTAATTCATTTCTTGACTGACTTTTATGAAACTTAAGCTGGGCCTTCAACCCCAATGACAGAAAACAGGAATGTCTCATCATTTTTCCAGTAAATGATCTGGCTCTTATTCCACCAACAATACTTATAATGCTAAGTAATACTTAAATAAAGATAGAACATATTCTTTTGTTCTTAATTTTCTAAAAAACAAAAATTACGTTACTATTAAGTTGCCCATAGGCGACAGTTTTTTTTGCCTAAACAATTGATGGATTTCAGTGAATCTTACTGTTATTGATCCATAGACATACATATACCCATATGTATGTAAAACATAGGATAACTAGATTTCTAGGTAGTTGGCACATATGTCCTCTGTATATTAAGATGGAGTGTTGCATACAAGAATTCTGATTTCATGCTCCAAAGCCATGTTTGACAAAAACACTTGCGGGGGGGTATTAGTAAGCCCTTAGGCGACAGTTCTAGTTTGTCTAATATTCTTTTTTTCTGTCAACATGCAATGTTTTACCAGGTTTTTTGTTGTTTAATTGCTCTGTAAAACAAACATCATAAAACATGCCTAAATAAATTGTCAGTATTTGCAAATGAACTTCATGTTAAAAAATTATATTATGTTTGAAAACTTTGTAATAAAGACTTGATGGATGATTGAAAATCCCTCATTGATTTATAGCAGAGCTCACTGTTATGGGGTTTTGTTTTAATGTAGTTTCCAATTAATTATTCATCAATGAATATGAATGAATGATATCAGCAATAAAACAGGTCATAAACTAGGACGAGCGCTGAAACTTGACCCCACAGTGCCAACCACTTTGTTGTACAAATAATAGATCGTGACTGGTTTAATGACTTTGGTGTCTGGTTACAGGAAACTTGCTGACCACAAGAGGGTGCGGATAATTGTGTACAGGAACGGAAAATGTACGGAACCAGTCGAGGTAGTGGCTGACCTTAGTAATAAGGAAGAAGTAAGTGTCACAGAAGATGATGTTATTCTAATTAGTTCCTAATTAGTGTAGAATGATATATAAGCTTTAACCCTTTACATGAATATTCATGTTCAAATTTATGAATTGAGGTATAACAATTTTCTGAGCGTTAACCCTTTCCCTCATATAGACTCATTTTGACGCACTCAATAGGTACCACATAAAGCCTGATCTGCAGAAAACCACAGTTAAACCTTACCAAATTTAATTATAAAGTCCTCATTTCCAGACCACTGAGGAGCAGCGAACAGCATAAAACCTGATCAGCCTGCGAGTTACTTGCAGGCTGATCTGGTTTTATGTTGTTCGCATAGGTCTTTTCATGGTTTCCTCTATGATGGAAAGGGTTAAATATATAGTATATGAAACGTTGGATTACTCTTTGCCAAACAGAATGAACTATATTAATATATGAGCTAACACAGGAGACTCTGATCACTGATCTGCAGACAACTCTTGTATGATCTGGGTCTGCTTTGTTTACAAGGTGTCAGAACATGTCTATATGAGATGGAGGATTAATGATATCAGAGCAAGTCCATCATCAAATTTTGGAAATATTTTATAAAACCTTCCTTACACATTTTAATCACAAATTTTATTTTTCATTGAAGAAAAAAAAATGTTACCGGTAGTTATAAATTAAGAGTATAGGTAAGGGACTGACTCTTTCCAATATATAATTTATGCATGTTTATATTTCATAACTGTACTCTTATCACTTCAGTAGGTGGTCTTTGTCCTATTAGTTTCTCTGCCAGTCTGTCCATTTCAGGGCAATGGGACAAATTCCATATCATAATTATGTAGTAAAAATTTTGTGCTGATTGAAACATTCTTGTATTTTTCATTCTTCAGTTCCTAGTGGCCTGCACAGCTAAGCTTGACCTACGGAGTCATGCTAGACTAATCTACGACCTAGAGGGGAATGAAATTGAAAATCTTGCTGAAAGTAAGTATAAAATCAGATCAGGTAGCCTATATGTTGATTTTATTGTATAAAGCTTATTATTCTGTGGTACTTTAGAAATGGCAGAACAATGAGCAGTCTATTCCCATTGAAAACTTCCTTCAGTCTGATCTGGTTTTTCTACAGTTTACCATAGTGTGAAGTGGCATGATTAAGTGGTATATGTTTTAAAATTTTTCCAAACAAAGTTAACCCTTTCCCTCATATAGACTCATTTTGACGCACTCAATAGGTACCACATAAAGCCTGATCTGCAGAAAACCACAGTTAAACCTTACCAAATTTAATTGTAAAATCCTCATTACCAGACCACTGAGGAGCAGCGAACAGCATAAAACCAGATCAGCCTGCGAGTTACTCGCAGGCTGATCTGGTTTTATGCTGTTCACATAGGTCTTTTCATGGTATCCTCTATGAGAGAATGGGTTAAACAGCAATACACAGCCCTTAATTTTACATGAAAAACAACTTTGTGATCTTTTATAAAATCAGCCATTGAACTTTCAATTAAAAAAAGTATATGGTTCTAAAAATAAAGGTTTCATGCATGACACAATTTAGCCTTATTTATTGAGCAAGTTAGGGGAATTGGTGGTAATTCAAGACCGTTGGTAGATATGCATATGATAATGAAATGAAACAGTAATTTATTTTCAAGCCAGTTGCTTGAAACAGCTCAATTTCTAAGTAAAGGTGACCTCTTGATAGAGATTCATCTGCCTTACCTCTAACCTTTTTTGTCACAGCCCCTATCCTGGATGAGTGTCTACAACAAGGTGGGACATATGTGCTGGGCCCAGTCTGGATCTCCACTGGGGAGGGGTTCAGTCCATCGGGCACCAAGGACTTCCTGGTCACCATCATCGAGGTCATCAAGACAAGGCTGAAGGAGACAAAAATCTTCAAAAAGGAGGTAACTCAACAGTAACGTGTGCTTGTAGTGTTTGAAGAAAATATCACTGAAGCTTACATTTATTAACCCTATACCTCATGAATATTCATCTACACATTTTTACTGAACTTGAAATGGTGTATGAAACAAAGGATCTTCACTTGCCATGCAGACCTGTTTAGAATCTGAGCTGCAATATTGTAGGACCAAAAAGATGAGACCCTGGTTACTGCTCTATTTGCCAAGGTGTCAAAACCTGTCTATATAAGGTATAGGGTCAGGTCATTAGCTATGGTATGTAGAATGTAATACCTTGATAGAAAGCATATCTGACCCTAATTCCGCCAATCTTACTTACAGTTAGTCATTGATTTGATTTCATTTAGTATTCTTACTTGAACCCAGCATAGTAATCGCAACTTTACTGAGGAGTATGCATATATAAACATTTACCAGAGTTAAAGTGATAACATTTGATCTCCTATAGTGTATGATCGGGGTTCAAACTTTGTAACTGCTTGTTACAGCTAACCTTCATGCAGGAGGAGGACCCTGACAAGGTTAAAGTTGCAGTCAAAATCCTCTCTATGAGCAAGGAGGAAGTGAATGAGGCCTTGGAATATGTAAGTCCACTGTACAGTGTATGGTAAACCCACTTTTCTTCATTGGCAATGTTTTGCTGAATATTTATTAAAGGCATTTTTCTTTAGTGCAAATATACTTGGATTCATATTTCAGAATCATAAAGTTCATATGGAATGACTGAATTTTAATTCTTAATGGAAACACTACTTTTAAAATCAGTTGAAAACTGGTCTTTCCCAGATTCCTTGTTATAAAGAAATTAACCTATTTTTTTGTATACAGTGCAGCTCTAGTATAATTCTATATTTTGAGTCCAAGTCTACATAGTGTACAATATTGCACAGCATAACTATGTTAAAATGCACCTATTGTCAAGTGTGCAAATAATTTAGGACCCAATATTGGACTAGGTCATATTGGATTTTGTGTTGTAATGAAGTGTGTTATAATGGAGCATGTTATAATGGAGTGTGTTATAATGGGATGTGTTATAGTGGAGTGTGTTATCATTGATCTCTACTATATTAGTCTAGAAAATGATTAGTTTATCTTTCCTTTCACAATTTCTTGGTGTCCAGATTGACTGCTGTCAAAATAAGTAGTCAATCACATGTGTTCTTTCTGAGTACTCTGGTAATTTTCACCATATACACACAAAATGATTTTCATAAATTGTTCAACAGTAAAATAAAAGTAAAGTTATATTTTTACACGGTAGACTAACAATGAGATTGAGCAGTACACGGACACGCTGAAGAAGTTGGAGGAGAAACTGGAGGTGATCAAGGAGCAAGCGGATGAGGAGGAGGCATCTGGGACAAACTACCGTATGAGGCACATCAAGACACTCTCCAAGGACAAAATGTACAAGATGGTCGGTGCACAGGGTCTCAAACTTAGGGTAAGTTCTAGGTGGTGTTTTTCTCATGCACCATGTACAGTCGACATTGTATTAAGAGACCGCTCAAGGGACTGCCAAAAAGTGGTCGCTTAATGAAATGATCTCTTAATAGATATTTTTTTGTAATCCAGGCAAACAATTCATACATGTACAAATTGAAAGCTAAATTGTATCATAACGTTATGTTATATTACAGCATGAATATGATGTAAGCTACAAAATGTTTTGTGTTTTATACCATCAGCATGATTATTTTTTGTCATTACTTTCGATTTTTAAGCTTTAATGTTGGAATAATACATTGGTCC